>JAQMYJ010000002.1:17748103-17764948 GCA_030014305.1 Clarias laeviceps | reverse complement strand
TTTCATGAGCTGTATGCCAAAATCATCAATATTAAAACAATAAAAGGCTTGAACTACTTCAGTTGTGTGTAATGAATTTAAAATATATGAAAGTCTAATGTTTATCAGTACATTACGGAAAATAATGAACTTTATCACAATATGCTAATTTTTTGAGAAGGACCAGTAGTTTGTCATGGTTGCAGTAGAAGACCGGGAGTGTCCTGCACAGAGCTGTGACCTCAATTCCACTGAACACTTTTGGGATGAACTTTGACAAAGACTATACAGCAGGCATCATCGTCCAACATCAGTGGCTGACCTACACTAATGCTCTTAGGGCTGAATGACCACACATCCTCACATAGAAATCCACACATAGAAATGCTCCAAATTCTGGCGAAAAGCCTTCTCAAAAGAGTATGGGCAGTAAGGAACAAATTTTAAAAGAAATGTACAAAACAACATATGTGAGTATAGTTGGGTATCCACAAACTTTTGGACATAGCAAGATAGCACTATTCCTCCTCATGTTTTTAAATCATCTTTTTCTTTTTTGCAGGCAAGACTTATGCAAGACAATTTCAGAGATTGGGTTGGGTGTGGAATTTCATTGCTCATCTTTTTTTGTATCAGATGTGTCCACCTGGAGTGAAAACCACACTTAAAGAGACCAAAATCAGAAACGTACTTTGGCACAACACTAAACCACCTCCATAGCAATTTGGAAAGCTTCTGAGGAAAGGAAATCCCCAGGCAGAGACTTGATCAAGTGGCAATAAAAAGCTTGATGACATTACAAGGAAAAAAGCACCTAACATAGATATTAGTTATTAAATCAGGATCCACTGTACTTTATTTCACTTTTGAATAAAAGTATCCTTATGGACGTTGCACGCAAAGTGTTTTAATAGTCAATAGATGTTATTAAGAAAAAGAAGTAGCTGCATGTGTATGGTGTATAAGCACACTTTACGAAACCAAAATGTCAGGAAATCACTCTGTAATGATTGAAGAAGCTTTCTATAAAGCACATTCAAATTAAACTTGGTATGATATTACTTACACTTTTATAAACATGGCCTCAGACCAAAACCCCACTACGAAAGTTTTAAGTCTGACAAATTTAAATAGCTTGTGTGTACCAACAGTTTATTAAAGGGGATCTTTTTATAAGTACTTTGTATGTTTTGCATGTATGTTCAAACCAGGTAGTCTAGCCACAATGACAACTAAAATGCTGGTATTATGTACGTATAAATAGGTAGTTGTTTGCAAGTAATTAGACAGGGATTTGGCACTGTACTCAAGCAAACTGTGGTTAAATAACACCTTTAAGTCATGCAATGCAGAATTTTTTTTTATATACAACAGCTATTCAAGTCAAACCTGGACTTGTGATGAAATTTCTCATGAAAGAAGGCATGAAACAGATTTACAGAACTGAACACAGTTTTACAGAACATAACTTCAAGCACAATGCAGTGATGAGAATCATAGTCACAGTAAAACAATTAAACAGTGCAAACTTTTTAAAGAAGACCATATATCTGTGAATAACAATCTTGGACAAGGAGCCCATTGCAGTCACTCCTGTTAACATTTAGGAAATGGAGCACCTGATCTTCAAAAACTGCCAGATACTTGTGGCCAACTTGCAGAAGAGATAGATCTGTCTGGGGAACTCAATCATCCACCAACACCACTTGCACATTACAGGAACACAGCTGGGAGTTTTTGCCACATCCCTTGTGCTGACCTCACACCAAGTGATTTCCTGCATTTTTGGTTCATTAAAGAGGTTTCTCCAAGGTTAGCATTTCAGATGTGAAGCAGCCAGTTTGATCATGGCTCCAGTATGCTGAGAAAGCTTTCTACTTCTTGAAGCACTAATGGAACACTGGGATAAGTGCTTTTGTGTAGCAAGGATTATATAGTGAAATAAAAGTAGTTTTTTTTTTTTTTCAATCATAATTGCAACTGTTATTCTGCACAATCCTAAGTCCTGGTTTGCCTTGAACGCCCCTCGTATATCATTTCCTCAGTTCTCCAAAAACATATGAAAGTAGTTTCAGTTTCTTGTTGCTTAAACATTTTTTAGTCAGTTGTGATTTATACAGTACTTAATGTTACATGGGACAAATGCATTTGGAATCTGCAGCTCTTTTCAATAAGCTGTATTTATGCATAAGAATCAGTGAATGAATCAGTCAGTAGCAGATACAAAAATAAAAGGCATGCAAAACAAGCTGCAAAAAGTGCAAATTATATAATAAAAAAAGTTCTCAGAGGGTTCATCTCAAGATGCAAGCCAAGGATATGAAGTCAATGTATTATATTGACACAACATATATGAAAAGTAACTAGAAGTAACTAGAAGTAACAGGCAGTAGTAGGCATTAGGTGTGGAGAATGTTTGCTGTATCTTTAATATTTTACTTCACTGGAAGTAAGCAGCCTATCCCAAACAAATTTAAATATTATAATGACCCTGCACGCAAAGCAAGTTCAAGAAGACATGGTTTTCCAAGGTTGGTGTGGAAGAACTCGGGTAGGCTACACTAAGCCATGATCTCAACTTCACTAAGCACCTTTGGGATGAAATGGAATGCTGACCATGCACCAGGCCTTCTTGCACAACATCTATGCCTGGCTTCGCTAATGTATGCCGTTAAGCAAAAGTAAGACTGTCTTGACTCACATAATCAATCTTCAGTGAAAACCAGGTGGGATTAAAAATGAGTATATTATAGCCCTCGCACAGCATAATGAGGAAAATGTCCATGTGTGACAGATTTTAGGCATCCACAAGGTGTTAGAAATAGTAAGAACACTGATTTATTTCATATTATGTTACAGTTATAGGTCCCAAAAATAAAGAGTTATGCATAAATTATATGTTGTTCACTTGATAGATATTGATACAGATAAATGGAAAAGTTAACATTTGGGCTTCACTATTCATGTAGTAACTGCTTCATTCCAGGCTTGTTTTGAAGAATGGAGCAATTTTCCAAGAAACTAAAAGTGCATCATCATGATCATCATTTAATAACAGAAAAACTGCTTAGCACTTTAGGTGTTTCATAAAATGCAACCTGTTCACTGTAAAATAAAAACAAATCTTACAAATTCATGGTTGCATGTTGTATGAACGAGGCTTTTTCATCTTATCAGACAGCTCATGTACAGAAGTTAATCAGTGGAGTACAAAGGGGCCTTTATTTAGGTGAAACCTCCATGCTCTCCGATATCAAAGGCAGCACAAGCTACCACAACAAGATGCTACACCAGGTGATAAGATATATGTCATGTGACATATGAAGGAATGTCTGCAGTGAGTAATGGTGAATTAGAAATTTGAGCTTAGTAACAGTTATTAAAGTCTTCAGATTTGTTTTTAATCTTCATGGTTATCAAAATAACTTGTTTTAACTTGAATTGAGAAAATAAACTCATATCAGATTTCAGATTTCTTCTTGGGTAAAACAGAATGACTTGAAGGGTATGAATTGTACTTGTCATCAGCCAATTTAAAGTTCTAGTCCTTGATTTTGAATTTGATTTTGCGATTTTAAAGTGATTTCACTGTGACTATTGTAGTGACTTGTGTTAATCATTGCTTGCACCAGTATTTTTACAAGTACAGACCATGATCTCAGCTAAATCAGATGAACAGCAGAACTTTAAAAAGTGAGGAGAACACAGAGAACTTGGAAGTTCTGGACAGCTTGTGTTTTGTGCTAGATAACCAGGTCCTGTACTAGAAAACTGTTTTTGAATAGCAGTGAAGAGACACAGGAATGTAGAAACTTGTCACTAGTGAAGAAAGTGAAAGATCTTTGAAATGTTACTTCGCCTAAATGTCAATTCAGTTTTGATACAGTACGTAATATTGATAAAATTGTGAAAATGATTCCTGAGTAATGTGTACATATCTCCACAGTGCCCTCTGTCTCAGGTTCATTGCTTCAGTTTCATTTCTGACATAACACTTCAAATTATTCAGCAGCTATTCAAAGTGCTAACTAATGGACAGAACGGTGGCTTAGTGGTTAGCACTGTCGCCTAAACCTCTAGGGTCTGTGTTCGATTCCCGTCTCTGTCTATGTAGTTTGCATGTTCTCCCTGTGCTTGGTGTGTTCTTCCAGGTTAGGCTAATTGGCATTACCGAATTGCCCGTGTGTGCACCCTGTCCAGGGTGTACATTGCCTCGTGCCCTAAGTCTCCTGGGATAGACCCAAGGCCTGCATGACCCTGAATACAATATAAAGCAGTATAGATGGTGAGTGAGTGCTATTTGATGTCATGCAACATGATCAAAAATATTTAAGGTTTCGGATTCACCTAATCAAGAAACAGGTAATATTTTCATTAAATAATTAGGCAGCCTTCAAATTCCCTAATTTATTTGCCCAGAATTTTCATTGATTGCAAAGTGAGAGGATCATTACTTTGTACAGGAGGAAATTCTAGATCAGGGTTCCTTCAGAGAGTGAGGCTGCATTAAAATCACTCCTCATTCAGGTGCTTGTTTTATTGTCGTTCTAATCTAAGAGGGGTCAGAATGCTGCTGTCAAGCAGCCGGACATCTTCCCACCACCTCATCACAAGCCTGCAATAATAAAAAATCTCATAACCCTGATGGACAGATTGGTTTTCGGTGGCAATAAGAAGAAAGGAAGAGATTGGATTTCCCAAAATGGATTCAAAGTGAGATTAACATCAAATATTTCAACAAAGTCTTCAAGCACCAAAGGGGAGATTGGCATCTTGGCAGCTTTAGGTGGTCCAGGCTGACAGCTTCCTGGATATAAATAAAGTTACAGACAGATTTTATGTAAACAATAGTCTTGTGATCACACACTGAACTGCTCCATTCCATAACATAGAAATAAAAAATAGACCTGGGTTTGGAGTTGGATTTAATGTGATATGGCATTATAACAAGATTTACATCTGAAACCAATGTGAACAAAGGCATAAACTGTGACATAAGACTATTTTTCTGTCAGGTTTAATGAATCTTTATTACTTCTACCGGACAAAAGAATAGCAACAGTGTATTGCCACCTTTGTGTATTTTTCAGTCCTCAAATTACAACATTCTAGCAACTGACACAGACCCAAGCACAAAAAAATAATAATAATTATATTCACCTTTGTCAAGCTCATGGCAGATGTGTAAGACCAAGCAGATCAAAGTTGAGCTCAGAGCATATTAAGGGCCATTTTTGAGGTTCTGAAGAGCTGAAGCCATGTTTATCCATGCATTCCCGCTGTCACTGTCAAACAAAAGCATTTCTCCTCTTTAAAATGCAGCGGGGGGGCAAAATACTAACAATGAGCTTTACCTATGGTGATCGAACATAACAGTCAACAGAATTTGTAGCCTTCAGGCAAAACAGTGTGAGATGTATTTTGTCACTGTTAAGGGATCACATATTTGTGTTACGATTCTGACACTGAAAGAAAAACAAACAGGAGAAGAACACCCTTCACATGTAGCTTCACTTGTAGCTTTATTCAAATTTATAGTGTTCTAAGCTTAGGCCATGTGGATAACATAATGTTTTAGGAAAGTCAACAAGGGATAAAAGATGTAGCAAGCACTTGCTTAGGAATCCTGCTCTGTCAACAGGAAACAGTTCTGCCATGTTCACAAGCACATATACTATTCCATCCTTTGCATACTTTGTGCACCTGAGAGCTTAACAATGTCTAAGTTACAACCAGAACAAAAGATTCCTTTATGGCAGCAGCACTCAGGGGGATGACAGCTATAATATTGGCTTCAGTACATATAGGTAACATACTAGGTAAGAGGAAATAACCTTTTAAGCTTGATGTTGATGTCCGCTGTCATTTCAAACTGATAACACAGGGTTAGTGTGTTTTTTCAAGACCAGAAGAGTATACAGGGTAACATTATAAGGTATTAGAGCTGTGTTATGGAGACAGTTAGGCAGGGTAGCCGTCTTATCTCACAAAATTCCCACGAAATATTTAATAGCCTTTAGACCTGGACTTATCATAATAAGTTGTAAACTTAATATTTAACCATTTGTTGCATCTTGCATTATAGAGGTTAGTGTGATGCCAAACTAAAAATGTCCAAATAAAAGGCTTAACATTTCTGCTCAGTAAAAGAGCTGAAGTGTGTAACTTTGTATGCTTCAATTCAATTATATGTTTTTATCCTCATACATAATAAAGTTTTGGTAAAACCAATTATTCTAAAGTGACTAAGTTGACAAGTTCCTACATTTAAAGAATCAAGGATTTATGGGCTCTTCTACCTAGATTTTTTGCAAGATTCTGCTTAGTGAGGTATACACTGACTCAAAAAATATTACAAAAAAGCGAATCAATGCCGGTATACTGTATATTCTCAGAAAAACTGTCAGGTTTTCTGTAGGTTTATTACCTTTGCCTTTTTTTTATGTTATTCAAATTATAGAATGCCATAAAATGCTTAAAATGCTGTGTGCTTGTGAATATGAAATGTGTCTATAATACCCCTATCACATCCCACAAAAAAGATGAAACATTGTTTTAAATATATGATTTTATATATATATATACTTGTAATATACATGCATATACAGTACATGTAGTATAGACAGGTAATTTTGCATGACAATAGTAACAAAATATTACTTGCACAGCAGTGTGGAAACTCATCAGTTTCACTTTTTACACTTGTGTCTCTGTCCTATCATTGGCAAAAACATGCCTGTCAAACAAACATGTCTATTTTTTCTGCAAACTCTTCAGTTCTTAACGTTCCTTTGTCAAGAGTATGGTGGTTATGTGGGAAAAAAAGGATATGAAAAAAACATCAAGGATGAGGTTCTTTCATGATACTTATCACCATGTTCTATCACCCTATCTACCTGACACAAAGTGCCACAAGATCTTGGTTTGTCTCTTAGCTTCTGCCAAGGAAAGCTTGATCTTCTGTATCTTAACATGAAGAACTGGGCTCCTATCATTTTTGCCTGTATTCCTCTATGGCAACCTTTACTTGGTGGTCCACTCATTACGTCTGAATACTTCATGATGATCCTTGCCTTTATCCGTAGATAAAGAAGATCTTTCTGTTTTCACCTCAGTTGAAAAAAGGAAGAACAAAGGGTTTGCCATAGATCATAAGAACCACACACACACTGTCACGATACCTTTAAAAGCCCCAAATATAAAAATGGTTGCATTATTTTATTGTCAGGATAGACAGAGTAGAAGCCTGTTTTGCAGATAATTGATGATTTATCCTGTTGTAATATATTATCAAATCTATTTTAATTACAGGAGCTGATTGTCCACTGCAATTTGTATATCTGTCTGTATGTGCTGGAAATGTAAAAAGAGACATCAATTCAGCTCACCCACAGATGCATGGAAAATTTCTTACAAAGCTATTCCTCCACGTTGCACGTCCATATCTGACACCAAAAAAGGTGAGATTAAAGTTTCAGCTGCCATTAGGCATTTTAAAAAGAGATTGAACCTTACTGCTCACTGTGTAACATCCAACTTGAACAACTTACTGTATGTGAGTTAATAAAAAAGGATTTAAGAGGTAAGTTGCATCAAGGTGCTGCTAATCATCAGCCCGTGATTAACTGATCATCAGCTGGTGTCCAGATCTCTATAAGAGCAGAAGTTTTGGCAGTTTGCTTGTCTGGAGCATTCAGTTGTGTGTTAGCAAAGTGCCAATAGGGAAAGACATAAGAAATAGTCTTAGAGAAGCAATTTTGCTGCAGATCAATTTGGAAACTGTTATAAAACAATTTGCAAAAATTTGGAGTTCAACATTCTAAAGTGAGAAAGGTTGTTCACAAGTCAAAAGCATTCAAGATAGTTGCCATTGGTAATGGAGTAGACATCCCAGCACATTCACCCCAAGGTCAGGCAGTCCATCTCAGACCCTACAGGCCTCACTGATCATCTTAAGAACCATGACAGCACAATTAGAAGAATACTGAACAAGTAAGGTTGTTTTGAAATGGATGCCAGGAGAAAGTTTCTTCTGTCTACAAACACCATGAAAGCACAATTGAGGTCACAAAACTTTATGTGATTAAACCAGAAGGCCTCTAGAAGAATGTCCTGTGGACAGACGAGAACAGAGTGGATTTGTTTTGCCTTAATGCCTGGTGCCATGTCTGGGGAAAA
Source organism: Clarias laeviceps (assembly GCA_030014305.1). Classification (NCBI taxonomy): domain Eukaryota; kingdom Metazoa; phylum Chordata; class Actinopteri; order Siluriformes; family Clariidae; genus Clarias; species Clarias laeviceps. Next base: position 17,756,791 of record JAQMYJ010000002.1, on the reverse strand, counting down.
CCAAAGAGCATTTCAGCAGAAACACCTCTTACCCACTCTCAAGCATGGCGATTGAGGGGTGATGATTTGGGATTATTTTGCACCCACTGGACCTGGGCACCTTGCATTCAATAAGTAGACCCATGAACTCCTCTGTATACCTGAGTATTATAGAGGCAAATGTAAAGCCATCTTGCTAAAGCTTGGTCAAAATTGGGACATGCAACAGGCAATGATTCAAAGTACATCAGAATGGCTGAAAAATTAAAGAATCAAGGTTTTTGAATGACCTAGTTGAAGTCCAGACCTTAACCCAACTGAAATGCTTTATTAGGATCTTAAGATAGTTGTGCAAAAGCGAATGTCCAACAATGAACAGAAGCAATGTTGTAAAGAAGAATGGGCCACAATATTCTCACAATGATGTGAGAGACTCATAACGTCATAAGGGAAATTATTCCTTCATGTTATTGCTCTTAAAGGTGTATCTCCAATCCATTGAATCATGGGGGTACTTAGTATTGCACACTTTTTATGGGCTTCATTTTTGTAAAATAAATAATGGCATCTGAGGTTGTATTTGCCTAATACAGATTGACTCACTACAGGGGTAGGGGCAGGGGTACTAATTTTTGAACATGACTGTACATGGGCATTGCAGCAGTATAATATAAGTAATGCGTTTGGCTCATGTACAACTAGCTCATTTAAAACTTTCCTACTTTGCGAAACTCCTGTTTCATGTCAAGCCATGCACTTTAATCACCTTTTCACTATCGAACTTCAGGTTAAGTCAAACTCACTAATTCATTCACTTATTTTCTTTTCGCTTCACTTAGGGTACAAACCACTTGGGTTTGTCCAGAATTCTTTATCAATGTGTCACTAATTTCAGCGCCTCCAGTAGAATCTTGAGTCATTCCCAAACCCTCTGTGCGATATGATCTTTCCAGTTGGCCCTGGGTCTATCCAGAAATTTCCTTATAAAGGGATTTGCAAGATACAGCTCCAATGAGAGGTCCATGGAGGCATCATCTCACCTGACTCTCTAAATTCAGAGCCATCACTCAGAGGGTTTCCCACTATTTCCATGGTTCTCACCTTCATTTACACAACCTTATTTTTTCAGTCACCACCCACTGGTGATGATGGAGAAATCAGAAGGTTAAAGAGTTCTTCAAATGCTCCTGTCATCATTAAATAATATATCTCCAGTAGAGGTCAACATTCACCTGCACTTACACAGTAAAGATTGCGCATGTTTTTTCTCCCCCCTCTTGTGGTGCAGAATGATTTTCCAGAACATTTTAGAAGACACTCTGTGTGCAGCTGCTCCTGCTTCACTACTTCTGGTTCTTCTATACCCATCAATTTAAGCAAGAGAGCTCTCTGACTGCATAACTCGAAACTTCCCTCACCACTGGTGTCCACTAGGACATACTATGTCAGTGATAGGTTTCTGGCCTTTTTGTTGTTTCTGCAAACTTAAACATGGACACTGTATGTCCCTGACCTTACTTGGTAAAGAGAAAAGTCGCTTTAGACTTAGAAGTTAAGTTAGTCTTGCACCAAAGCTTTTGGCAGATCCTCCCAAACCACACAGATGCTCTCCTGGGTTCATTAGGTAAATCTGGCCAAAATCATTTGGTATTTTAACTCACCACCAAAGTGATGATGAGTTAACAGCTCTGACTAACCCTGCCATCACATTGGCATCACATCCCTTTCATGAATTTGTACCTTGTTGTGGTGATGGGGATTGTGTAATTCTTTGAATTTCAGGGATTTGTTACTGGGAGTTTAATGCTACCATTAGGTTACCAGGAGGGTTAACTGGGGTAATGTCTGCAGATGACCAAGGGAGCATATCGTGACAGGGCCACCCACATAATCTGGTTGGGCTCAATCTGGTTTACACTGCAAGACAAGTAAAAAGAAGCATAAAATGCACCCTCAAAAATAACTTCCCACCGGAAGAAATAACTGCCATCAAGTTTGTGTGTGTGTGTGAGTGTGTGTGTGTGTGTGTGTGTGTATGTGCGTGTGTGCGTGTGTGTGTATGTGTATGTGTCAGCTTTTGACATGTTAAGTTTTTCCTGATCTTTGTGGAGGTTAGAGGAGGAGGGAGAGGGGTGTCACCTTCTAAGTGAAGCGAAGTGCATCCTGAAGGATTACAAGAGCACGGTGCAGAGGTTTTTATGTAAGCATGGCTGCAGGCTAGCTGGGTCATAGCCCACCCATAGTAGGGGGAGCTGGGTCAGGCAAGGCAGCAAGGTACCAATGATTCTAACCATGGGTGCACATCTAACATGTAACCTCAAGGAATAGCTTGTAAAATATCTATGGCCTACACTCATATATCTGAGAAGGTTTTTTGTTTAAGCACAAGCATTAACACTCATTGGTCATTACCAAGTTAATTCATATGCTGCCATTTAATGAATTGTATGGTGTACATATTTTTGATTCCCAAAGAAGAAAAATAAAAGCAGCGAATGTTATAAAAAGATTATTTCTGCACAACAATGAAATGTTTCATAACAATAGACTCTGAAAGTTAATATCACACAGTAGGCTATTGAAAGTTATGTTTCAACAGAATCAAAGTTCTAAAATAGTATCTTAATGCCACAATGCTGGCTCTTGAAAGCTATTGTTAAGTAATCTTTGTTTTGACTATCAAGGACTAGAGGCAGATACAGTGTCTATTAACTATGGGTTACAGAACTGGGAGAGGACCCTGCATACATAATACTTAAATAACTTAAATAACTACTTTGTCTATGAGCAGCTATTTTTGCATTTGCAAAGAGCTTTGATATAGCTAACATTCTCCTAAATGCCCCGACAGTAACCGTGCTATTTTAAAATGATTTTTTTTTAAGTTACATAGACTCCATGAAAAATGTAAGAAGACAATGAAGTAGGATTCATAAGAAAAAATGAAATATCAGTGAAGCCTTGGTAATGCTAAGATGTGTTTAAAAACTTTAGGTTGATACAAGAGTATTTTTTTTATATTCTATTAAATGTGATTAGAGATTTGTAGATTAAAATGGGTATCACTAGGCACCGCATTGTGGTGTGCTTACTTGTGTGGTAATACATGGACAGTGAAAATATGATCTGGGGGCACTAAGGCCCTCATGGCTCCCTAAATACAAGGCCAGTCATCCTGTCAGTCTGTCAGCACTGCTGTCTCTTGTGGCCTGAGATTAAACGCTCCCAGCCGAGCTCCAAGGAAAAGTGGTTCCCCCGCCCCTCCAGACTTATGTAAAAAAAAAAAATGCCCCAGACTCTGGGTAATTTTGCTTCAGTGCAGACTTCTGTGTTCACTTCAAAGCCCCCCTTTGCAGCGAAAATAGAGAAATGAAAGAGGGGAAAATGGTGTTTAGTTGTGGGTAGTGATGGATCGACATTCTTGAGTGTCTTCCTTCTCTCTGTCCATTTAGGCTGAATCCAAAAGAACATATCTTTGGTGAGTTATCTAGATACTAAAATATTGCTCTCAGTACCTTATATCATATTGCAGAGTTGGCAACAGTGTCTCAGTATTATAAAAGATTAGAACTAGAGCTCTTTATGGAGGTTTTAGTCTCGTAAAAATCCAGATAGTTAACCACTTTTTTTCTTTAATATATTTAATAGGAATTATTGTACAGCTTTCCTGTAGAATATTAGACATAGTTCTATCTGAAGGTAGCACACCAAACACAAACATCATTACATGTATTACTGCAAGTTGAAATAAGTTGATTCAGCATCACCTGAGCTTAGTCTAACCACCCCTGTAATCTTGCAGCTCTTAATAATTAAATACTTTGAATCTGTAGAATGAGGAAATAAATATTACCACTTTTCTCTATTAACCTGGCTTACAAGGAAGTAAGAATCATTTATAACTAAAGGTCATACTTTACATTGCTGGGAAATAACATGTTTGAATACTTCTTGTATTTATTAGACCAGACTGAAATTGCAGGTTAAAATATGCAAGGTTCTCAAATGTAAGTGCGTTCAGCCAACGACACTCCTTAAATGCTATATCTCATTGCCTTAGGCATTTCCTGATTATTGTCAGTTAACCTGAAATGAATCATTATCTTGCAAAGATATATGCACCACTGTACATTCAATTTTAAACCTTTTATTGGTTTTGATGTGGTCGATGTTGTTAAAAGCATGATGGAGCTCCAACCAATTTTGCTAACGTGTAGATTTAGAAAATAAATGCATCCAGTGAAATGTTATTTGTGCATGCATTCAACATCCAACATGTACAAGTGTGTGCACGTGTGATGGAAATGTTTGACAGCAGCTCTGCCTCAACAAATTGCTTTCGAGATGTGCCAACACAATGTATTTAGCTCCAAGCTCAATAAACCGTAACAAAAAGCAATGGGCTGGTTCTCCAAAGTTGGTTCCTCCTCAATGTTTTCTTTATGTTACTCCCTGTTTGGCCCAAATCAGGAATGCATGGGCTACAGTCAGCATTAAAGTAGCTGTGACGAACAAGATTAGATGCAATCAGTGCATCCTGAGAAACCTGTGGGTATCTAAGCAATTGTTATGTACCTTTTCTCAATGCAATTTCTATTTTTTTTAACTCTCTTCATAATTATTATCATTGCAGAGGCATTCGTCTTCCCTGCTTGAGAGGGGCTATAATTTGTGCTGCCCTGCACTTGGAGTTGGCCATTGCAGTGATCACAACTATGAAAAGCAAACTGTGCCATGCTCTGCCTCCTTGCTAGCCTTACAATGAACAATAGCCACCTCAGAAGAAATGGCACTACTACAGAGAGACGCTTCTGAACATGAAGATGAGAGAAAAGGAGGCAGAAAGGCAGAAGAAAGAAATAACCATTATCCGAAGACATGTTCTATCATGTCATAGAGCCTGTTTTCTCCAGCTAAATCCCTTGGTGCCTTGTGCAGAAAATATTCAGACCTTGTAATAGAGATGTGAGCAGCAGATAAAGAACAGGGAGCACACTTATCCCCAGCTGAAAGAGTGTGAGAGAAATACTGTCATTAATAAAAGAAAGAAGTCTTGAGTCTTGGGCTGATTGCCAGAAGACCAGTCAGGACAGCAACAATGCTGAGCCATATGTTTTTGAGAGTACATTTCTCTGGGAAGTAATTCTCCTGCAGTCGGTTTAATTCAAAGACTTTTTCTATGTGAGGTTGCCCTCTGCTGACCATAATGCCCTATTGGGGTAGTAGATAAAGGCTTTTTATAATACCATTCACAGATTATAGTGACATTTTTAGGATTGGAAAACTGATACAAGTATTACTTGTCAGCACAATACTGCTATATTAAAGAGTTCATTTATTATTTTAGGTTATGTTCCAGTCTTATCTATCTTAAAAATGGCTACAAACTTGCATGTATTTTTTATTTGGTAATTATTGTAACTACTTATGAGATGTTTTAGTATTTGCAGACTCAAACTACTGTATACAGATTACAATCTAGTTAATTTTCCACACAAGCTTATTAAACATTTTTTTCCCTGACCACTAAGATTATATTAACTTTTTTTTTTTTTTTTGCCAAATCCTCTTGGATGTGGGTAAAACATAAACGACAATTTAAAAAAAGCAAATTAAACTGTATAGTGAGAAAAGGTGCACATTTTTTTGTTCACCCACCATTGACTCTTTTGATTGATTGATTGATTGATTGATTGATTGATTGACTGGCAAATTTGAGTCCTTGAATATGACCATGCTATCGGAGAAGAAAAAAATCCATTGATGGCAAAACCTTTTTTTCTCTGCATTCAGGTCATTGGCTGACTTTCTTTTATTGCTACATAATGTTGCTGAGCCTAGAACTGGAATGTTGAAGCAACCCCGGATCATAACACTGCTTCTTGTGAGGCTTGTAGAGTGGGCATTGTGCATGACTGGTGCATCACTTAATGCATTTCACATCAAATATGCCCATCACTCTAGAACAGGTTAAGTCTGTTCTCATCAGACCACGTGTCCTTTTTGTATGATTTTGGAATCAAATCATTATGCGCCATACCAAATTACCCTTTTCTCTGGTTAGCCTTATAACAAGAGGTTTCTTATGACCACACAGCCAGCTAGTCAATGTGTGAAAATGCTCGTTCTTTTGCTATTAACAGCTATGATTTCTACTGTCATGGTGCAATTTTAGCAATCCTATAAATGGTCCATTTATGTTTTTCCCAACAACTTTTCTTCCACAAAGTTGATGGTTCACCACTACCCTTCCAGTTTTAATCATGTTTTAAATTATTCTTTACATTATTCCAGTATTTTCAGTTTGTTCTATTGTTTATTTGTTTGATGCAGGCCAATAATTTGAACCTGAAATGGTAAGGTTGTTTACATAAGTAAGGTCAAGCTGTTTACATAAGAGGGAAAGGGACATATAAAATTATAAAGTATAGAATGCAAAAACAACAACTCAAGGAAATATGAAACTCAGAGTGTTCATGGGCTATATGAGCTATGAGTTTAAATGCCAAAAAATATATACATGTAACAGCAGTGAAAGTGTAAGGTAGGACATAAACTTAAATGTTGTAACTTTGGAGGAGAACATGGCACTGCATATGGAGGATGTGAAGTAACAACAGAGCAGCAGAGGTTCAGACAATTAAAACTGCACAAGGGTTAACATGCTGAAGCAGTAGCAAGAAAGGCAGAAGCTTTTCTAAGAATATGGGGAGAAAGTGGAACCACATGTAAGTGCTAAAATTAATAAAGACACATTGATCATGAGTAAAAATTAGTTTGTTTTCTTTATGGTGAATGTAACAAACTGCAAAAAAAATAATATTTTAAATTCAGCTAAGAAATACCTTTGAATCAAAAGAGTTGCAAGTGTATGAACACACTACAGTTAGGAAAGACAGAGAAAGGGAATGATGGAAGTGTAGCAATACTTGTGAGGAAATGTAATGTGATTAATAATGTGAAAGAACATGAATCAATTGCAATAAGAATGTGGACAGAAAAAGAGAGTTTAACAGTTAGCAATTATTATAATTTTTCTAAGAAAATTAAATAGTAGTATATTGTATGCTGCCCTGCAATGGATTGTCACCCATCCAGGGTGTACCCCGCCTCGTGCCCTTAGTCTTCTGGGATAGGCTCCACCACCACTCCCAAACTCCACACCTCGCCATGACCCTGTGTACAGGATAAGGCAGTACAGTTTAGACAATAAGTGAGTGAGTGTGTGAGATTGTAAGTGAGTGAGTATATTGTATGCATCAGGAGGAAATGTGCAGTGCAAAATCGTTTGTTTATGGTGACTTCAATGCACGTAGCATATTGTGGGGAAGTAGCTTCACTGATACAAATAGATTAGCTGTTGAGGACTTCATTGCTGATAAGGGTTTAGTCTGTATAAGTAATGGTAATGGAACAAGATACAATAGTACACAAACAGCGAGTGCAATCGATCTTACTTTGGTTTCTAAAGTAATTGCTGCTATTTGCACTTGAGATGTATTGAACCAGTCATTATTCTTTTATACCACAAAATAAAAGAAGGTATGAGGATGCACCAGGAGGAGGAAAGTACAAAGGTGGATTTTAGAGAAAGAGGATTGAGAAAGGTCTAAAGCAAAAATTTTAATTATATGTGAGTCAGCATGGATAAAAAAGTGTGTACCATGGTGAAATCAAAACTGCACTGATACTATTAAAAATAGTAAAAATTTTAATTTAAAATTTAAAGAGCTTAAAGCACACTGTTCTGTAGAGCAATTGAGCCAATACAAATGAGTTCAAGCAATATCCTGGAACTGGCAAACATACATTCTGGACGCAATACTGTAATACAATTGAAAGAGAAACACAGTTATAAGAGATGTGGAGAATAATTAGGAAGCTCAGTGGAATAAGAAGGAATTAGAATTCCTGTACTGCACTAGGCAGATCTACTAGCTGAAACCTTTATAATGATACATAGCTCAAACCATTTCCCAACAGCAGCTAGGCAGGATATGAGTAACAATTGTACAGCACACTCAAATACCAAGAAAACAAGCTACAACAAGGTGCTTTAGATCTTTAATTTACATTATGCGTATTAAGGAGAGCACTATTGAAGGTGCAACAAAAGTCAACAGGGAGAAATGGTGTTTGTTATGAAATGTTAGCATGTATGACAGACATTTCTCTCTGGGGAATTTTATGTCTTTGTAATTGAACATGGGTAACTGGCACCATTCCTGCAATGTGGAAACAAGCAACCATAGTACCAATATTTCAACTGGTAAAGATGCTTCTGACCCAGCGAGTTACAGATCAATTGCATTAACATCACAGCTAGGGAAGACTATTGAGAATATAGCGGTGGGAGGTTTGACAGATTTTATTTTAAGTCTAAGAATTGTTTAATTTCTTACCAAAAAAGATTTCAAAAGGTAAGAGACACAATGGATGCAGTTTTGTGTTTGAAATCAGAAATAATGAAATCTGACAAAATAGAACTTAGGTAGGTTTTAGAAAAATAGAAGTTAGGGTTGGTGTAGAACATTGAAAGAAATAAAAAGCTAAAAATGGTACACGACAGAGTACTGTCTGCAGCCTGTTATTTTTTAGTATAATTATACATTATATCACTGAGTCAGTAGGGAATGCAACCACGGGGGGGCGCAATCCAGTGTCTTCTTGTGCCAGTCCCAAGTCTGGATAAATGCAGAGGGTTGTGTC
>JAQMYJ010000002.1:17721603-17748003 GCA_030014305.1 Clarias laeviceps | reverse complement strand
TTAGATGGAGGCAGATGATTCGCTGTGGCGACCCCTGAAAGGGAACAGCCGAAAGACAAAGAAGAAGAAGAAGATTACTGAGTCAGTAGGGAAAAACAGTGGGGAAATCACTATATGCAAATGAGGAAGCATTTTGGATTAAGAAAAGGAATATTGAGTATATAATGAATAAGACACAGTGTGCAAAGGTTGAGAGTTGGCAAATAAATGAGAATTTAAACTATCGATAGCAAAGACACAAGTCATATGCTTTGCTAGATCTTACAAGAATACATCCTTTAAGTTATATGGGTAAAAACTTAAACAAGTAAAATCAGATTCTAAATGTTTGATGAGACCCTCTAGGTGCAAGGCAACAGTGCTGACCACTAAGCCAGTGTGCCACAAACTCTGAAACAGCTATTCAAAACAAAAATGGAATATTATTCCCCCTATCAAACTACAAAAAATAAATAAATAAAGGACCAGAAGAAGAAGATTGATTGAGTGTTTCTGAGAGAAGTGAATGTTGTGTGATTGTAATGAACACAAGATGGCAGCAAAGGGATCAAAACCACTTATATTACAAGGCTTATTGTCTAATTATTTCATGTACAATAATTGCTTGGTAGGAGGGATTTAGCAATCAGAAAATTGTTTCGTTGGAAGGTTTATTATAAGTTTATAAGCATGCGCAACGGTTAAGAACTGTCATTGACTTGTTTAAGTTGTAGGTAATTATAATGTTAAACCAGTCAGTTGCGTGGGTGTCACATTTCCTATAGAAAAATGAAACAGTATGGACCATAGGACGCTAGACCATAGTAGGTGGTTAAAAGCCTAACCACTAAACTAAACTAAAGGTTTGCTAGGTTAACCCAGTTGGTTGCTGTGATATTCCAGTTGGTTGCTAGCATGTTTCTAGGTTGACTGAGTCGGAGGAACAAAATGTTGATTTTATCAAGACAAAATAATTACCAGTTTACATTAACCTGTAAAAGTCAAATTGAACACCCTAAAGGTAATGTAATATTTCTGCAGTAGTATTGCAGTAGTAATGAAGTATTAAGGTGGAGATAAAAATGCAGTGTTTTTGTGTCCAAAACACTGCATTCCCTGCATATTTACTGTGCAAAAACTGTTGTTGTTTTTTCCAAGGTCTACTTATACCCTCTTTTCCCCACTTCCTTTATTCATGTTTGTACATTAACAGCTTGCTAATATGAAAGGTATCTCTGGATAACGGAGAGTTGTATCCAGGGCAGTTGCTAAGGTCTGCTCAGAAAGTCACTATAGATATGTCATTATGTACTTTTTAAATATATAAAATCACTAAAGAGGTCTAGAAAGTCATGGAATCTGTTTGCCACAACAAGTGATATAGAGGTGAATGTGCTCTTATGTTATCATTTCTGTTAATTAGAAAAACGACTAGTCAACTATAAATGTGATATTTTTATTTATTCTATTTTTTTATTATTACAATGCATTTCTCAAAAGCTCTTTCCTTGCTTCAGTGGAGCATCCCACTCTGTTCAAGGAGCGAACCAGAGCCTCAGGCTTTTCGTAAATGTGACAACTTCTGAGCTAGTGAGATTGCCAGAGCGATTTTTCAAAAATGCGTGCATTCAAACGAAGCCGACATGTTAGGTTGCTGTCAGGTTTATGGAAAGGAGTGCATGTATAAAAGGGCATTAGACCTGTTGATTTTCATCCCAACAACATCACACTCATCAGCGAAGCATTCAAAAGCAACGATCCGCTTCAGACGGTAAAAAGAGAATATAATCTGCAAACCGCAGGCATTGTTATTCTGGTCACCATATTGGACATCTCACCATTTTAAGTAAATAAGGCTCTATCTCATTAGAATTGATTGGAATATATACAGTATATATAAATTATCAATTAATATATTGAGGTTCACACTATCATGATTAGTTTAATGGCAAATAGAATATGTTTTGTTTATATTTTTAGATGTATTCTGATATTAGTACTGTATCTCTAAGCCATTAGTTCCCAAACACTGGGCAGGAGATTTTTTGGTCGTCGTCGCGATTTATGTCTGCAGTTAAACTTTCAGTCACACGGGGGAGCCAGTAAGTTTTCTACCACTGTCACGGTTTGCGTTATAATTCCGCCCGCAGTTTGAGAGAAGAGGAAATAAAAAGTCTTTAAATGTCTATAAATACATTCATTTGGAATATGTTACGATTAAAATGGCACGTTTTTAATAACACAAGCATATGAAGTTGTTATCATATGTAAATCATATGTAGCCTATCTCAGAAATAGGCTTTCAATAAACTGTTGTGCAGATAGCAACAAAAATTATAAGTTCCGTTTATTTATGCACATATCACCATTTCTCATGATTTATAAATAATGCATACTGTACGTGGGGTCATGATAGTTTGTCATTTTTGAAAAATGAGTCACAAAAAAAGTTTGGGAAACACTGATCTAAGTGAATTAGTAACATTTTCACACAATATTTTTTCATGGCTGTTTTTTCCTATGGCAGATCCGTAATTTTGTGATATATTGTTAAATTAATATGTGGAGCATAATGTAGCCATCTGTCATGAAACTCGTTAATGCTCTTAGTATTATATTGGGCGGCTAATTTATTATTGTGACAGTGGAATATGTAATAATGTATTAATTTCCTGGAAAACATGGAATTAACATTAACGCATGATTATAATTTTTTGTATGTTTTTTTTTTGCCGTGCCCAAACTTATTATTTATTAAATGTATAATGTTTGTTGCGTATGTTTCCAAATTGTGTGATCAACAAGAAAATATATTACAGGAGACCGTATTAGAGGTATAGATATATTTGTCAAGTATTTTAATCATGAATAATCACTTGTGAAAATACAGTACATTGCTACAATTTAAATATTTACAGTATACAAGTAGAATCAGTAAGGTGTCTAGAGGCATCTGCATTTGTCAATAAATAGATTATGCACGTACACTGAAATGCCTTTCAAAGGCTTTTGGACTCTATGTGTGAGTTGAATGAGCAAAGGTCTTCTGCCCTTTAGATACCACTTGTGTCCACTAGATGTCTATCGCCTTCTTTCAACTCGGTCAAATCTTGAATTTCCAGCACTTCGTACCATGTCAGCTCCAAGGTCTCCATGTTGTTTGGGCTGAAGGGAAGACTTCTCTTGTGTCCAGCTTAAGAGATGGTGACGTAGGAAGAGCTCTGGACTCTGGATGCAGTTGTAATAGCTGAGGTAAGTTGGGAGCTGTTGTAAAGTGTGGTGGGGAGGAGGAGGGAGAAGACACCGAGGAAGCAAAAGGTATGTAGAGAGGAGAGGGTGGAGGGGAGAGCTGTTCCGATGGAGTAAAAACAATAGGATTTTGGTAGGCAGACTTTGAAGCAATTGTAGATGTCTCGGTGAAGATTAGATCTTGTGTATAAGAATTAGACACTGGTATAGATGAACAGAGTTTTGTACGAGGACTAGGTGATTTGGTGTCTGATTCTCTCCATGGTCCGGAAGAATGACCCTGGTCGCAATCCAATCTGGAAAAATATTCCAGGTTTATTCTGGGATTTTCTCTTTCAAAGTGGTGCATCTGACCCATGAAGGAAGTAAAGTCTGGAACACATTGATGAGTGTGAGCAGCAGAAGCAGGGTTTGATGAGTTTGTTTGAGTAGGCGAGACTGTAAGGACAGGAGACGTTAAGGTTAAAGTTATGTTAAAAGGGGACACAACCAAATAATAAAATAATACATTGACTCATATAGCTTTCTTACCTGTTTTGTCACGTGTGTTGTTTCGAATATATTGAACAGTCAGATCCAAAATTTCTGCTTTCTCAAGTTTGGGGTTTTGTAAACGCTGTGGAATGGAGGAGGGGGGAAAGATAGTTAATTCTCCTGTAGAAAAATAGATGATACACAAATAGAAAAACAAGCTAATTCAGGAATAATAATGCATATTACATGTTCCTAATGCTGCAGTAATATACATAATAATATTTTATGATGTATGTATTGCAGACATTCTATCGACAAGTACTATACCTGTATAATGATTATTAATAGCCTATAATAAAACAGTGAAATGAATTTCCTCAGGTTCAGTTAACTTACTGTATCTGCTGTGCTGTTGAAAAGCAGCGTCCTGAGCACAGCAAGGTTTTGATTTATTCGGTCTCTTCTTTTCTTTTCTATCACTGGCTTCAGTTTCTAAGATGAGACATTAAAACTTTATTCAACAGTTTGTATAGATGTACATTTTAAAACAACACACCACATCACTAAATCTGCTGAAATAAATACACCGTGAAATAAAATGCAAGTGGCTACATAATGAGTTCATTAGACCTATTTGAATTAGGGCCTATTAGCAGAAATCATACTTACTCTTCTCATGCTTTCCGTTTTAGCCATGGCGGAAGAACGAAATAATCAATGTGGCTTAATGAAGTACTTCCAGTAAAGTTTTTCAGATCAATACTTGCGGCGAGCTGAGCCTGAAACTTATATGGAGCGCCCTTCTCCGCTTTTCTGTGATTGGTGGATAGTATGTAGTGACGTCAGTAACTCCACCCCACCCCAACTCTGGGCGCGGAAAAAAAACTGAGGTAGCTAAATGTTTTTCCCTATACTTAAATTTTCTTGACAATGTTTCGCCAAATTTACTGACTATATTTTTAAAGTTTGAAACCAAAACATATTAGTATGTAAGTGTGTTTTTATTACTTTGATCACTAGCTATTTGCCAAGCTTTGATCACTTGGCTATCACGGAAAACAGCTTGTTGAACATAATACCAGTAGAATACGCTTTGGGCATTGTGACCCATGAATTGTGAAGATGAAAAATTCACGTTAACATGTAAACACTGCATGCTTGTGCGTTTATAACGTATAATATGAGCCATTGTATTAGTGATTCGTGTTTATGTGGGAGGAGGTATGGTGGTATGATGGCCAAACTTTTAGCACTATTCCGTTAAGTGTGCTTGTGTGTGAGTGAAATGCGTTAGGTGAGAAAGGCTTAGTGAGAGAGTCAACAGTTAACTTACTAACACACGTGACTTATTTGGAAAGAAGTTTCATTTAACCATTGAACATTTTAATTATGATTATATTGGTGCGATCGATGATCGATTTAATATCGCATGCTTTCCATCAATAAAAGATTTTTGTCCCCCAAAAACGCAGAATCCAAGAATTTCGAGTGAAATCTTGTCGTGAGAACCGAACTGAAGTGTCATATGAGGCACCAAGACCTTGTGCCCAACCATATCATGTCGGTTGTTAGGTGGGAACATGGACTCTTGGTGAACTTATGGGCCAACTGCGCAGCAAATATTTCAGAAGGTCAAAGAGTTACGGCGAAATAACAAAATTCAGACTACACATATAGTGTTGTAGACCATGCATCATGCACCACCATGTAATCCATGAACGTTCCAGTGAACTCCAGTCTGATAGGGAATACGTGCTAAAATCAAGAACTAACCCCAAGCTTTATGGATTTTATGTGTATTCCTGACTCGTGACAGAAACGTTTGACTGGCAGTATTAATTGTGGCTGTTAACACGCCTGTGCAAGTCTTAGTTTCTTACAAGTATACACTTATACACTAAATTACAGGCTATTAAATAACTGTAAATTTGCTTAAATGTTGTTTACATTGTATGCTTTTATGTTTGAGTTTTAAAAATGTTCGAGTTTTTATTTAGACTATTGCATTCTTAAAGATCTGCTGTACATTCTTATTTTCAGCACGGGCATTCATTTTACTGCGTGGATTGTATAGCTGATTTTATTTTAGATTTAATTATGCACGTGACTGGAAACCCTAAATGTGTGAGAAAAACCCTAAAGGTGAGAATTCCGCACGTGTCTATGGGAGAGCGTGGGTTCGCAACAGAGTGTTGGTGTGTGGTTAAGTAGATGGGTATGCCAGAGGTGTAATGGCCAAACGTTTAGCACCCTTCCGTTAAGTGTGCATGAATGACCTAGTTTAAGTGATAAATGTTGGAATTGGTGAGAAAAGTCAACAGTTAGCATGTAGACACGCCCGAATCAGTGGCTGTAAACAAGTGATTTTAAAACGAAATCTACACTCTGTGAAATACAAATGAATTTATCAGAAGAATAAGGGATTCGATTACAGTTGAAATGCACGGATTCAACAAGAAAGTGAAACATTCTCATTCCAAACACTTATTTCCTTTGTGTTCAGCAAATCTTGGCCCACCATTAAAGTTTTAACAGAAATCTACAGTGTTTGGTGAACACAATGGGGTTCTTCTGAGTTGTGTATAATTCAGTACTAAATACAAAAAATCTCTTCTTCCGAGTTTAAATATTTGTGTGATTTGTTATTCCGAGCTTTATTTGACGTTGTAAAATATTCTAAAGTCTACATACTAAAGTTTGCCTTAATTATCTAAATAAATTTTATGTGAACACAAAACTTGGCAAAGCCTTCACCTGAGCACTGAAAAACGAAACCGATTTTCCATATGTTTGGTGGTTTTGTAGTTTAAATTCTTCTTTACTTTTCACACCATATCGTGTATTCTAATTGTTCTTATTATAAACATTATTGTATTCAATTATTACAATTAATACTGTATGAATATTAAAGAAAGGGTGTGTTTTATGAGGACTCTATGAGGATCACTATTGGTCGGGTAAGCTCATGGGCGGGGATTGCATCTAGCGTTTGAGTATAACATGGACCTAAACTCAAAATGTTGCCAGTATCTCATGTTGAAGTAAACTTGCCGACCGAAATTCCTAAATATGATGACGATGTCTAGTGATATATCAGACGAGAAAGATTTGGTGAAACGGGTAAGAAATCTTAATTACGGACTTACGAATCATGGATATCTGTTTCTGAACTGTCTACATCTAATTCATGACACCATAGATTATACCTCACTCAGTTATTGTAAATTGTGTTGTTTACACAAAATTGTGTTGTTTACACAATATTAAAAATATTGTTTTAATATTTTAATACATAGTAAGAATTTTCTGTAAAAATGTGAAATAGCCTACATCCTATCTTTGAACGAAGTATCAATCAAAAGTGATGTTTCAAAGAACTGTTAACTATTCATTTATTATTAATTTTCTAGTAATTTGATGATGTACAATTCTTTATTTTTCAGGTTCCCAAACCCCTCATGGAGAAGCGGAGGAGAGACCGTATTAATCACAGTTTAGAAACATTAAGGCTTCTGTTGGTGGAGAACACATGTAATGAGGTAAGTTCTGAATTTCATGCCAAATGCCTAAATAGTTAAATTTAGTAAAAATTTAATTTTCTGTCATGTTAAATGTCTTTGGCAAAACTTTGTAGTTGATAAAAAAAACATTTTTATCTGTTGTCCTTTTAAAGAAATTGAAGAATCCCAAAGTAGAAAAAGCAGAAATCCTGGAAAGCGTTGTTAATTTCCTGAAGGCAGAGCAGCAATCCAGGCCTTACTCATATTCCATAAAAAGACAAAAAAGAAAATATGAGGAAGAAGACGAGTACGGATCTCCTTGTAAACGTCAGCCGAACTACAATGATGGGATGAGAACATGTCTACTCAGAGTCAGCAATTTTATTGCAAACAAGAGCCAAGAATTAGAGGGGAGTATGCCAGTGCCCATGCAACAGGAACTTAAAGAACATTCTATTCAAGGACATTTCTCGCCAGCTCTGCACCTCAGATACCATGGCGGTTCTATACCAGGGCAGCAGGCATTTACTTCTGTGGAATCAACCAGCTCTTGCATGCCACTGGGTCATTCTTTGCTTTCTCACAGGACTAACATATATGAGCCTACAAAGAAGACAACGTCCAGCTCTAAACAGCCTTTGATGCCAAGTGATTCTGTGTGGAGGCCTTGGCCACAGTGACAACCCGACATAAAAAACATCAAAAATTGACCAGAATCCTTAAAAGATTAAATTTATCAACAACTCATAATGCTTACAAATAATTTCCATGCAAAAGACTGAAATGTAAATGTACATCATGTGTAAATATGTGGAATTTGTACAGTAGATACTGAAATCTTTATTTTTGTGATATGCACCATGACAGAAAAGTGTGTGTCTTACATATATGTTTTGTACTTGATAGCATATATTTTTTATTCATGTATGAAAGAAGTGTTTCAAATTTTTGGAGTATGCAAACAATTTTGGAAAGAGTTTTTCCACATCTTTTGTACTTCTATCTATGAATTGACACTTATACATGCATTGTCTGGAAGCTTTTATTTTTTTGTACAATTTTTATTGTGCTACGTTTTTCTTGACAGCATTCAATTACATACGGTGTACATAAGCAAGCAATTTGTGTATTAATGTGTTTATATTGAAAGAATAAATCTGTCGGGATATATTCTTCAACAAGTTGCTTTGATTATATTGTACTGTTTCCTGCCATTTTCCATAGCTATCTCTTTTTTCCCCTGATGGATATTTCAAATCACTACAAAAAACGTTCAGCCTTATAAGCTGCAAACAGGCCAAACATTTCCAGACTTTCAGTTTTCCAATGTTCCACTTCAGTGCATTGTTATCTCTGTAATGTGTGCCCAAAGCTGCAATTGCCTGCCTAACCTAAGACATTCAGATGCAAATAACCGATTAGACTTCCTGCTCTCGTCTTAACGGTTGTCTTTTGCACCCTCTTCCCCTACAATTTACAGTGTATAGAACGCTTTGGTTTTGGTCTTTTTTCATTAAAGACCAATCAGTTACGCCGAGCGGTAACTGTAGACAAATTGAATAGAATTAAATAAACGAATGATTGCATATTGTAATGCACAACAATTGATCACCAGGAACATTTCCAACTCTTATAAAGCTACGTAGTGATCACACCTTTTCATCAGCAGCCAAAACATGATCTTAGATACATTTTCAAACTCTGATACAGTATATGCTTTACAAATAGATTTTAATTGACAAATTAAATAGTTTAAAATAAACGAACGATTTTAATATCTATTTAACTGCACTTTGCAATACTAAAGTATCATACTAGTATACTATATATTATACTATATGTACTATTTATTATATTGCAATATTGATGCAAACCGTATCGCTTTCATAATAAAAATAATAAAATACCAAATCATATTCATTTATCATTTTCTGTCATTGCACTACACTTAGTTTTCAGAAACATTGTACCTTTTAGGAAGCTTAAAATCAGAAATTTTGATTGTACTAATGGTAAATGCACAAGTAGGAAATTCTACATTTTGTACTTTATGTAATGATGTCAACGCCTTTTCGATGGTCAGTAAATTAACCTGAATGTAACAAAAAAACAAAGTTTTAAATCCAATGCGACTATCTCGTTTCTTATTTCCTTTGGATCAAAGAAACTGGCTTAACCGAGATAAGGAGAAGCATGAACAAACTCAGCTTTTCTGCGCTCCTCTGCCTCGCTTTGTTACGCTCTATAAACGAGTCTCAATGGGAATCACATCAGAGGATCAGCTAAGACGGTTTAGGTGGCCATTGGGCGATAATTCTTCCAAATGCAATTACTACTTTTGAGTGTAAATGAGATTAGATTTGCAGAGAAGCAGCGGATGTTTCTCCTTATGCTGCCAGTCCGAACAATAGTTATTTACTGACCGCTGCGACCACACCAATGTGTAAACCAGCTTTATTTGTTGGAACCGAATTTATTGTTGAAATATCATATAAAAATAAGGAATCTAATAGTAAAGACTACTACTCTGTGTTTACAATTCGATTATAAGGAACATTATCAGACTATATACAAAAAACCTACATTCGTAGAACAAAAGATCATCCACAAAAACAGACAAAAGTTAATGTCCAGAATATTTACCATTTATTTCAAATTGCAATGTACCCAAAACTTTTTAAAAGAACATTGAAAATCGTTCTCGTGCAGGTGTAAATCCCTCACTCAGTTGCTGCGTTTGTGCCACGTGTTGCCGCGAGCTCTCAAGTGCGTTCAAAAAGACGGAGAGAGCAGACTTGCCTTGTGACACCTTAAAACTAATAATAAGTGGTAACTTACTGCAAAATGCACTTGTCCTGTGCAATCACATACCCTACAATTATTTACAATCAGCCTATCAATCCTAATTACCAGCATTGTTTCACTTATTACAATGTTCAGCCTATTCTGTCGCAGTCGTTTCTGTGGTCTGTAATATTAATCACATTTTACCCGTTGTTTCTTAAGACATTATATGCGCCATTTCCCGATAATCTATATAATTATGGTGTGTCTGTTGTTGAAATGCTAGCTGGGAGAACTTGGGAGTAATTATTCAATTGCTTACAAATCACATAACAATAAACCTGAATTAGAAAGGCCTGCGCCTATCAACAAGAACGGTACCCCTGTCCATAAATAGTGATGGAGATATAAAGTGATTAAAACTTGTAAACGTCTCAGCTTTTATTTTTTTGTATTGTAGAGTCTGATGTTCATAAATAAAATAATTGTACAAAATGCTGAATCTGTTGCCTATTAGATTAGAGCAAAACTTTCTAACCACACACGCCACATGGCCAGGAGGTTGCACTAAAACCTTAAAATCTTATGTGGCCATAATTTTATACAGAAATATTTATTTGAATATACGAATTGTATAATTGATCAGTCACTCAATTAAACGTTGTAAATTATACCCTACAGGAAGCTAGGGACCTACTATTTCTTAACCCTAGCGGTCTAAGTGTGAAGAATGTATGAGCGCACATAGGGGGGATTTTGCTACAAAGAACGCGAAATTGATGTTTATATCTCCAGTGTGTGGCTCCTCGTAAGGATTCTCTTTTTAAATCTGAATACTTCAACATGTGACATGTGGTCCTTCAAGAGTAACACAACCACTAGCTAAAAGAGCAGCAGAGAGAAAAGGGATAGGCTAGACACCCAACTTCTCATCAATAGTTAATCCTTTTATAGGTTTCTCGCTACAGCTGAGGGCGCAGAGTTTGCGGTGGGTGCGATTACTTAAAAGCCAGCGCACCCTTTCCTTTGAAACAGCGCAGCTCTTTTAAATGTCTGTTATTCACGATCTTTAAGCCCCTGCGGGTGGGAAATGAAGGGGGACCAGCTTGAGCTCGGTGGGATATTAATTGGAGGTGAGAATCCACAATGAAAGCGTACGCGCCTCGCCGCCTCTACATTCGGTGTTCACCGGCCTGTTGCGATGTGGGCGGGGTTGAAACTCCACTGATATAGCGTCATACCTGAGCGAACTGAATGACGTCGTCGGGAGAACAGCTGGCCTCGCCCGCCCCACCTGCCAACATAATTAAAGAAAACTCACTGGCTTCACCCAGCGTGCGTCCACTGTGCTCCTGGCTCACTCTCTGTAAACTAACAGACCAACATTAAGATGTTTGGGATGGCTTGATGGTTCGGGCATTTCCTAAAATATGATTTATATATAAGAAACAGTAATCCAAGTGCAAATAATTTACATATGAGTGGAAAATGTACACACACGTATTGGGTTGTGTGTGGGGTCGTTTCAGCGTACTTGTAGGCCTAACTTTTTTTATAAAGGTAAGATAAACGTAGACCACCATTAAACATAAGCAAAATTGAACTTTTTTTAATTAATTGCAGTAGCAGCATAGCAAATAAAACAAAGAACAAACATACAAATCAATCTGTGAACTTACTACAATTCTATGAACACAGTAGAAGTAGCATAGATATCTACATACTACGTTTTGAAATTGATGTTGCTGCAGACTAACTTTATACATATTGTGTTGCAGTAGTGGTATGCATACGTGCATAAAAATACGTATGTTAGCCATGACCCTTTACAGTCGAATGAAAAAAAAATAAAACTTTTTTTCAAACTGCATGTTTGCTGTGTACCCTAACCCTTATGTCACATCAGTTAATATACTGTATGTCTAAGCTAGACAAGAAACAAATGCTGATCATTTCAATTGTCCAAATTTATCAAAACCGATGCTTTGAGTTTACCCAGCCCTTAATTTTCTTTACTTTTATCTTTAGTTGATTGATAAATAATGAAAATAGTCATTCTACACTCTTAGGTGGAGTGAAACAGGAAATGGCACCAGGGATGGTTAAATAATGGGGTTTATTTATAATCCATTCACAAATTAGGCTTTGCCAGCAGGAAGGCCCTGAGCACGTTGAAACTCTTGTTGCAGGCTGGTAAGGACCTCGCGATGCTGTTCAGACTTTCGCTCCATCTCTTTCAATAATGTCTCGTACCGTTTGCTGCACAGAAATGACACAGACAAAGATTAAGTTTTCCATGAGCAAAACTGTACTGTTGTTAATTCTTGTAAAGACACTGTTTTCATGACAACCAATTTAAAATAATGGAGCAACTGTCTGGAATATTATTTGAATGAATGTAATTATGTTGTTTATTTAGATATATTATTATAGTTGCAGCAGCACAATACACCGCACACCACTTCTGATCAACTTACATTTCTCCATTGATGTACTCGAGTCTCTTGGCCACTGTTGCCTTTGCTTCATCTAAATCTTGTTTTACCAGAACAGGTCCAATTAACTTGTAAACTGTATTTTGGCTGTCCAACAAGTCTAGCTCCTAGGGACCACATAATAAATTCAAAATTTACAAATATTTATTTCATATATGACCACACATAGTAATCGAATAAAATTAAAATAGAAACATATAAAATGTCTAAATGAAATATACAAGTTAAACAGGATGTGCAGAATGTGAATGTGCAAAATGTACAAAATAGATATGGCATGTAGGTATGAGCAGCAATATGAGTGGAATATGAGAAATGCATGTTATTGTCCATGTTTTCCTTGCCCCTGTCGCCGTCCTCCTCCTCGACTTGCTCATCAGAGACAATCTTATCATTTTGAGTCATACACATTCACATTTCATAAAAACTTCCATAATTCTTTTGATTGTGTAAAGCTGCTTTGCGAAAATGTCAATTGTTAAAAGCACTATACAGATAAAATTTAATTGAAAAGGCAAGTCCAATCAGTTGAGTTCTATGTGGCATTGACCAATGAAGCACTGCACAACCTAATATGTGCAATTACACACAGGATACAAAATGGGACTTTCTGAAAATTCAAGAACCATGAATTTAACAATATTTTTACCTCTTTAACTATGTTATTCTCAGTAAGCTGTGCCTCAAGCTTCTGTCGGGCTGACATGCTTTTACTGACATCTGTAATGTGAGACAAAAGATTTAAGAACTTTATTACTTGCACATCATGCGATATAAAATAAAAAGATAAATAACAAATAAATTAGTAATGTTTAAAGATGTTAACAAAAACTTTGGAACACGTTACATATACAATAGTCTGCAACATAGTGTGCATTACAGCGCTAATAATAAAGCAAAAAAAGCAACCTGGCATAAACATACAACATTAAGCCATTACAAAATTCGTATTGTTACGGAATCAGTAGTACACATTGGTATGTTATAACTTAAATTCACTTATACTACATGAAGACTGATTGCAATGTTTAAGTGGAATAAATGGTAAACACCACCACTTAAAAATGAAGGATGTCGAGTCTATTATTAAAACGGTATTGCAGATATCTCCGTGGTTTAACTGCATCTCTTATAACTCGGCATTACAATATAGTAAATCATACGGGATCATTTTTTTGTTCGGGTGAATCTGGAACAAAAACATTTGGACAACGAATTGTAAAATCCTAAATTAGTTCATCCACAGCACTCACACCCGGTTTGGTTATTACTCTTTTCGCACAGATACCTTTTTGGATCTGTTGGTATTTTTCCAACTCGGACTGTAGCTTCTTTTGAATTGCGTCCGCCATTCCGATAATTATTGTGAACTAATTAAACATCCACTTTTTACCAAGTATAGTAACAAAACGTGCTGAATTAGCTAGCTAACTGCTCTGTAGCCATGCAGATTGAAGAGAACGCAGCCCAAATGACGCAATTATTCTGCGACTGACTGAGAGCCTTCCAATGGTAATGTCGCCATCTAACGTCCACATAAGGTAAGTGCAATATTTGTGGCTTGACCATAGAGGTCACAACCCACGCTTTATTCCGTGTATTATTTTATACATCAAAGAACCTTCTTTGCAAATATTTGAATTTGGCCTATTTTTACAATTTAATAATAAATTGCAATAAAAATAAATAATGGATTTATTTTATTTATGAACTTATACTAACTTGAAACAAAGCAGTGCAACTGAAACAGTAACTGGAACGTTTTTTAAGGGTAAACTTTATTTTAATGATGCATGGGCAGTATATAACCATATTTAAAAAATGTATAGAGGTGGCATGGTGGTGTAGTGGTTCGCACTGTTGCGCTGCACCTCCAGGGTCTAGGGTCGATTCCTGCATGTTTTCCCTGTGCTTGGTGGGTTTCCTCTGGGTGCTCTGGTTTCCTCTCACAGTCCAAAGACATGCAGATTAGGCTATTGAGAATTTTAAAAATCGCCTGTAAAAAAAGGGAAAATAACATTGGACACTGACACTGGACACCTTCACATACATATAAGTGCTTTTTAAACACCAAATGACAGATTTAGCCTTCGCTTATTAAATATAATAACTAGTCTTTGGAGAGTGGCTACTGTGTAGTGTGTGGATTATCATGCTCACAGTACGTCCAGGATAAGATACATGTAGTTCTTCCTCCTGAACGGTAGGAGGCAGTCTCACACACCTTTTGGAGTTCTTCTCCTGCAATATGGCAGCGTGCATGTTTCTATGTTAACGTGAAGGACTTGCCGGGTTTCTCTCAACACTGTTTTCAAGCTGCTAGGTGAGTGCACATTATTTTAGCATAAAATCGGCAACTTATTTCATTGTATTCTCACTGGAGCTCGTCTTTAATATCATGTGGGAATTACTAGGTGATAAATAAAAGAGTAAACAGCTATCATGTGCTGCTTCTGGTTGTGTGTGATGTGTGTCTTTGGACTGTGGGAGGGAACCGGAGGAAACCCACCAAGCACATGCAAACCCCATGCACACAGACCAAAGGCTAGAATCGAACCCGAACCCTGGAGGTGCAAGGCGAACGTGCTAACCACAAAGCCAACATGCCAACATCCACTCAATAATGCTTAGTTCCTATTATTTAATCATTAGATGTTGCTTATTTGGCAGTACAACCTTATTGGTCTCCATAAGTCAGTGTTTGCGCTCCAAAGAACAGAATTCTATGCCTCAAGTCATTGTATGGTTAACTTTAACGAAGCTATTTTGTAAAGAAAATTAAGTTAAATATGATTTACTAAGACACTGGTATACAGTCTTTTTAGTATTGGTTGCTAGAACTCGCAATCATTTTAAAAGATGAGGACTTGCCTTACAAATCTATAAATGTAATATGTTTGTAGTAATCGTAATCCTGTCCTATATACACTGTCTGGACAAAAAAAAAAGGCAAACATTTTCTTGGGTCACCTTTGCGTTGGGACAGCTTTCCCTGTGGCTTTGTCACCTTATGCAATGTCACAACACTTATTTTCATGCATTATTTTGGCCGAGATTTTGTATTGATGACCAGTGAGTCTAACCGCTCCAGAAAGTCTTTTACAGTACACTCAATTCATGGCAAATTTATGGAATATGCCCATGCTATCAGAAAGGAAACAATCCATTGATGGGATAATCTGGAAACATTTAGTACATATGGGTAGTCAGATGATTTTATGTGCTTCCTTTTACGAGTCTGATTTATGCTTCTGCGTGATGTCAGAGCCAAAGCTGTATTCCACGCAACTAACTTCTTTGGTTTGTCTCTTCTCGATTTTGTCCATATTAGTTGAACTTTTAACTTCAACTCAATTCAAGCATGGAAGCTTATAAGACAAATCTGAAAATATAATGGTACAAGAAAATTTTGGTTTGCATGACCACAATTTGTAGTTACATTCCTGGGGAGGCTAAACCATAGAGAGCATGGCTACCAGACCTACAGTGTAGACTTGATGCAGAAGCACAAATCCTGATGCACCCATCCCTCTGGAAAAGGTTAAATCTGGTCTTGTATGTCCACTATTTAAAGTGTATCAGTGTATTGTAAAACAAGATCATTATATCAATATGGTTTGATGTTGTTACATGACCCGTTTCATCTATAAAATCGTCCCAGTGTTTGCACCTTTAGATTTAGATCAGGTGAGGTCACGTCATCTGATGCAGCACGCTATCACTCTCCTTCTTGGATTGCTGTTACATAACCTAGAAGTGTGTTTGGGGTCATTGTCCTGCTGACAAAAAGATGGTCCCAATAAGTGCAAACCAGCTAAGATAACATGTCACTGCAAAATGCTGTAATCTAATGTTCATTCCTTGTGTTCCTTTGCCGCAAGTCTATTCTGTTTATTGTTCTTCAGAAGTAATGGGTTCTTTGCCACAATTCGGCTTTGAAGGCCTGACTCGCACAGTGTCCTCTGAACAGTGGGTGTTGAAATATATCTACCGCTTCTAAAAGCATTTATGTAGGCTCTAATCTGAGGTGCTGTAAATTGGTGGTTACTGAGTCTGGTCATTCCAATTAACTTATCCTCTGCAGCAGAGGTAGTTCTTGGTCTTCCTTTGGGCCGGTCCTCATGACAGCCAGTTTCATCATAGCGTTTGATGGTTTTGGTGATTCATTCAAAATGCGGAAGGCCCGGGTTCGATTCCCAGCCAGTGCCCAAACCCCAGCCACTGGATGCAGTGCCGGTCCCAAGCCCAGATAAAATGGGAGGGTTGCGTCAGGAAGGGCATCTGGCGTAAAACCTGTGCCAAGTTGTAGTGCGGACTGGGTATTCCGCTGTGGCGACCCCTTGTCGGGAGCAGCCGAAAGACCAACAACAACATTCAAAGTTCTTATGATTTACAGAGTAACTGAACTTTGGTTTGCAAGCATAATTCGTTCCGGAAGCGTGCTTGTATGTAAAAGAACTCGTATATCAAAGCGAATTTCCCCATAATGGAAACTCAGGCGATTTGTTCCACAGCCCAAAAATATTAGTATATAAATATGAATACAAAATATAAAGTAAAAATAAAAAAATTAGCCTGCACTTACTTATCTTTGACAAGAATCGTAGCTGTAGTGATTGAGACCAGAGAGAGGAGAGAAGGGAGGTGAGGTGTGTGGGGGGGGGGGGTTGGGGGCTACTGTGTAGGATGACTTACACACGCACGCACACACGCACACACACACACAAGTTCACCGACAGAAATTCAAAGGTGCTCTCTCTCTCTCTCTCTCTCTCTCTCTTTATCACAGAGACTCTTACTCACACAAGCGTGCACACACACACAGACACACACACACACAAACAGGCAAAAAACACGCACACACAGTAAACCATATATGCACGCACCGATGTTGACTATACGAGTGATGCACGCGCACTGAGACGAGCATGGGGGACTATTACCCACAGTGCTGCTCGTATTTCAAGCCCTCGCTCATTTATCGAGTCAAAATTTATTTAGTATCTTTGCTCATATTTCAAAACACTCGCAGACCAAGGTTCTCACAATACAGGGCTTCATTGTACTTAATCAAGTGGTTTTTGCCATAATATGGATTTGTACAGTATCTGCAATAACACTGATAGGGCTATTGACTCTGTACCCACCCTTCCTCTGCACAAGAAAAGTCTGAATCACATTAAGAAGGCAAGAAACGTCACAAATGAACTCTTGACAAATTTACTTTTCACGTCATGAATCTGATGAGAGAATGCCATGAGCGTGCCAAGCCATCATCAAAGCTAAATGTGGCTACTTTGGACAATCTAATATTTAAAACATGCTCTGGGTTGTTTAACACCTTTTTTGCTTGCTACATAATTCCATACACAATCTTTCATATTTTGGATGTCTTAATTATTAATGTACGGTGTTGAAAATAATAAAAATAAAGAAAAAACACTGAATAAGTTTTGAACTTTTGACTGGTAGTGCGCATGCACGCACACATACACATACTTTTTAGATAATAAGAAGTGAAAGTCTCATATTTTATAGATTCATTATACATCATGTGATCTATTTCAAGCCTTTTTGTTTTCATTTTGATGATTACTGCATACAGCTAATGAAAAAAAAAAAAGAAGTAAAATCCATTCGGAGCTTGCATAAAGAACTGTTTATACAGTATGAATAGCGTGTATCTGTCAGTCTAGTTCAGTACATACATAGGGAAGACTGCTGACTTGACAGCTGTCCAGAACACGATCAGGGTAAGCCACAGAAGGTGCTGTATTGAAATATAAGTGCTGCAGGTTATACAAATCAGAATTTCGGCATTTATATGAACTTCTAACATAATATTAAACTGTATTTAAATATGTTTTATTCATAATACAGTGTAAGACGGACAAGAGCCATGTAAGGATCCCATATTAATCAAGCTCTGGGAAATGTTTCACAGTCTGTTTTCAAAAGAAAAGTTTTTGATTCTGTATGATCTATCGGGAATTAGGTCACATCAAAAATGATATTTTATTTGAAGCAGAAGCTCTTTTTTTTTTTTTTTTCCGGTCAGCTTTCAGAAATGGCTCTGACCAAGCTGAGCTCTTTCATGTTGTCTATTTTATCATTCATATACTCTGTCCTGACCTACCTGGCTTAATATTTCTATCAAGCAATTCCAGATAATTTTATTGACCTGGTATTTAATGTAAATTAAATGCTTTGCTTCCTACGTGGATGCAGTGATGCCTGAGCATTTGTGTTCTGTATGCAATACCGATGTTTTCTAGATATAAAGAAATTGGGATCACATTTATGATTTGAAATTGACTATATATTTGTGCTTTCATGACTTATATGACTCTATTGTATATACGGTAAATGTAAGCCATTCATCAGTTTGCTGTCTCTATTTAAGACCTGCACCCTTTATCTCAATGGATAAGTGTGTGAGAGATATTATAGTCACACAAGATATGTGGCTGTTCTCTTTTTCGTGGCACTTCCCACAGAATGTCTTAGCTATTCGACTTGCATATATAAATAGTTCTTTGTTTATTATTTATAAGTATTATTGCTTAAATGAAGGCAAGACAAATGGAGACAGATGCTGTCACTGAAAGTTCATTAAAGTTCAAGTGCAACCATGATCAAAATGTATCATGGGAATTTTATGAAGATTCGTGTTGTGCACAGCATAATAATTCAGAGCCAGTTATTAGAAGAATGCTAAGATGGCTGTTTATCTCTCTGTGTGTGAGTGTTACTGAGGGAGCACAAGGGACACTCTGAATTGCTCCATATTATAAGATGTTTTATATTTGGATACACGGACAGGAAGCATAATTATTTTTATTTATTGAATTCTGAATGCAATAATGCTCGTCAGTCAATGTCCCATGTGAGCATGTGGCTATTGTTGCTATGCTGTTTATAATATAAGCATTTCCATCACTGCAAAATGTCTAGACTGCAATCTGTGTGATGAACGATCTATAATGATTTCTTTAGACAAGTACTACTCTTGGGGTTTATATATCTTGTTTTCTAATCTGAGAGTGTCGTCATATTCTGTACCACATGGGGGCGCAAGATACAGTTTATTTATGAACTTGATTTAATTTGTAAAAGGGCCCTACTTCACATGTAGATCTAGATAAGCCTGTTTTATTAGACATTTTATTCCTGTAGTTTATTAGCTACATTAGTAAACTGCTTCAAAATTAATTCATGTACAATTGCTCATTTTAAACTTAACAAAGGCTCTGTTCGGTTTATTGCGGAAGGTAAAAACAATCAAGTTCAAAACAGTCACTACAAATATTAACCTCACTGTTGTGCTTTGCATTTAAATTAGCTGCTATTACAAGTATATAACAAAGGCTATTAAATTACATAACACTGAAAGTGGATTTTATAAAATAAGAGTTATTATTGGGCCAAATGAGGGGGAAACTGTGATGTTTCTGAGTCGCTGTGAGTTTTCCTTACAATCTTATTAATTTAGTCAGAGCTGTCAAGTCAGATTTGGCAGAACTTTTTGGATGCAGAAATCATGCGTTTTCTTAGATGTCATACTTTATTACACTACAGTGCTTGAAAGATATCTAGTTTTATATAGAGCTGATTGTAGAATGATTGTAGAATGCCAGCTGGCTAACTTTAGCTTGTTAATTAAAAGACAAGCCTGAGAATAAATCTTGTCAGATTGCAAAATACAGAATCAGATCTTGAATTACATAAGTCAAAATAGACAGAGAACACAGAATGGATGATCATAAGCAACCAGGCGTGAGAGATTTATTTTCCATTGGGCTTGTGCGATTATTTTTCTTCCTTATTTTTCCCCCTTTCTGATTAAAAAAAAAAAATCGTGATAAACATTTGTATTGGTCAGAACCAAAAAAGGCGAGAAAAAAAATAATTTACATTTAAGAATTAATTATAGTAGAGTAGGGCAAACTACAGTAATATTGCCGTAATTGTGAAAACATAGCGGGATGGTAGATTTTTACGTGAATATGCAGTAAAGCGCAGTAAATTAAACAAAACATGTGACATGACAGGTCAAAATAATCCTTTTAGGAATCCAGTATCTAATGTCCCCATAGCTGTTGTTTACACTGTTGCTGCTGCTCAGTGTTTAGAAGGAGAGTACCAGGGGAAGCAGTGTATTTCATCACTTTATACTGATCATCACCATTAACATTATTTGTAAATGCTAGATTTAACACTTAATTATAGGCCAATTTTATTCTATTGCCTCAGAAAAAAATTAAGCAGTGAATGTAAAAAGGCTACACATCCCTGTTAAAATTACAGCTTTGAAATTCAAATTTTATTTGTCACATACCCAGTTATACACAGTATGATATGCATTGAAATGCTTAATTCTTCGCATATCACAGATTCTTGTTAGTAGGCAGGTGTCAGAGCGCAGGGTCAGCCATTTTACAGCGCCTCTGGAGAAGACAGGCTTAAGGGCCTTGCTCAGGGGCCCAATAGCGGCAACCTGGCGGAGCTCAGGCTCGAACCGCCGATCTTCCGATCCGTAACTCGGAGCCTTAACACACTGAGCCATGACTGCCCCTTTGTAGTCCAAAAATAATACAAAGAATTGTGGGAATCGGCCAAGACTAAAATAGGGAAACGATTGAGGAGCAAATATTAGGGAGAAGCACATACATTGACAAATTTGATTTCATATTAATGAACTTAAACTATTCTCCTTTTACCTTGAAAGCATCCTGTGTGAACTTCTCCGTTTGAGACAAGAGGGAGATTGGGGAAGGGGCCACGGCTTCCCCCTGCAGGTTTGCTTCATTGCAGACGTCAGAATATTTTAGACTCAAATAATGATTGGCTCATCTCGTTTTGTTTGGGGAACTTTTTTTCTCTGATGTTTCTGCAGAGCGCTTACACAAAGCACATAATGGTTGGTAGGTTTTGTAATACAATTTAATTAGAATCAGAGATTTTCAGCTCTGCAGAGAATGAGGACGGTCTCATCTTATCCAGTGGGCTGAAAGATCTGAGCTCAACAGAAAGATTTGATCCATCAAAACAAGCACATATACACCAGAGTGGTCGGCTATGCACAATTAGAGCACTGATCGTCCAGAGCATTTGCATTTTACTTTATATTCAATTACTGGTAATCACGTCACTGTGCACAATGAAATCCCTTTGTGATTCAGTCCGAACTGCATGTTTCCAAATTGCATACTGCAGTTGCCTACTGATTAGTATGTCAGTACATCCGCGGTGTCATTACTATGTAGACATTTGCAGTAATCCATATGGGAAAAGGGGCCACAGCATATCTCGCCTTATGTAATAACTTTTTGCTTGCAATTAAATGTATACAAGGAAAGAAAGAAAAACTTACCCTGAGCAGATTAGGGATGAATCAGAGATTCAAGTCTATATAGGATGAGTGTCCACAAATTTTAAATATTAGTATCTCATTAATATCATTAGGTGATTGATTTTGGCTTCAAATGTACACCAGCACACCCTGATTATGTTACATGATTTTAGCTTTGCTTTTATCAGATATAGATGTTTAGTTTAAAAAAAAATTGACTAGCTTAACCTGCTTGGTAATTGGTTAATTAATGTTTCAGATGAAAAGGCACATGGTGCAAAATGCTTATGTGCCCTATGACTTCTGTGCATTGTTTTTATTTTTTCTCTCTTTCTTTCTATCTGTTAAAGGGCGAGTTTTCCAAAGCAGTACAATGTTAAGATAATCTTAAATGGATGAGAGTCTATTTATTGTGATGCTCACTCTAGCATTTAACAGTGATCTTTGTGCTGGAAATTCACCACTCACTTCTATAAACATGACAATTTAACATTCAGTATGTCTGCCTCAGTCACTGGCTGTTTAAAAAGGGAAAAAGCATTTACAACATCAGCAGGTTTTATACACTTTACTTGCAGGTGAGTAAGTGACCAGTGAGTCATGGCTTGCTCTGAGATTACTGAGCCTTAGTATGGCTGAAATGCTCTGTAATGCTGATTGTATGACCTGGGTGCTTTTTATCTACGTACAGTCCATTCAGTGCATAAAGGTTTTGGTATGATTTGGTCAACTTCATAGAGCACCAGCGGATAGAAAAAGTACAATTCAAGGAGGTTTTCATTTTCACAGTGTAGATAGTGTTTGAATTTTGTGTGTACAAACCAGCTAAGGAGTGCAGAAAAAGAAGACATTAGTTGGTACCCATTATCATGTCCTATCTGGCACATCATAATGCATGATGTGTACAGAATGGGATGAAAATGTGTAAATGTTACATTTTCTTTCCGATCTTCTCAACACATAGATATATGACCTTTAAGGTAGGAACGAAACATGTGCCATTGTAAAATAATCAACATGGAGGTTTGTAGCATAGGCGACACATAGGGAATGCTTGCTTTGTCTCGTGTTGGCCGTCATCCTCACATCTTTCTTCTATCCTCAACTCCGACTAAACCATTCATGGTAACTTGAGCAGATCTTTATATAATCTTTATTATTAAGCATAGATTTGCTATTTTGCATTTTCTTTTTTTTTTCTTTTTTTTTCTTTTAAATCCCATTTTTTTAAACATTACCAAAAGGGAAACAGTCAATTATGCTATCTGCAACTCCTCCTAAACCAGGGGTCGGCAATGCGCGGCTCAGGAGCCACATGTGGCTCTTTCATCCCTCTGCTACAACTCCCTGTGGCTTTGGAAAATAAATAATAAGTATTTAATTTAAATTTATTTTTATTTTAGCTCGTTTAGCTACTTTTTACAAATGTAATTCTAAATTTGAAGATTATGGTGATCTTATAAATCGTGCCGGCACGCGATGTATTGAACTTTTCGATAAGTAAAAGTGTACTTCACAGGGTGCTCCCTGCTCCTTTTGGAGTGTATGTCGGTGAAGGGAACTTCCCTCGACAAAACTCCACCATCCTGAACACACTGCGAAGTCACCAGCGCTGACGTCACTTCCTCTGTATTATTGATTATAATAATAATTGATGTACCGAGATTTATTTATTTTTTACAGATTACTAGCCTATATAATATTAAAGATTTCTTGATTTAAGTTTAAATTATTGTCTCATATTAGTATGATGTCGCCGTCAATAAAAATGATAATAAATATATTAATCTTTTTTCGAGCTCCATTTTGTTTGGTTGACCACTGACTGCACACTCCAGTACACACGATAAAAGGATGATGTCACACAGAAGCAGACAGCATTTTTGGTTTGCTGCAGGTGGATAATTTAAGTTTGGCTTTTTATTTCATAAATACGAGGAGGACAAATAGACATTGAGTATTTTATTTTATTCAAAACATTGTTATTTCTTATACATATCATAAAGCTAAAGATCTATATTTGAGTGTTATCTTCACTTTAGATGTCAAAATGGTTTTGCGGCTCCCGGTGTTTTCTTTTCTGTGGAAAACGGGTCCCAATGGCTCACTGAGTGTTTAGGGTTACCGACCCCTGTCCTAAAACATTTATGGGAACTTGACCAAACTTGCATATTAACTCTTTTTATCAAATACTTTCCAATGCAGTCAGTCCCCAACTTACGAACATTCGAGTTACGAATTTCCGCAGATATGAGCGGGCCACGGTTCTACTTCCGGTTCAATCATGGAAGTAGCTCACATGTATTGTACAAAAGATTGACACTGCAGTGCACCAGATACCAATATTTACAATTATATACAATATTTTTTAAGTGAATGTATAAAATGTCTAAAGTCTGATATATTGTATGTCTGTGAGGGGGGGTGCGAGAGTTGGCCTCACCGGTTTCAATGAATCAGTCCAGAAGCACGATGATAGAAAATGATGTCCTGTAAAGCCGTCCTGATGGTGAATAATCCTTATTTCAGAGTCCAATAGATTGGAAAACAGCTCAGAGACAAAATAGCGCTTGGTTTCAAAGGTGCAGAGACAACACTGTTTCATGGACAACTGAGATTCATTTATTTAGGCGCAATTATGTTTTTTGGTTACATGATGGGAGTGTGGGGAAAGAGGACCGATTTAATCATGTGGGTTGGTACGCTTAACATTGTATATTTGTGTCAAGGGCATATAAGACTCACTTTGGAGGAAAGTGAACACCAGGAGCGGTGCTTGTTTGTAAGTCGGGAACTACCTGTATACTGTAACAGTCAGAGGTTTAGTAATGAGGCTACACAGTAATACCAATTAACTTCACAATGCAGTTACTTTTTTGTTGTGGTAGACCAGAGCTTAATGTGTGTTCAGAGAAAGAACTTTTGCTACAGTGCCAGTCTGATTAGCTTCTTCGCTAAGTTTTGTCTAACTTTCTTCTCCCCAGCAACGAGCAATGCAGGGTATGTTTGCTATATCCTACAGTTCATGTATAATTAATGAATGTAGTGTCACGGATAACTGGCTTGTATAGTCGATGTTCAATACTGTGGATATGAGCTGGTTATTTCATTGTGTCCCCTGACTGTGAAGCATAGACGACAGATAGGGATCACTGTCCTTCTCATATTGCTGTCATCAGCAGCCGTCATCTGCCGTCTTCACACTTTTCCTATATCTGCAACTCCAACTAAACCATTCATGGAAATTTGGCGAAACCTTCACAGGTCATCAGGAAGCATAGATGTGAACTAGCTATTTCAGTTTTAGAAATAACACATTCAAGTGAACAGGCAAGACATGTCTTCCATGGAAGTCTCATAAGTTTTTATTTAATAATAAAAATATGTCCCAACATATTTTACAACTTCAATTTGCCAACAGTAGAAATTTTTTTTATTAATAAACGAATAACATGTTATGCATTTTATACTTTTCTTGTAAAATTTAATGTTGTAGAACATCCACTACACAAGCTGTTAGTTCCTGTTATCACTTATTTGATATGAGCTACGAACGGATGTTCTCTCACCAGCCTCCAGCATCTCTTGAAGTTTATAAATAAAAATGCAGCTTGTCATGTTGACAAGAAACTACAAAGCCCTTTTTTTCTAAGGACTTTCAGCTGTACTTTCTGACTCTTACTCCTCTCGAACATGCTAAGGAAATGTGTAATTACAGAGAACCTTCACATATGAGCAGTTACAAATATTAATCTGTTCATGTGGAGCTCCTGGCAAGTCTCAATGTTGCTACTTTAGAAATGAAGTATTAGAACAAGTATGTTAAATTGTTATGACTTAAGGCACTTATTATAATTGTAGGGTGTAATGTAAATGTTATGGAAGGGCACTGGCCTGCTATGCAAAAGGCTCGGGTTCAATTCCCAGCCACTGGATGCCGGATAAAATGGTTGTGTTGCATCACTAAGGGCGTCTGGCATAAACATTGTGCCAAAAGACTTTCAACATATCAGACTATTATTATTATTATTATTATTATTATTAAAACCCACGAATTTGGCATGGGTGGCTCAGTGGTAGGTGTTTCGCTGCCATGCGGAAGGCCCGGATTCGATCCCCAGCCAATGCCCAAACCCCAGCCACTGGATGCAGTGCCGGTCCCAAGCCCGGATAAAATGTGAGGGTTGCGTCAGGAAGGGCATACAGCGTAAAACCTGTGCCAAGTTGTTAATCGGGTCCGCTGTGGCGACCCCTCGATGAGGGAGCAGCCGAAAGCACTCGGTGTGTACAGGCTCATTGCACTGTCTGCAGTCATAGATGGTGGCACTGGCATGATAA
The DNA here is from genome assembly GCA_030014305.1 of Clarias laeviceps. Classification (NCBI taxonomy): domain Eukaryota; kingdom Metazoa; phylum Chordata; class Actinopteri; order Siluriformes; family Clariidae; genus Clarias; species Clarias laeviceps. Next base: position 17,721,832 of record JAQMYJ010000002.1, on the reverse strand, counting down.
ATTATAAATAATTATAAATAAGTCATACATATATATATGTGTGTGTGTGCGTGTATGTATAAGTGTATGTGTGTGTATATATATATATATATATATATATATATATAAATGTATGTATATATAATTACATATATGTGTGTATATGTATATATACATGCGTGTGTGTGTGTATGTGTGTTTGTGTGTGTATGTGTGTATGTGTGTATAATTACATTACTTATATAGTTTG
>JAQMYJ010000002.1:17689702-17703044 GCA_030014305.1 Clarias laeviceps | reverse complement strand
TGTGTGTTTGTGTGTTTGTGTGTTTGTGTGTTTGTGTGTTTGTGTGTGTGTGTGTGTGTGTGTGCCCACGTTTCAGGCTATTCTGTTATCGTCCATCTTCCAGTTTTGATGTGTTCACATGATGTGCTCAGGCTCACTGGAAAAAGGGCAGGTTGCTCAGCCACATCCACATTTCTTTGGTACACATGCTTTTTTTTTGTTTTTTTTTTCAATTTTGCTTTTGTGCTTTTACCTTTCCTTTGGCATTGCAGCCATGTTCTCAGATCTCTGCATTCGGGCAATGTGGTTGTGATACTGTATGTTCCTTGTTATTTTGCTTGTACAACACCCTTATCTTAGATGTTGACGATGTCTATTTCCTCACTATCCCACCACAAAAATTCTCCTTCACAATTATTCTCCTTTAGCATTATTTTTCCTTCCCAAGTGCATGAAATTATAATTAATGTTGAGTTGGATTGACATTAAAGTCACATAACTACCATCTGCCATGTATAAAACCGTTGTACCACGTATAAAAGTGGCCCAGATCTGAATTACGGATGTCAGATTTATTGTGCCTTTTTTCCTCTTTTTTTATTTGTTTTTTTTTTTTGCTGTTTACTTAGTCCATGTAATTAACATATCTATGTCAAATTTAGGCCGCATTTGCCTACTGTGTGAACGTGGTCTTAGACTATGAAGCGCATCTGAGAGGTGGTGTGTAACACATTATTTTGCCTCTGGTCATGTATCGATTGTAGAGCGCTGAATTTTTAATGCCTTAAATTAGAACTTGGCAATTACTTTTGTGAACAGGGAGGCCAAGGTCCAGGAAAACACACAAGAGATGTCCAAAATATCCAAGGCAGCAAAAGCAGTGAAGAAGGTGGAAGTGGGTGGTGTGATCAGAGCTATTGTTCGATCGGGACAGGCAGCTCCAGGACCTCCACTGGGCCCCATCCTGGGACAGGTAGGCAGTTTTTTTTTTTTTTTTTACTTTTAATCCTTTTCCTTTGTACTGTCTATCAAAGAGAATGATGTTTCATATAGCAGTTACTGACACTGCTGTATAGCTGTTTACACATAAAACACCTAGTTAAGTAAGAATGTAATTGAAACTCTAATGATGCCATTAAGCTTCTGTCTGTCCTAATGACAATAACCGCGTCCGGTGTTTCTCTCTATAAAGGCACTTTTGTCTGGCCACCAGAGTGTGCTTACTAGCATGCAGGAATCTGTTCAGCCTTGGAAATTAGATAAAATGAGTTGCAGTCGAGCGAGGCAATGCCATGTGTTTATTCACTGTCTGTTTCAAAACACGGTCATCAGCTTTGCTTGAGCCCATTCTTTGATGCACTGTATGTGTGTGTGTGTACTGTATGTGTGTGTGAAAGAGAGAGAGAGAGATTGTGTGTATGGGGTTGTAGTAAACTGTAAATAAATTGTGCACAGCATCCTTTTAGCTTTAGGCACTGGCCCTTTAATCTCCCCCTCTTGCTTTTTCAGTTATCCTCTTTTCTGTCTAACCAACCCTGACAGAGTAAAGATATAGAGGTAGGGTGCATATCGGCTGGGGAGCAAACTTAAACAAATGAGATAAATAAAAGAAGGAGAACAAGAATGGAAGAAGGAGCTGACAATTTCAGCAGAGGTGAATAAATTATGATTCAGGAAAAAAAAACTGCTACCACTGGATAGAGAATATGAAAAGTAAAAGGAAAGAAGGGGGAAATGGCCAATACTGGTGTCTAATAAACTGAGACCTAGCTTGATAGCAGTTTGCAGAATTTGAGCAAAAACGGGCAATTCTGTACATTATTAAGTAAAAATAAGGAATTTTGCTGCTAGATTTTTTTGTGTAATAATTAGTGTGATTGCTCAAGCAGTCACACTGTTGTTCTACTTAAATTTTCTCTTGATCTTTTGATCCACTCAATTTTTTCGCCCTGCTTCTTCTTCTAACACTTTTGGCATATCAACACTGCTCCAAAGCTGGCAAGCTCGTTCAGATCCCATGTAGTGTTGGTGTAAAAAAAAAAAACCGGTTTCTGCGACCCCTGTCATTCTTTTGTTATTGTTATTTATCATCCCGCTTAAAGCAGTGCTGGTCATGACGTCATAGCGAATAACCCCACTTCCTCAATTTTCTCAGCCTGTTCTGTGTTATTTCAATTGTTCACCCATAAATCACATGAGCTCATGTATGAAGTTGAATGTAAGCACCGAAGCCTTTGAGAAACAAGTCCCTTTTTAATGAATTAGGTTAATAAGTGTTTTAGTGGAGAGGCAGGAAAGCGCAGAGTGCGTTAGAGATGACTGATGGAGCTAGAATGAAATCTCTGTCAGTTCTTCAGTCCATGACATTCTGTGTCACCACCTCCTAAGGCTTGTTGTTCTTGGCATTTCAGTCTGACGTGTGAGATTCGTGCCATAATTACACCAGCAATCACTCCACTCTCTTTGTACTGAACATAATTATGATAATAGCAGTGATAAATGGGGGATTTAAAGTGAATCAGCTTTCACTATAATGCCCCCCCCACCTTATATTTGTTTCACATGCCATTTCGCATGCATTTAAATAATCTAAAGATGTCGATGATGATGATGATGATGATGAATAGGGATATGTTGACAGTGTTTTCACTACAGTAAAACTTGATTTACCCAAACAGAGATGACACATCTGTCTTTATAAATGAGCAAAAATATCAATGCAAATCCTTCCTCAGACAGCATCCTGAGAGTCGCTGTAGATCTTTAAAATATGAGATCAGATATTTTCGAGCTGTTTTATCATTCTTTATCCAGACTAATGTGGAATTGGTTGTCGTCAAACAAACATCACAGTGAAGAATAATGCTTTAATGCTGTGGTTCTGACAATATAGTGTAAAAAAAAAAAAATGTGGTGAACAAAATCAATAAACTTAGATTTAATTGTTGCCCATATAAGAAGGCACTTTATTAATTTGCTCCATTACTCAAATGTGTCCTATTTTTCTCTTTGATCGTTTCTTTTGTGTGTGTGTGTGTGTGTGTGTGTGTGTGTGTGTGTGTGTGTGTGTGTGTGTGGGGTACATTTTTGTCAGGAAATGCTTTAAAAAAACTGTGATCAGCTTTTTTTTATTGTGTGTAAAAACTTACTTTCCTGAGGTTTGTATCAGACTTACCAGGTTTTGCAATTTTACAAATGTGATAAAAAGATGTGTATGATTTATATAAATTAGAAAATGATAAGCACCAAAATAAACATCTTTGGTGTAATTTCACAATATGGCATCCAACCCCCACCCCTTGCTTTATTTCGCACATTATAAAATAGCACTTGAATTTAATTTGTTTATTTTTAGATATTATGCCCAGTTTCTCATGCACCTTACTTAAGCTATGAAATCATAATGTGTGCACAAGATTTAGTCTACTTAGGCTATACATTTTAAATAGTTTTTATTTTTTATTTTTGTTGAATAAAATAAGTAATTTTGTTAATTTTATATGGTTTCTTAAATAATTGCTTCAGTAATTAATAATTTCTGTGTATTTTTTTACTCATTACTATGCCCACTTAGTACCTACTTACATAATAACATGCCTTAAGGATTTAATTTATAACAAAAGTGTTTTCTATTCATTGAATTATACCCTTATGTCAATAACTTTACATTGCATTCAAATACCTTACACAGTATTTGAATACATCAAATATAATACTAACATAATAATACAAATGTATTAAGTGTCCATTGGTCTGTCAGGGTCATGTTTGTTTTATTGGTCTTAAAACAATTTTTAATGAGTCAATGAATTATTTTCATGCATTTTCATCTATTACATAATCAGTAACTTGTAAAACTCAGTAAAATGACTACCCAATAGCAGTTTTATTTTTACAATCTTTTTAAAAACAATGTTTAGAAGGTCAGAATACATATATTAGCTCAAGACAAAAATGTGTTTATGTAAACTTTACTGAATAAAACCAAAGTGTATGAAAACCATAATTTGTATAGTAATAAACATTTTAAAACATTAAATGAGATTCAAATTAATTTAAAACTGCATCTTATGTGTATATTCCTCACTGTTACGAAGCACAGACCTAACAGGACTAAAATATGAAGACAAGGTTGGCTATGGTGTAAATGTAAGATTAGTCATCGTGGTAGCTTAATGGTTTAATAGTTATATCTCACCTAATTAAAATGATGAAATATAATGGATTCTGTGTAATTTTGCCTATGAGGGAAGGACATGTATAGCAACTTGCAGACTGCCATGATAAAACTGTAATATTAAAAATGAAGAGGAGGGTTAATACTTAACTAGCATAAAAACTTTAATCTCCCACTGAAGGTAATGCTTATTTATGCAACTGATGTTAAAGATCAAGAGAAGCACTACGTACTAACATGGTGGAAAGTAATTTGGGGAACGTACAAATCCATTGTGTATAATGCACCAGGAAAGTACTAATGGTAAAAAAAAAAGTAATAATGGTGTTTTTTTTTTTCTTTTCTTTTGTGTATAAACACGGAATGATCCTTTTCCTTTAAATGAAATATTTTAGGGCCAGAAAGGCACTGGATAAAATAAATGACTCTCTCCATACAATGAAAAACAAAGCAAGATCAGAATACAATTCGCACTAGTAGAATGTATGCTCAAAAAGATGAGTTATTACTTGTTTCTGGCCAAAACCCAGACAGGAAGGACAACTGGTGACCAAAAAGTTAAGTCTTTCATTGTTGCTTATTCAGAGTGGCTGATCTGTCCATCTAGAGCTCCTGTGAAATGTAGGCAGACCCCAGGGAGCTCTCAGCATGATCCAGCCGTATATGGCTTTGGCCATGAGTCCGCAAGAGTGTGTGGTCCCGAGTGGATGGAGTTGTGCCACTCTGCCCTTGCTCCACTTGCTCCGCATCTATCCCCAAGCGCTGGTTTCTCCCTCCACCGTCACCCCCTTCTCCCTGTCCCCCGCCGCTACTGTTTCTGTGCATATCCCAAGCTGATCTAAGCTTAACAACCAGTGCCAGTACATTCTTCCCCACGAACACTGTGGATATCCTTGGGTCCCTGTACCAGAGTACACCCACAGCCCTGAGCGCCAGCGTCATCACATTAATGGCAAACAGACTGAGCCATGGGTATACAGCTTCCCTGCGTGCCCGCCTCAGTCCTGGAAGTGCTAGCTCAGTGAGTGAGACACAGGGCAAGAGAAGCAGTAGCACATAGCAATAGAAGAAGATAACACCATCAACCCATAGTGGGACTAAAGCACTACTTTGTGCTTCTTCCCACAGGCCAGCCTGCAAGTCGAGCACATCTAGCAGGTCAAGGGCCACCCAAAGGAGCCTGGCACGAACTTCCTGCTTCCGGTGTGCCGGCGTTACGTGCTCAGCTCCAGTCAGTACTAGAAAAAGCGAGGGAAGCCCCACGGAGAGCAGAAGCGTGAGTGTTTTGCGTGCCAGTGGGTCGGCTGGCCGCCGTTCATGCCTGTAGTTCTGGCACACAAAGAAAAGCTTGAGCTCCAGTAAGGATAGGAACAGGAACCAGAGAGCGCTGGCAAAGGCACGCCGTGGCGAGCGTGCCTCCGATGCAACGCCAGCCGACACAAAGCGAAGTGCCAGCAAGAAACCCAGGTCACCAAGGGCCACAGCGGTGCATGCCCATGTAGCTGGCCAAGACCTACTCCCACGGCCAAGCATGCTCTGTTCCAGGAGATAGAGGTCAAGCACAGCCATCGTGCTGACCGTAACCAGGGTGGACAAACACACCTGGGGTGAAGGTAACATGCCTGGAATAAAAGAAGAAACAAGACACTTTTAGAATACAATGTTGTGTAGAGTATCAGGGAATACTCTTATAGGTTATAGGGTTTATACTTTTTAGTATGGATTAACATACTAATAAGCATAAATTTAGAATATGCTGAAGGAAGAGAATATTTATTTATGTAGGACTTCCCAAGCTGTCAAAATAAAAATATTTACTTAAATCCTAGTAATAAGGTAGAATATATACGCTGTATCAAATATGTAGCCTATACAATATCAGGGCTTAGTAATTGTACGGTAGGTATTTCAGTAATTATTGTCTAGAATAGGCAGTACTCTCATTCTCCCTATGGCTATGTTTATCAATTTGAACAGAAGCACAGTGGTTTTGATGCACAGAATAAAGAAGCAAACTGGACTCTCTTTTTGAAGGGTGAGGTTATGTTGAGGTTCCATGTTATTTGTGTCTAGCTGAGAACTAGTTGCTTACTTTCATTTACATTTCTTAAAATTTGTCAGTACATTAATGTAACCTTTATCATCCCAGTACATTTGTGAAGTTTGTATCAGGTCATCCTATTTGTTTTTCTCAAGTCATGAAAGTTTTTCCTTTCTATCTGCAAATGCTCCAAAATTTCTGCATCAGGTGTACACTAATCACAGTGTTACTGCCTTATTTCTCACTAATTAATTGCATTCAAATTGAGGTCAGGCATGCTGACAAAGCGTGTTTTCTCTGTGGCTGTACGTTATAAAAGGTAGCACTAGTGAAAATGCTGTTTTTCACATGATAATTTTTCAGATAAATAGTATTTGTCTGTTGTGGATACATGCATTCCACAACACAGCTCTGCAAACCTATAACACAAAGTGTTATTACATGATTGTACATGCAGTATAAATTCTTATTTGAAGTTATATTTCTACCAAGGACACTCCTAATCGTCTTATTGACTTGTGTGGAGAAAAAATTATAATCTTTATAGTTAAATTGAATGTATGCATCCTCGGTCAATTGCACTCTGTGACCAGTTGTCTTTGAAAAGTCTACCAGGCAGCTTCGGGTGTTAGGAGCTGCCAATGATCAATGGCATCCTAATATGAAAATCATTAGCATTTAAGAAATGTGGTAATGGCATCGTTGTGAATACATTATCCATAGTGGAGATGAATTAAATCTGTCCTAATGAGGAGACTTGCACTGGATTTTACATGCAACTAGATATGATGTTTTAGAATATTCAGGTTAGAGGGAAAGTTTGTGCATGCACAAATATTTACATGCAAATGTGTATTTTCTAAAAGAAATGGAAAGAGCTAAAACCTTAACAGTGAGAGTCCTGTTGGGTAGGAAAGGAGAAAAAAGACTGATTAATTCCATTGGCTTTTACAGGCCTAATAAAATGTTAGTGCATGATGGTGATAGTTCATAAATAAGTCTGGGGAAATGACTGAGGTCCTTAGTGACATGGCGAGGAATAAGAGACAAAAGGCACAGGCGACTGCTGAGGGTAAAACATGAAATATCAATGCACAAGAGAAAATTATTTAGTCCTGGAGAACTGTAGAAATTACATGTGTTAATAAATAGGAAGGGTGAAATGGAGGAAATATTTGATAAGTGACCTAGGGTTATTAGTCTACTTGGTCATCTGTGTAATGAAAAGAGTGTCTGCATTGCTGATATCTGATTAGAACTATACAGACTTCCAGCACTGAATTGAAATGGGGTTTCAAAATGCCTGTCTGTGGAGTTTGGTCTTGAAAATAGTATGTCTGATAATCATTGTGTTATCAAATCCAAGCCCTGTATGTCTGTTTGATAGGGTTGTGCATTTTTTCCCTCCCAGACACAAATTTGAACCTCTAATTCACTTTGATATAAGTAAACACATTTTAGTTGAAAATCCTCCAGGTACATCAGTAGTGACTAGGCTTCCAGTGTGCCAGCAGACAATGTGTCCTTTTTTACCATGAGTATGAGTAATAGCTTGGAATGTACACAGGTGTGTGTGGGTCCGCAAGTGTGAGCGTGCATGCATTATTTAAGCACAGATTCCCTGTTGGCCCTTCGATACCAAGTACATGTCTCAGAGGGGCTCGGAAACTGAGGTGCCTCCATAGTTGTTGCACAGATCTACTGTAGGTATCCATTCCAGTTACATGAACACAAATCAAATGTCCCATGCTGTCAAGTGTGTGTTTAGTGTGTGTGTCTGTGTGTGTGTCTGTGTGTGTGTGTGTGTGTGTGTGTGTGTGTGTGTGTCAGATACACTGAATCAAGTCACATTCTCAAGGCTTAAAAAAATCTTGATCTGTGGAGCATTATAAATATAACCAGATGTGGCTTAATTATATATTTATGGAATTTCATTGTCATGGTCCACCGCAGAGAGCAATGGTGCTTTACATGGATATGTTATTTTTTTATTAAAATTTTTGAAACTCAAACACTGTTAGATTGTTTTTGTTTTTTCTGCACTGTACTTAAGTGTTATTAAGCATGTCAGTGTGAAGTTTAATTGTTAAAGTTCATTAAAGCGTGAATAATGAAGCAGCGGTTCAGCTGAAGTTTGTTGCATTATTGTGAGGAGAGACAATGTACCACATTAAGCAGTCTCGGTGACTGTGTATGAGTATATTTGTATTTACCTTAAATTGGTGTAAATAGAGGTCGTGTTTTCAGTCGGATTTGTCCAAAATAGTTCAATTGTTCGGTTGAAATGTCGCGGTCGCTGCGCCTCAATCTCACCACATACCGGTAAATCCAAAGAAGCCATTTAGGCTATGCGAAAGAGCTCAATAGCTACATTGTCAAACCTCGGATCACCTGCTATTCCGGTAGGGGTTTGTTTAAAAAAAAAAAAAAAAAATCGAAGGATTTTCTCCTTTACTCGCTTCGCCGCTCCTCCACTGACATCCCGCGGAGCTTCTCCATGAAACCGTTTCCGCTCAAACCTCGCGCGAGCGCCTGCCGACTTTCAGCTGTCGCGCGCGGGCTCGCTCACCAGCTTCACGCGCTCTGTTCAGGGCTCGGTGTGCAGAAAAAGTCGACGAGTGGTAGTGCACGAGAATCGAAATCTACCACCAGCTCAGATGTTAAAAGTTTAATTCCGACGAGATGTGCTTACTACTGCCGTGTGGGGGGGGGAAAATAACAACGAAGCGAGCGAGCGCATGGCTCGAGTTTATGATTACAGAGTGTGATTTGTAGGCAGCCTACGTGCACGCGCCCTCCCCGTCTCTCCCCCCACCCCCCACCACCCATTCCCCCCGTTTATTCCGACTCTTGCGTTTTCACTTATAGCCAAACCACTCGAGATAGCAGGCGGGCATGTTTGAATTGTCTGTGTATTAGGAGAGAGATATCGGTCAGCTGTCTTCGTTTGTATAGTCTAATTACATCTATACTTCTTCAGTCTTAGGTACAGTAACTGCCACTGCGTAAGAGAGAAGAGAATCGCAGATTACTGTGTCGTCACTCATAAGTTATTGCATATCCTAATTATTTTCGTCCCCGAGATGTTGCCAAGCTCTTTATTTATTTTCATAGCTTAATCTTTCTCTTCAGGCTCCTGGCAATTTTAGGTCATCACCTGAACAATGATTTCTTTCTTTAAAGCACACTATATGACTGTGACCTTTAGGACAAAAAAATACATTTGCAACTGCTAAAGAAATAAACTGATGATCAAACGTGCTGCCTTTTAAAAATTTATGTCAGGAGGTGATTTATTTTCAGATCTAATTCGGACATCATAGAAGGAAATCGAGCCTGATCATGTCATCTGCTCCCTGCCCTCTTTAAGTGCTCTAGTATGCCAGGTTTCCTTTGGTATTAACATATAAAATCAAAATAACCATCTAGCACAATCTCTCTCTCTCTCTCTCTCTCTCTCTCTCTCTCTCTCTCTCACTCTCTCTTTCTTTCTCTCTCATTCTGTCTGTGAGCACCATTTTCTTTACAACCTTCCATCTCATCTTTTGGTTGCAGGGTCATTTGAGTGTGTGGTTTAATCAGACCCATGGAGAGAAAAGGGAGAGGCCAAGTCATCTTTCTTGTCACAATCATCTGTGTGCTTCACTGATTTTCACGGAGAGATTTTCTATTACCCAACTTCATATATATATATTTTTTTGGTCTGCCCCCCTCTGTTGCACTCTTAAGCTTTCTGTCTTTAGTCCCAATGGGTGTCTTTGAAGGTCAGTGAGCTCTGCCTCTGCCTGTTTCTATGTCTCTCAGCATAGAATGAGAGAGAGAGAAAACAAGGGCATGGAGAAGTAGGATGGAGGGAGTTGCAAATGTCCAGCATTGCACGGTCATCACTTTTCCCCTGACGCGAGCAGGGGAAGTTTGGAAGGACGTGAAGGATAACTCTGGAGTACTGAGGACCTGATTGCTGCCCAAATGTCCTCTAGCGCAAACAAGTCTCAATCCAACAGCATACTCACATACCCCATGGCCATCTGTCACACACAGGAGCAGTAAGCTGTCACCACACACACCTCATTTACACACAGATGGTCTACCTGTGAAAATAAGAGAAGCCCAACAAGATTGCAGCTTTGATGTGTTGAGCCATGTTTCTGAGTTAAAGCCCATGCCTTGTCCAAATAATTTTGTTTCAGCAGTTGCTCCAAAACATTTTGTTTCCAGAGTTGGTTAGCCAATAGCCTGATCAGAGAAATCTTTTTATGCCCAGTAAATATTTTTATCAAGGACATCAATCATCTAGGTGTTTTTTAATTCTGTCTTCCATCATGCACTAGCTCATGTACTGTATGAACTACAGTATATGTTGCATGAACTATATTTCCTGAGTGCCCAGTACAGTCTTGTGCTGGAGTCGGGGAATTTAATAGTCCGAAGTAATCAACTGCATCCCATCGAGATAGGGAGGATTGTGATAATACAAGGAATACTTCAACAAATGAAATTAGGAAAACAGGAATGGGGGTAATTAATGAAAATGCACTGTATAGTTTAATGAATCCTGTCCCTAATTGACGATGAATTGCACATATTCAAATAAATAGAGTAATGAACTCTTTCCATGTCCTATATCATGCGCATGTATATGTCTTGTTCCACACACTGTTCTTCCCTCTTTTTAAATGTTGCTTATGTTAAATATTCATGCACCTTACACGGCTTTACTGTTGTGGTTTCACACATTACTTAACTGCCATGCTGGTCATTTGACCATTAATCCCATCATTTTCTTCGCTAATATTAAGGCTCTAAATAATGCTATGTGCTTCTAACAAATTCTAACAAGTATTAATTAAGCCTATCATTCTCTCATTCAGAGACTTAATTATTTGTGTTTCCTGAAAGTGCTAGTTACATTGCTCTTCAGCTGTAGAACTTCACAGAAGTACTCATATGGCACAAATTGCTCAAAAAGTTAATACTGGTTATGCGAGAAAGTTGTTAGAACATGCATAGTATCAGAGCTTGCTACATATAGGACTGACTACAGTGTAACAGACGGGTCAGAGTTGCCCTGCTGACTCCTGTTCCCACTGAAAGTGCTTAGTGTTCGCCTGGGGAAGAGATGTCACTATAGGAAGAAGGCAAGTCAGCAGAAGCATTGTGATGAGCAATGTTCTCTTGGAAATCTACGGTCAGCCATGGCATTAATGGGAGAGTTCAAAAGCCACTGCTGACCAAAAAGAACACCAAGGCTTATCTCACATTTGCCTTGAAACATCTAGATTATCCCCATGACCTTTGGGCAGATAATCTGTGGACTGATGAGGCAAAAGTAGAACTTTTTGGAAGGTATGCATCCTCTTACATCTGGCTTACATCTGGTGATGCTTTGCAACATGGACAACTTGTCATAATTGACGGAACCATGAATTCTGCGCAGAAAATCCTGAAGAAGAATGCCTGCATACCAGACCGTGACCTCAAGCTCAAGTGCACTTGGTTTATGCAACGTCATTTAAGTGTGTGTAACAATTATGTAAAAAATATAATGAGGGGTGCAAATACTTTTTACAGCTGTATGTATAGCATGTGTGCCTGTACATTTCACTATGTTACTTTGTTAAAATTATGTATTATTGCATTGAAGGTTACACCAGTTCAAAATAACAGTAAGAGACTCCAAAGGTATATTGCATTTAATATACTGAACGCAGTTCCACTACCATTCTTCTGTGTTTTCCTTTGTTAAAGTCGTGACCCATTAATATAGTTCCATGGCTTACTGAAGGTGCAGGCATTGAAAACTAACAAAACTGTTTTTTTTATAGCTATGTGCTCTATCCTAGAATGTGTGTTTCTGAATAAACACACAAAAAAAATACACTTTTTGCATTTTATATCAAATTATCAAAAGCTAGTCTCAAATAGTTTTTTTTCTATTTTTTGCTATATAAGATATATATTGCAAATAAGAGCAGATTGAAGTACTACTTTTATAATTGATTTGGAAAGGGATTTAATTGATTTATTTATATTTCTTATGTAATTGGCCTACAATGCTAAACTAATTTGCATTGTGGTTACCTTAAAATGACAATGGATAAACATTTTCATGGCAACTTGATCATTTTCTATTAAGCTATTTAAATGAATTTATTGGTCTTTACGTGCCAATTTTGAAATCAATATCAACTGCTGGCATTGAAGATTGCAGTGATGCTACCATTATTAGAAAAAAAAAATATTTAGAGCCATAAAGTACAGCTTTCGTTGCAACTGATTCTTTTGATCAAATGAAAAAGACACAAAGACCAGATCTGATTACCTTTGTTGATTTGAGTATTCCAATCATACTGATCTAATGCTAGAGCATCAAATGAAACATTTCTTTTACAGAATGAAACCTTGGGCAAATTTGCTTTAAAAAATTCACATGTTCTTGTCAGTATATTCATTTTACTCAGCTCTGTGTGAAATCTTCAGCTTTTTCAAAATTCAGCTATAAGGATCAGTCCCTGTACTCATGGGACAGAGCTCATTAATTCAGGGTTTATGCTTCACAGAACTGCTCTTTGTTGAGTTTGGCTGGGATCTTAAATGTGTTCAGGGAGAAAATTTGTTTGCACTGTCTTTATATATAACCACTGTTGCTCATGTATATACTGTACACATATCATACATGCAAACATACGGCCTTGGAATATCTGTTTATCAATATTGAAAACATCCCATGTATAACATATGTCCAGCAGACACCAGTCAGCTTCAGAATTATTGACAATTTCTTTAGAGTAATTGGTGAAAAGGTTAATAATATTTGTATTTAGGTGGCTTAATCTTACAATAAAAATATGAATAAAATCTAACCTAACCCCAAAAAGGTCAAAACCGCGTTTAGTAATTTGTACAACCTCTTTTTGTAAACAAAACTGCACTTATACTTGCACAGTCTTATACTATATGTTGAAATTTTGGAATATGAAGGAAAGTCATGAAATAACTTTTTTGTGCATTTGGATTCATTTTGGATAATTGTATTACTAAACAAGAGCTAACTACTGTATGGCCCAGATATACACTACCGTTCAAAAGTTTGTGGTCACTTTCTAACTCCATGATGGTTCCTGATTTTTATTTCTTTCTACATT
>JAQMYJ010000002.1:17645800-17674188 GCA_030014305.1 Clarias laeviceps | reverse complement strand
TTTAAAGTCCGATGTATAGAGGGTGAAAAGAAATGGAGACAGAACAGTCCCCTGAGGAGCACCAGTGCTGCAGATCAATGTGTCAGACACGCAGTTTTGTAATCTGACATACTGGGGACGGCATGTCAAATAGTCCATGATCCATGAGACCAGGGGAGTGTCAATTTGCATGGTCCTTAGTTTCTCCCCCAGTACTGCCGGTCGTATGGTGTTGAAGGCACTGGAGAAATCGAAGAAAATAATCCTAACACTGGTCCCAGGTTTGTCTAGGTGGGAGTAGGTTCGGTGGAGCAGATGTATAATGGCGTCATCTACTCCCGGGGATGGCTGATAGGCAAACTGAAGAGGGTCAAGAGAGGACTTCACCTGGGGACAAAGTGTATCCAGGATAAGTTTCTCAAACAACTTCATGATATGTGATGTTAGAGCGACTGGCCTGTAGTCGTTCTGGGCAGAGGGTTGTGGTATTTTATGGACAGGAACAATGCAAGATGTTTTCCACAGGGCAGGGACTTTCTGTACAGCCAGACTCAGGCCAAACAGGTGCCGTAGGACCCCACAAAGTTGAGGAGCACAGGATTTCAGGACCCTTGGGTTGATTTTATCCGGACCTGCAGCTTTTGTAGGGCAGAGCCTGCTCAGTCTGCTCAGTCTGCGAGTTGCCACTGTTGGGCTCTTAAGCAAGGCCCTTAACCGGCAACTGCTCATATGTATAATGAAATAAAAATGTAAGTCGCTCTGGATAAGGTCTGAAAATGCCGTTAATGAACTAAATGATTTGGTCCATGGTACATGCCTCTTATGCAAAGCCTGGAGCACTGTGGCACAGTAGTTCTTTTTTGTTGTTGCTGCATGAGTAATTTCACTGCTGGACCAAATTTCTTCCTTTCAAACATTATGACCCTGACCATGGTTCACTGAAGCCTGGGGAAGCTGGTGAATGGCCATGTTTCTCTGTGTGCGGCATGGTGATCATAAACAACATTTATTTCAACATTCATAAACTTTCTCTGGGTCTTGCTTCCAGAAGCCGAGTGTTCTGGCAGCTCCTCTCTCCCAATGTGGGATAAGCCAAGTTTAATGTTAGCCTGAAATGTTTTATAGCACAATACTAATTCTTAACTAGGGCATTCCACCTGCTAATCTTAATTGTCATGATGGAAGGAATTTTCACAAACGATCAAGCCTCTATTTATAACTGTTGCCAATTAAAAAATGAATATAAGATGAAATACTCTGAGCATTTCTCTGTGTTCCTTGGTCTCATTGGAGAAGACTTTTATATTTATTAATGCACCACTTAACATGCATGTTTCATGCTACCCGCAGCATAGTTTCACAAATTTTGTTGCTTTCCATTCGTCTTTAGTGATTCTGCCTTTATGCAAATGGCTAGTGAAGAAATGTCCTGGCATTCAAAACAAAAGAGGAAATAACAATAATGATTAACAGCCAAATGCAAAGCAGGCCCTAGAGCAATTCTGTTTTTCTTTTCTTTTTTTTTATGCAGTCGGATGGATTAGGGGAGACAAAAGTGAAAGATTAGCTGGCCTCAGCTAACTATGGTGTTTAATTGACGTTTTTGGCTTCAGAGTTTAGCTGGATGGCTGCAGTCGATTCAGGCTGGGCCACACGGCCGTGTCGGACTTGTGAATTCCCAGCTGCCCCATTAGGCTGTCTGCTCCACGCTCATTGTCTTTGATCCACTCTGTGATGCTTAATCCGTGCCTTAAAGCTTCAGTAGCAGCAGCCTAGACTTGTGTGTGCGCGTGCGCGCGTGTGTGCGTGTCCGTGTGTGTGCGTGCATGTGAGATGTGCCTACATGTTAGCTTCACTGGACACATCAAGGAGCCTGCAAAAGACGATGTTTTAGGCTGTGAATAGCAATTAGATCTTTGCAAGGTTCACCTGTAGAGTTTGAGGCCAAAGTGTCAGTAATAGACACATGTTTACATGGAGAGACCTAGGTTCTAGTACTAGACGAAAGGTAAATCTCTGTAAAACAGGAGCAACAAGGTTGTTGTGTGTTTTGATAGTTTGTCAAATAGAAAAATCATGCGCGCTACTAAGATTAAGCACTGCAGCAGTAGTGCGGACTGTGTTTTTAGCATATTATAAATTTGTTACTTGCTGATTTTAATTGATGAGCTAGCATTAAGCCATCTCTCTTTTTCCTCCCCACAGCCTGATAGGACGTATGACTTAAAGATCGGGCAGCCCACAGTTTCTTACTTTTTAAAACAAGCTGCAGGCATCGAGAAAGGAGCTGGAAAAACCGGTGAGTTTAGCCCCATTGTTACTAACGCTGTGGTCGTCAAACATTGTCATGGCCTTCTTGCAGCTCCTGGCTGCCCATTTGTATGCCTCAGTCCCAGCTTATGTTTTACGAATGGACAGGCTGACTTCAGATTGAATTTTTTTGATTGATGATATATTTATGCTGAGCCATGCCAGAAGAGGCAGCAAATTTATTCCGAGAAAATCCATGGCAAAAAGGTGCTGCATGAAGGAAAGAGAATTGTAAATGTTGCTTCATTTTCTTATGTTCAAGTCTGCTTCAATTACACCCTCTCTTAACAGCTGCTCTTTTAATATCCACTCTTCTTTCCTTCTGACAGCTCGGAAGATTTCTCTTTTTTTTTTCTCTCTCTCCGCACCCCTCCTTCACAGTCTTCCAGTACTGTTCTCACTCTCACACAGTTACACTTTTATGCTTTTGCTTTTGTGCTCTAGGGTTTTTTCTCTCTCTCTTTTTTTTCGCCCATGTCTGACTCTCTTTCCACTCCTAACCAGCTCTGTGCCTCTGCTGTTTTCACCAGGCCATGAGACGGCGGGTATGGTGTCTGTTAGGGCGGTGTATGAGATAGCACAGGTCAAGGCACAGGACGAGTGCTTCAAGCTGCAGGACGCCTCCATGCAGAACGTAGTCAAGAGCATCATCGGTTCAGCCAGATCACTCGGCATCAAAGTTGTCGATGAGTAAGAAACAGTTCTACTATATACAGTGTTACACACATGCATGACTTAACTAACTAAACTAGCATTTTGATAATATTAGATACAGGGGATTTTAATCAATGTAGATCCATCAAAATGCGATCATTCAAACCTCTTCACATTTGTATTTTATCTCCTTAATGAATTATTCGAGCTCCCTAGGATAAAGCTGAGGCTTCAACTCAATATGCACCCTGATTTTAGTTTAAAATGCATTTTTATAGTTTGCATATTTAACAGTTAAATAAAGATGAGGAATCTCATTGAGAGCTACGTAATACATTTATGCACATATTTATAGCCACAGATTTTTTTTAACCTCCTGGCAAAGCAGTTTTCTGTTAACTGATGTACAAACAATGGCATTGGCGTTTGGAATGGCATTGTGCCAGTGTGATTTATTAGCATTTGGAAGGGGTATGAGAACGGGACCTCATTACATTAGTTAACTAGGTCTCAGATGTCTCAAAGATGACATTGTTGCTCCTGGCTGAATGAACCTTGTCACTAAAGCACAACTACTCTGACTCATCAAGCATGCATGAAAGACATTTGTTCTGCTTTTCAATGAACTGAAGAGAATTTTGAAATTCTAATCTAATGCTGATGTATCTCTCAATCCACCACCACCCCTCTCTTCCCCTCTCTTCCCCTCATTCTCCACCTCCTCTCTCGATACCCTCCTCTCCTCTTGCGTTATGACTTTCGCTTGCTCCCTCACTCTCCTCTTGTCATCGCTCTATCAGCCTGTCACCCGAAGACTATGGCGAATTTCTTCGACAGCGTGAAGAGAGACTGAAGGAGGAAGCGGCAGCTAACATGGAGGCAGCCACCGGAAAAAAGAAATAAAAATAATCCCACTGTATCTGCCTGTTGTTTATATTCCGTGTCAATACACCGCTGCATTGTGCAGACACCATTAGGAAAACCTGAATTTACACAAGGCCCCGTTTGGTAATAAAATACATTTATATTACCTCAGCTGTATTCCTCGTGGTTACTGGACCTCTAGTTCTCATAACAGTCTTTCCCTTTCCCTTGCTCTCTTTCTCTCTTTTTATTTCTCACTGTATTCCTTTTCTGTTTATTTTCTTCTCTTAAACTTTCTCTGTTCCTCTCTCAGTCCCACTGTTTTGTCCAGTCGAACAGTTTAGAGTGGGACAGTATGAACAATTCAAGTAAAACTACATCACTGGCCACTTTATTAGGAACATCATACTAATACAGCATAAAAATTCTTCTCGCTCTCAGAACAGCCACAATTGAATGCATGAATCTCACAAATGAAACACATTTCTTAGATTCTGGTCAATGTCATGATGCACCGATCAGCCATGTTTAACAATACCACCAGGTGAACTGAACAATATAGATGACCAACTCTACACCAGTAAACTGCTGACCGGATCATGGCTACCCAAGGCTCACCCATACCGGCGTGAAACAAAGTGTAGCAGTTCAAATAAAAAATAAAAAAAGATTTGCAGTCCACGCTGCCCTGGTGGCACAAGGGGAACCCAAAGCCTATATAGTTTTAATCTTATGGATGATCAGTGTAAATCCTTGTGTATCAGAGATGTCAGCCACCCATTCATGGTGCAAATTTCCCATCTCTTAGATTTAGACTGGTGACTTTGGAGACAGTTATAGTACACTAAACCCATTATGATATGGAAGGAACCAGTTAGAGACAACTTAGTTGTGTGACATGGTGCAGTATTGTGCCGGACATATTGATTTTTAATTGAGTAAATTGTGGCCAAATAGTGACACTTGTGGTTAGCAACAATACCCAAATAAGCTGTGGCATTCAAATGATTTTTAATCAGTATTTAGGGGACCCTAAGTGTGCCAAGAACATCTTCCCCCACATTATTACACCACCACTGTTGACACGAGGTAGGTTAGTCCTCTCTGTTATTGCTCAATTCTATCACTTACATATTGCAGTGGAGACTGTTCACATCTATTGCCTACTTTCAATCAACTTTCCAATTTGTATGAGTCTGTGTCTACTGTAGCCTCAGATTCCTGCTGTGGGCTGACAGACGTGGTACTCAATATGGTCTTCTGCTGTTGTAGCTGTCATGTTTTGAGATGCTTTTCTGACTAGATCAACTTTTACTCAAGTTTTTTGTTTCTTTCTTGCATTATTTTTGTATGCTATAAACATGATCAGTTTTCAATACTTCAACCAGCCCTTTTGGTGTATCAAGCTACACTATGTTGCCAAAAAGTATTCGTTCATTCAACTCATCTGGGAAGGATTTCCACAACATTTAGAAGTGTGTTTATGGAATTTTTTGACCATTGTTCAAGTAGCTCATTTGTGAGGTCAGACACTGATGTTGGACAAGAAGGCCTAGCTCGCAGTCTCCGCTCTAATTCATTCAAAAGGCGTTCTATCAGGTTGAGGTCAGGATTCTGTGCAGGCCAGTCAAGTTCTTCCGCACCAAACTCTCACATCCATGTCTTTATGGACCTTGCTTTGTGCACTGGTGCGCAGTCATGTGGAAACTGGTGTGGGGTTGTTTTTTTGGGAGTTGGGCTCGGCGTTTACTTCTAGTGAAAGGAACTCTTAATGCTTTACATACCAAGACAATTTGGACAATTTCATCGTCCCAACTTTGTGGGAACAGTTTGAGGATGGTGCCTTCCTGTTCCACCATGACTGCGTACCAGAGCACAAAGCAAGGGCCATAAAGACATGGATGTGCGAGTTTGGTGCGGAAGAACTTGACTGGCCTGCACAGAATCCTGACCTCAACCCGATAGAACACCTTTGGGATGAATTAGAGCGGAGATTCATTAGAGCATTCATTGGTTATTCCTCCTGTTTCTTGGATAGGATCCAGCTAAACCATTATTCTGCCTGGGGTTAAGCAAAAAGTACTCAAAATTATGGTATAATTGACACATTTTGTGTCATAATTGTGGTCTTCGTGTAAGAGCTTTTTTCTTTTGTAAACATTAACCAACAAATAGTGCTAAAAGCACAGTGTAATCAGTCGCACAAAAAAAATCCTTTCATAAACCTGCCTGGGACTGAGTAGGTAGTCAGGCCACAAGAAACAATGAGCTCATAAAATTGTTCTATCACTTTCCACAGTGAAGCAGTGCAAGACTATGTGTCTATCAGAAATAAGTGACGGTCAGGAATTATTCTCTGCCTGGGCAGTACAGAATGGTTTTCTCTGTGTGACACCAAAAAGATTGAGGCTTTTCTATTCACACAAGTTCCTCCATTCTTCAGTGGAAAGAGCGTAAACAAATGTAGTCAATGTCCCCTGCCTTCATGTGATGATGGGTAAAAGCTGCTTGGTGAGTTTAAACAGCTAGGAAGCCAGTTGTTGTTCTAAGCTTGTGTCATATTTCTTCCATGTATTTACAGAACTGGTCACCACTAATGCATCACGCCCATTATCAAATATTAATGATGCACACTTATGATTAAGCTTCTTACTGCTGCTGCTGTTCTCACCTTGATATTGTATAGACTTGGCTTTCCATCAACTGCTATTCCTCTATGACAAATTTCCTGATGAGTTGGAGAAACATATCATACCTGGAAAAATCGTGCAGCAATGAAAAGCCTGGCTCCCATCAGGAGAGTGAAATTTTACTAACATGTAATACCCTGCATCTCTTGAACTCCCTGTGGGCAGCTTCAATTTCACCAGAAAAAGGAAATCAAATTAATCACAGAGGTAAGAACTGTCTTGGGAAAGTGGAATTGCCACAAGGTGGCACTGTACTGATCATGCACAGGCATTTTTTGCTTTAAAAACTTTTAATTTATTTTTGGTTCATCTAACACCTACAGCATATACATGCATATCATAAACATAATATAAAATGTCTGATTTGATATGTTATTTTAATCAGATGAAATTTAGCTAATCTTTGCTAGTCATTAATTCCATGCGAAAGAGCTGATATTTTACAATAGAAGTACAGTATATGGTTGTCCAAGGCACATTTGCCCAAGTGCTAGGGGGGATTTAATAAGAAAATGGATTTTAATTGAATTTTCAATTTAATTTTATTTATATAGCACTTTTAACAATGGTCATTGTCTCAAAGCAGCTTCACAAAAATGAAAAAGAAAATTTATGTAAGTTTTAGTGTCCTCATTCAATGGACCAATCATCTTGAATGTTTCTGATATCGATATTTAAGGATTTTATATCATTATTTTTATTTAATATAGCTATTTAAGTAATCATAGGCATAATGGAAACTTTTATGGAAAATGTTACGTATAAATGTACCCTATAAAAGATATGCTTCAAGTATAAAAAAAATAATAATAAAAAAACTACCTGTTGATCTAGTATGATGTAATACAGTACATCTAATCTGTTAGATTGAGTGCAGTATTTGTAATGAGAAACTGTCACCTTGTTGGCTAAAATCTATATACAAGTTTCACTTATTCAGTCTTAGTGATCTAATTACTAGTCTGTGCATCTGCATGTACTGATTGTACATCAAGTAATTGTGGCTGACCTGTAGGACAGGCATATCAGATATTTCATTAGTCCTAACCACAAAGTCCAATGAGAACCACCTGCACACCTTCTTGTTCACATAGGCATATAGGGCAAGATCTTCAACAGGTATACAAAATGACTATGTACATAATTGGTCTTACACTCTTACTCACACTATATTACACTGCCTTTCTTAGAGACCACAGGTGTTCTTGAGATGCAGCAATGCAGCTTTGTTACCTCTACTGATCAGAGGCATATGGCTAGTGCTATAGTTGGACAAACTGGCTACTTTATGCAGGCCGCCTGAGACTAGTCTATCCACCACATACACATTGGGCCTTGCAGTAAACTGTGGCAACAATTTTTCCTGTAGCCAAGGCAAGCCACCCGTATAAAACACACACATGAATCTAGATGTTTGGATGTTGTTACATACCTACCCTGTCACCTAAATGTGTGAGAGTTATTACTGCTTGCCGATTGGATTTATGCAGATTGCTGTGTGCAGTACCAGCTCCTTATGACAACGCTGGGATTGTTAACATTTCAACAGTATTCCTCCTGGGGCCTGTTAGGAATAACAAAGTAGGTTATTAGCCTGTAGCTAAATACCATGAATGTATGGCTTTTCTCATAAAAGTGGGCATTCTGGGAGAACGAAAGCATGTATACATTTGCTATTATGAACCATTATATTTAATTCTAATTTTTAATGTAATAGGCTTTATGGCAGTCTGCATAAATTTCCTCTCTTTCCTTTTTGGATTTTTTTTGTAGGGCCAGGTGCAGCATCACCAACAATAGCTGTAACACGGGGACACAGTTTGGTTTGAAGAAGTAATGCTGGACTGATTCTGTCTAGCCTGTAGAGTAGATTAATGCAGCCTGTCAGTGAAAGTCATGGCATGTGATTACACAGAGTGGAACAGCTCCTAGATTTCATGTACATTGGGCCTAATAGTTTATACCCCACAGTGTGAATACATGCAAATTATTATATTTTTAATATAATATTTTAAATACAAAAGTTTGATTTATTTACCTTTGGAGGAAAAAACAAAAATGGATAGACTAATCACACTCAGTCCAGTCATATTACAAATTAAGCAGCAGTTGACAGAATTGTAAGATTTTCTTTGGGTTTAAATAGAAGAAGGGTTACTACTTTTCTGTTTGCATTTTTTTGGTTTTCAAATGGAACACAGCATAAAACCAATACAGCATGAAATGATTTAAAATAATAAATGCAGCTGCCTGTGTGTGCGTGTGTGTGTGAGTGTGAGAGAGAGTTAATTCGTCAGCTACTGAAATCGGCCTATTAACTTTTAGCCCTCCCTTCTAAATGGTGCATGCAAATGAATTATCAAGTTCATTTTAAAGATTATTTTGTCAACTCTTTTAATCTATTATAAAGAGAAACAGATAAAGCACTGTAAATGTGATGTTTCAGATTCACTTTATTTCCTCATCTGGCTTTGTGACTACCCATTCTCAGACTACTGTAAGTGGCTTTACTTTGATGGGTCTGCCATCCACTGTCACATACTTCAAAAGAGACCTTTGCCTAATGTAGACTTAAAATGCTTTTGTCTTTTTCAGGGATACACTGAGCTACTTATCTTATCAAACGCATAGGGATTTTGAACAAAACAACACTGTTGCTATATTGGTTGAATTACTAATAACACCCAATGCAAGTGAATAGATGTCATGGTGAATTCATGTTAATAAGCAAAACATTTCCATACATAATGAATGGGTGTGCATCTAAGCTTTAAATTGACTGATGTGCACAGTCAGTAATGAATCTGTGATGGCTGTGAGTTGTAGTCCATGTAGCCTATGTTTGTAGACCACCCTGTCCACTGGTGAAATGTAGCTAATGTTTGCAAGCCATTAATTCAATGCATGCTTATATTTAAAATAATAACATTTTTCAAGAAACATAAGGTAGATTTAATATGTAAATGGACTTTAGTGTGTTCATTAAGTAGATCAGTCATGAAGGTTTCTTATATTGATATTTACAGATATTGTCATTATTTATTTAAATAGTTAAAGACCACTCATTTGAAATTTAAATAGTCATTGTGAAAGCACTGTACAAATACATGCTTTAACAATTAAAAAATTGAAACCATTTATTGATGTATGGTGATGTTATAGTCATTTAGAGTGGGTTCTCTATTTCTAATGAGATGCTGTTTCTTTAGCTCTCAGAAATCTTTAATCTTTCATTAAAATACCATTAGGGGATTTACTATATTAGTTGAACCACTAATAGAACAGAATGCATGTGTATACAACTCGTGGTGAATCCATGTAAATAAGTGTAACATTCCTGCACATGAATGTGCTACAACAATCAAGATTAATTTAAGTGAAATCTGAATTTTATCCACCTTATTTAATATACATGTATGTATTTTCACCAGGACAACATTCTATTCGTACTGTACATAGTTATTCTGTCTGGATAGAAAGGAAAGGTATGGTGTATATACACAAAATTCTAGTTAACTTAATTGCGATCCATGTGTTTTAAATATTACATATTTTTTCAAAATAAATGAAAACTATAACTATTTTTATCTGTTTACCATAAAGGATGTTTAAAATCATACAACAAAACAGTAAAGAACGTACTCTTTCCTTATAATCAATTGGAGTATGGATGTTAGAATATTGAATCTTCTTGCTTCTTTGGTATATTTCTCCACTCGTTAAAAAGAGTTGTTAGCCAAAAGTAGAATTCTTTTTTTTATTATAATTATTTTATTTATTTAATATCAGGAATCATTTCTGGCCATTTTTTTTTTTTTTACCTGGT
Organism: Clarias laeviceps; assembly: GCA_030014305.1. Lineage (NCBI taxonomy): Eukaryota > Metazoa > Chordata > Actinopteri > Siluriformes > Clariidae > Clarias > Clarias laeviceps. Next base: position 17,663,865 of record JAQMYJ010000002.1, on the reverse strand, counting down.
AATTTTCTCCTTTTTCACTATTGTTTTGTGATGTTGGATAAGTGTTTACTGTCATTGTCTTGCTGGAAGCCTCATGATCTTTGGCACAGTTTTGTGTTGGGTTGTGCATTTCTTGCCCAGATAATCATCTCATTTTATTATTACTTCAACTTGGTCAAGGCCTGCAGTACTAGAGGCAACAAAGCAGCCTTTCTTTATTTTATGTTAGATAGAAAGTTCTCTTCCTTATAGGAGTCATTTATCACCTGTAAGCAAATTGCCAGTGATCGTTTTTATGTTTGTATTTTAATATTAGGGTCCCTTTGGATATTTAACATACATATCTTTTCAACAGTTTTTTTTTTACCAGCCTTTGCAAAATTTTGGTCTTTTTTCGATTCTCATCATGTCACAGGAGGTCAGCCACAGTTTCATGAGCCAGATACTTCTTAATAACATGAAGTGTGGAACCGATAAAAGGTAAGTTTTCATGGAGGGCAAGGTACACAAGATTACAATTACAATTTTGGTGTCAGAATAGGAAGGAGGTGTGGGGAGTCTGGGTGGCATGGAGATGTGCAGATATGTGCAGGTGTAGGTGTAGTCGTGTGCAGCGGGTGTGGTCATTAGGCGGCCGTCTGGTCAGCGTGACACTTCCTCAGACTCAGTGGGATATAGCACATGAGTTGCATGCACATACCACATTCTACTCACACACTCGACTTTCTGGTGGCCTTTTATAACCGGGCAACGTCTGCAGGACAGTGAGGTGAATTAGGCTGTCAGCTGAGAAGAGTTTCTGAGGCCGGCCCATTCTTTGCATTCTGTGGCGCTGGCCGTGGTGCTGAATGCGAGTAGTGTTTTACCTATTTTTGATGAATAAGGAGGTGTGTGTGTGTGTGTGTGTGTGTGTGTGTGTGTGTGTGTGTGTGTGTGTGTGTGTGTGTGTGTGTGTGTGTGTTGGCTCTAAGCCCGCTGTCACTAAGCACTTCTTAATTTATGTTTGTTGGTCATTTTTGACTGCCTCAGACACCTCTCCTGCTCTTATCATTGTCAGAAAGGAACAGATTTACTGTTACATATTAGTTTTTACTCTCCATATTAGTTATTGTAAGTCATGTGAGTACTGCCAATAACTGTCATGACATAATGGTTAGCACTGTGGCCTTGCACCCTCAGGGTAAAGGGTTTGATTTCCATTGTGAGTCTGTGCATGTGGCATTTACATTTTCTTCCCGTGCTTGGTGTGTTTCCTTAGGGTACTCCTGAGATGTGCAGATTAGGCTAATTGGCATTTTCAAATTGCCCATAGTGTGTAAGTGATTGTGTGTTAGTATGTGCATGCTTGTGCCCTGTCATGCACACACAGAGCACCCCATCCAGTGAGTTCTCTGCCTAGTGCACAGAGTCCCCTGGTATGGGCTTCAGGCCTTCTGCGACCCTGAACATTAGTATATTATGTATAGAGACCGTATGAGAGATTGAATGAGTGATAAAGAATGAATGAGAGAGTGAAGAATAACCTTTAAAAAGATGTATAGATGCAGTTTAGAAAGTATTCACCCTTTCAGTGTTTTCCCCATTATCCATTATGCTACATTCTCTACAGTCTGTGGGGATGTGGTCGAGCATGACATATGATGGAGGAAGAAGTCTCAAAAATAAGGGGTAAAGTATACACCCATTTGACTAGTTATGTGTCTTTTGTTTCTCATAGGGACTGAGCAATAGAGAGACCTGATATAGACACAGTTGTGCAAGTTCTGAATACTTTGGTCTTGACCTTTACTATAAAAGAAATTATGACCACAAAACACAACAACTTGGCACAGGTTTAACGCCGGATGCCCTTCCTGATGCAACCCTCCCATTTTATCCAGGCTTGGGATCGGCACTGCATCCAGTGGCGGGGGGGTTTGGGCACTGACTGGGAATCGAACCCGGATCTTGCACATGGCAGGCGAAACACCTACCACTGAGCCACTATGCTAAGTGAGAATGTCTTCAGCAATCACATCTATCTTTTAGTAGACCATAAGTTCCCTGGGACATAACCCAGCCAGTCACTCCACTGTCAACAAACCTGAATAAATGTGTTAGAGTGGGCAAGACAGCATCCAAACATACTTGTTCACCAAAAACTTTAACTATACTCACCCTGCTGTCCACATGAGGTAAAGGAACAGCCAAAACCACTTTCTTTCATTGTCCATGGTCTAGTTCTACAGGGTGGATGAAAATTAACTAGGCAATATTAATATGATATAGGGCTGGGATAACATTGGTGATTTTATTTTCATGCAGGATGATGCACCACCACATTTTGCTTTAACCTTTTTTATCGTTATTTTCCAGGACGTTGGCTAGGACAATGGGGACCTCATGAATGGCCTCCAAGAAATCCAGATCTCACTCCATGTTATTTTTTCTGTGTCTACACAAAGGAGGAGGTTTCTCTCCAGCTTCACATGCTGGAGAACTTGGTGACATAGATTCAGTAAGTTCTCAGCAATATCCCAAATTACTTCCATCAGAAGACTGTGCATACTATCCCCAGCTGTTTGAGGAAACTGATTGACACCACCAGTGCCTACATTTAAAGATTTGCTTTAATTTTTTTATGTAATAAAGTACATGTACAATTTGTTTCAATACATTTGTATTAGAAATATGGACTTTATTACCAATTAATGCCTAGTTACTTTTCACCCACCCTGTATTGCCCGCATACCAATTGTGAGCACTTTCAGTTAAGGACTGGGTCCAGCATGGGTACTCTAACCGGTGTGAAGCTATTCAGTGATGTGTTGTGTGTTCTGACACCTTTCTATCAAAGCAAGCATTGACCATTTAAATAATTTGTGCTGCAGTAGCTCTTATGTGGGGTCAGGCCAGATAGGCTACCCTTTAATCCCCATGCACATCAACATAGCTTACCCCTGTGTGCCCATCACCTTGTCACAAGTTCATTGGTTGTCCGGTCTTGGACCACTTTTATTAACCACTGGATACTGGGCTCATCCCACAAAAAAATTGTTTTAGTGAGGAGTTTTGCTACTGCATTCTGGAATAATCACAGCTTGTTTATGCACCTACTGAAACATCAAGGCAGTAAAAAAAAAAAAAACACAATAATCCATCCGAGAGGTAACAAACGCATGATGCCGTATTTCTGCATGGCTTTATGACAATTTATTTTTTTGTTGTAGCAATATTTCTGAGGTAAACAAAAAGGCCGTACTAGTGAACTTTGTGTGTGTGTGTGTGTGTGTGTGTGTGTGTGTGTGTGTGTGTGTGTGTGTGCCCACGTTACAGGCTATTCTGTTATCGTCCATCTTCCAGTTTTGATGTGTTCACATGATGTGCTACTGTGTCCAGGAAGATTAGCTTCATTTACTGCTACAGTACATACTCATTTAAAAGATAATCCACATATCTTTTAAGCACAGCAAGTTAAATTCCTATCCAGTAATAGCTTCATTAACAATAAGCACTTTCAGTGCTCTAATTATTAACAGTCCTTACTTCAGACCAAAGATGCTGGCTTGATATGGTCTTATGATTAGGTTACTAAAACAAAATTGAATATATAACACTTGTTATGGACATCCAACAGTGACCATAACTTTCTGTAAGCTTCAACACCAGGCTACATTGAGATGGGGCCAGAATATGCTACTGCTTTGGACATTGTCTTCACTAAGTTACACACCTCTGACTGACAAAAGTGTACATCATTAGCTCATACATGAGGAATTGTCTCTGAAAATATATGTTTGCCTAACACACTATGATTTTCCTGCTGGGTCAATATCACTATAAAGTGCCTTTGTTGTTTTCATCAGTCTGTTATTATAGACATACAGCACTGCAAAATATTTAAAATAAGAGGTTTTATTATAAATGACCAAACATGTACAGGTATGTCAACATAAATGACATATACAGCATCATTTATGTAGTATTATGTTGTCAAGCTTGTCATAGTGAAATATTAATAAATATAAAAAACTTTTCAGAAATTCTAAATATATGTAATAAACAGTATAAAACCACCACCTTCAACAGAAAATCACTTTGCAAACTGAAGGTCCACCATGTGCTCATTAAAATGCTAACTTTAGCAAAAAATGCCCAACCCGTCATCAATCCTTTTGGGTTGATATTTTGGATTGATGTTATTATTATCAGCAATATATCTTTCTGAAAATTTAATTTTTATAATGACTATGCAATGAAAATGTATTTACTCTACTTGTCCACTAATTTGTCCATGACCAGGTAGAAACATTTTGTGATTTTTCTCATATATTGTACAGATAGTGATATTGACCCTGCTAGGTTGACACTCTAGATCCACACCTGACTAAAGCTGCCGGTGCCCCTAAAGGCCTAGATTATTTTAATGTGTCTTTGGATAACGTTTCCTATAACCAGTGCTTTTACAGGTTTCTCAGTGGGTGCTTCACTGAGGAGAGCAGACCTGTTGCACACGTAAAGCAGAGGGGAGTGAAGTTTCCCGACCGACTGTGTTTTCTTCTAATGTCCACTAGAGCCCTCTTGTGGTAAAAAGTGTGTGTTTTGTCTATCCATGTCTACCAATCTGAACGAAGACCCAAAACAAATAGATTAACGTGAGTCATGTCAAAAAAAATGTCTTACAATTTTATCACATCCAGCAAATTGTTAAACTACTCCTGCCCTATAGACCTGTCTGACATCCTGCTGCCCTGCTTCTGGTTGGAGTACTCGCCGCATGAAAGTATCAGCGGATGCTCTCTGCTGAGGAGGGTCCTGTGTGGTCTGCTTGGAAATAGGTGTGGTGACTAGAGATGGTTCCTCTTGACCATAAAGAGAACTGTGTGACTGGGACTAAACAGCTGTGTAGCCTTAAGAAAACCATCTATCAGTGAGGCTAATCAGAAAAAAAGGTCTCAATTTGTTAGTGAACATAACGAATGGACTGTGGAGCATTGGAAAAAAATTAACATGGTCTGATGAGTTTAGATTTACCGTGTTCCTGAATGATGGATGTATCAGGGTAAGAAGAGAGGCCAATAAAGTGTTGCACCCATCATGTTAACAGGGAACTGATGGCAAGGGGAGAAACACATCCAATGAGTGGCGATTCAGATAACTGAAATGCCTTGTTGATGAGAGAGGTCAACAGAGAGTGGACAGTCTGGTTAGAGAAACATTAGACTTTGGGGTGAATTGCAGCAGAGGATCACATAAGGTTTTATTTCTGTCCACCAAAAATGATGAGGCTGCAGTGGTTATAGGCTCCCCAAAAGGGACAGTTGACGTCTGGTCAAAATGTAGACTGGTTTTACAAGTGTGTATTTCTTCTGAGGCACACAGGTGGTAGGGACAGAACTAGACATAAATCCAGGGACCCAATCTGTCAGAAGTCCAGGCTGGTGGAGGTTGTATAATGGTGTGGAGAATGTTTCCTTGACACACTCTGGACTAGTTAATATCACTCAGTAAGTTTTGTTGAGTATTGTTGTTGATCTTGTACAGTACATACTTTGACAGCCACAATTTGCCCATCTTCTAATGGATACCTTAAGCATAACAATGCACCTTCACAATGCTTGTCTATCCAGGTCAAAAACTGATTTCATGAACATGGCAATGAGTTCAGTGTTCTTCAGTAACCTTCCCAGTCACCTGATCTGAATCCTATAGAAGACCTTTAGGGTGTGGTAAGAGGAAGGATTAACATCATGAAAGTTCACCTAAAAATTGCAGTCATGTCAACATGGACCAGAATCCCATGGGAATGGTTTAAAAACCTAGGGCGCTTAGAAGCAGTGATTAAAAGGTTAGAAACACTGATTTAAAGATCCCATATTTTATTATTTCTTTAACAAGTTACTGTTGGTTTTGGGGTCTTCAATGTGTGTCTCTTAATTTTTCAGTTAAAATAACCCTTAGAAAATGCATTTTAATATCTGGCAACCCTCTCAAATTACCAAACTATTATATTAAAAAAAAAAATTCAAATATTTTTCAGGCATGAAACAAAGCTTCTTTCAGCTATTGTTTTGGGGCTCTGGTGATTTATTTGCTCGGTCTAAAACCTTCTACTTTTTGAGCACAGAAAAGTGGCCGTGTGGATTGTGTCATTATCTTGCTGAATGCTGAAGTTCCTCCCAAGTATACTGGTGCATTTTTCTGGAAATAGGCAGACAGAATTTTTCTCTAGAATTCCATGTGTGTATACACAGATCAGCTATAACATTAACACATTAACATTGATTATTTATTATATACCAGTAAAATGGTGACAGGATCACCCATGCCCATGGGGACCAAACGCCAGCTCAATCAATCCAGTCCCACAAAAAAAAAAAGTGAATGCTGGCCACAATAGAAAGGTATCAGAACACCCAGTGCACAATGGCCTGCTGCACTCGGGGCCCAGCAAGCAATGACCCCAAGTGCCCAGACTACGTCTCTAATTTCTCCAGATTCCAATCTGATCGAGCACCCATGGTATGTGCTGGACAAACAAGTCCAGTCCTGAGTGGTTCTGTCCCACAGCCCACAGCACCCAACAGAACTGCTGCCAACAACCTGGTGCGAGACCCCACAGCACACACATAGAAGTCTTGAGAAGTCATGCCCCAAGGGTCCAGAGCCACCCCAATGGCACAAGTGAACTAACACAATAATGTTTTCTCATAATGTTTGTGTTGTAATTTATGGCTGATCGGTGTATGTAAAGTGAACAGCCATAACATTAAAACCACTAACATTGTGACACAAAACTGCTCTGACTGATCAAGTACATTGGCTCCACAAGACCTCTGAAGGTGTGGCACCAAAATGTTAGAAGCAGATGTCCTGTAATTTGTTTAAGATTAAGAAACTTGATTGTGTAAAATAAAATGTAAGTCAGGTCACCTTCTTCAATTGCTCCATGGTCCAGTTCTGATGCTTACAGGCCTGTTATAGGTGCTCTGGACAGTGGCTAGAGGTCAGCATGGGAACTTTGACCAGTCTGTGCCTCTGCAGCCCCATACATACACAGCGAGTTGCGATGCACTGTGCATTCTAACAAATGTCTATCATAGCTAACATTAACTTTTTAAGCTATTTGCATTCCAAATGCATCAATGAGCTTTGGAGCCACCATGACCCTGTCTTTGACTAGTGTAGCATACTGTTGATTCCAGTGTGGTTTTATGCAACATACTCCTCCAAATTCTCCACGGAGTGTTCTTTGTAATTAAATTTATGTTAGACTGTTATTTAAAATCCTGGAAATATATAATTTGAAATTAATTAGAATGCATGACGGCACAGTGACTTTGTGGTTGGACAGTTACCTTGCATGTCCAAGATTGGGGGTTTCAATCTCACCTCCAGAGATCTCCCCATGCCTGAAAGGTTTAGTCTGGGTATTATGGTTTCCACAGAGTCCAAAAACATACATTGTTGACTGATTGATTTTTTTAAAATCCTGAATGCTGGTGGATGCCAGAGGTTAGAGTCCTTAGTAGTGTAACTTCCTGTACAGCAATGATCACTGACATGAAGTCATAAGTTTATGCACCCAGCCATTGTTTAGCAAGGTTGGTTTGAATAGCTAGGTGGGTAAATAAAATGAACAAATACATAAAGCAAAGATTTTAAACCAGGGGATAAATCTTATATTGTACTGATGATGTTGTTTGTATCTTTTTATGATACAAAGAGAGTGCACTACATCTGCCACAGTGTGGCATAAGAGAGCCTGTATAGGTTTCAGTGACATTGTGCTTGGTCTTTCTGCATATATGTCTGCATATATGATTTTTGCTGGTTAAAGATGTTCAATTTTCTTTGTCTAAAACGTATAGCTGAAGTATGGCTGCAGTACATGTCTGCAAAGCATATATACATATGAGATAGAAAAACTAAAAGGAAGAGGAGTAAAAATCTGATAAATATTATAATACTGAGAAGAATAATTATGAGAGATTTTCTTGTTGTGATATTGGCTTAAATTAATATCAGATGTCTAAACTCACCTACCAGTACCAATGTGTATATGCAATATGGTGAGCATACCAGTGTTCTGTTTCTCTCCCTCATGATCTCTCTCTCTCTCTCTCTCTCCATATTGGGAAGGATGCTGTGAGAAAGGGGAGGAGGGAGCTAAAATTGGTACCCCGAAGCAGGAAAGCCCATATATGGAATCTGACAGCGCTGTTGTGTGACGTATGCATAGCAGGTACATTGTACACTGCCAGGGAAGGAGGAGAGGGAAGGGATTTTGATCGCCATTCAGTGCACGTGTGCGTCAAAGTGGGAAGTGGCTCTCTATGTGCGAGAGCCTCTGTGTCAAGCATGTGCGTCACATTGAGTCAGATAGTGTCTCATCATGAGTGTGCGTCAGTGCTGTTGCTGAGCAGTCCATGCTCCTCGGTAGGAAAAGAGAGAGAGATCATACAGGAAGGAGGGGATGCAATGGAATGGTAGAGCAAATGGACAGATGACAGTAGGCATGCATAGAGAAAAGGCAAGAAATTAAAAGCTGAAATAAGCAAAGACTAAAGACAATGACACAAAAGATTTTGGCAGGTTTAAGTGCACTTTAATATAAATGCATTTGAGTTTGACAGCCAAATACACTTATCAGCGACACATAAAGAACACTGATCCACAATGTCCATTCTTCATATATAGCATATGTCAAGTATTTTTTCATCATATACAATACAAAGGTCTCTGATATGTACAGATCTGTTGTTTGTACAAATTTACAAATGTATACACCCTATTACCATACTGAAACCTCAGCACATGCCTCTCTAGAGGCATGTACTCCAAACATTCATTCTGTATAACAGCACACATACAGTATAATACTTTTTAACTTAGCATGTAAATAGGTAGAACGTAGGAATCAATCCTTTACTTGACCGTAGACAACGCTACGTTAGCATGTCGACACCATGGGAATTGAACCATTCTAAACCCATGTCGACTAGTAACTGAATAGAAATAGTACCCCATCCCTATTGTCCACTTAATTTTTTAAAACAAAAGTTCACTTTTTTTTTTTCAAACACCTCTCAAAAAAGAAGAATTTGTCATTCACACGGTCATGTTCACCACTCTACACCGCACACAGTAAAGTTACGATGTTACTGTGGTATTAACTGTATAAATATGCTGCCAGGCTGGGTTCAGCAAGCCTTGGTTGTGCAAAGCATACGATAGCAACAACAAAATGCAAGCATTACAAATATTGATGCTGCAAAAGTCCAGTGCATTTGCATCTAGCCTTGCCCATGAACATGGCTGACCAAGGAGCCATTTAACACTAGCCAAAGTATGAGTCCAGTAAAGTGCTCTTCTTAATGTCAGCTGGTAGCTTCTTCTCCAGAAGGTGTCCGCTGGATTGGTCAAAGCATGCTGGAAACCTGACCTTTGTTGCACACTGGCTTATATATGTTCACAGATCAAAGTAACATTTGTACACCACACTGATACACAGATTTGTAAAAAAGGACATGGCAGCCACAAACCCAAAGCTCAGTGTTGCCTGAATTTCTCATTTAGTAGTGCAGTCAGCATTGTTGTTTTCAGATAAGGAAAGAATAATTAAGCTAAATAAAGCCTGATAAAATCTAAATGGTAAAGATTTCTATAGAAATTGCTAGTTATTACTAGGTAAAGTGTCTATACATTGAGCTTTGTGCATGTGATACTGCCATTTTAGGAGTTGAGCTTTAAACTGATTGTTGTTTTTTTCATCTCAGATATGAAGGTAGGATTTTATGTCCACATCTTCATTGCTAACAACTTCAGAGAATTTTCACTACGAGTGAATACAAATGCAAGTCTGTAAGTTGAGCTGCGCTTGCAAAGTAAGAGATCTTAGTCTCTGATAAAAGCTCATGTTACAGTAAAGCAGAGACAAAAACTGACTTCCAAGTGTTTTCACAGCTTGGTCAACACAGCTAGTGTATTGCATCATTGTAGAGATAGTGCACCATTCCTGACATATAAATTCATGGAGAAATACATGAACAAAATATGACTGACTCTTTTCTTTTCTCATATGAGCAATATGAGGAAGTCCTTTTATCCTTATATACATTATGTATATAATTATACAGTTAAATAATCTTCACTTTTTAGTAAAAGTAGCTCCATGAAATATGACAATATGCCATACTTAATGAAGTAAGTCACAGACTTATTTTAGAACGGAGGATCACTTCCACTCCCATCTGAAAGACAATGAAAAAGAAGAAAACAAAAAATGAATACTTCAATGTTCAACCATTATTTTAAGTTGAAACTTGCAGACAATTGTTAACAAAAATTAATTGTTCTTACCTTTGTGGAAGCACTGTTGTGGCAGGTGACTTTGGAGTTGATACAACTCAGGTTGTTGCCCCAAGCCAGGAGCTATCGAGGCACCTGCCCCAAACATGGGTTCCAAGGCGGCCAGCTCCTCGAGGAGGGACTGGGCGCAGGGCAGACCAGGCGATGCGGGGCTGACGGGCGAGGAGACAGGCACCGGCATGACAGGCGAGGCTGTCAGCTGTAGTGGTGGAGATGCCGGAATACTGGTTGACAGTGGTGATGATGCAACCTCTGTCTCCATGGCAACTTCGCCTGCCGCCTTCCCATCTACTATGTCACCCTTGTTGACTGGTGACAGCGTAACCCCGCACCCGGTCGCTTGGTTAGAGTGCGCCGATTGGACGCTACAGAAGTGGCTGGCACTCATAGCAGAGACCCTGTCAAAGTGCAGGGGTGGATGCCAGCACTCAGGAGTTGGTGGGGAAGATGGAGGACTGGAGGGAGATGAAGGTGTGGAAGAGACTGATGGAGATGAGAGATCTTGAAAAATGGTCTCTAAGACACTCTCTTCAAACAGAGAGTCATCATCTGGGAAGATGGGCAGGTCCAGACCTCTCCAGGATTTGACAGGATAAAGTTCATCCAGAAGTGAAATGGTCTCAGGTCCTTCTGTGTCAAGCGAGGGAGATATAGGTCGAGGAGTAACAGGAGACGGTAACAGCTTAGAGAGGAGAGGATCCAGGTAGAAGCCCTCAGCTAGTGTGCTTATGTGATGGGCTAAAAGTGAGATCTCAGTTCTTTCTTTTTCTCTTTCCTGCTCAATTGAGAAGAAAGATAGGCTTGGTTGTTTTCCAGGTGAGGTTTCAGGTGTAAGTAGGCCTTCCGGTGGGTAAGGGAGTGGTCCATATGGGACATCAACATACAATGGACCACGGACCTCAGGCAGACTCATAACAGTGCAGTCCCCATCACCCGGACTGTCTGGGGTTGGAGGAAGTTTCTCATAGAGTGAACCACTGCAAGGATCTGAAGGGAAGAGAATTTCTGTAGGCAAAGCTGGCAAGGTGAGTGGCACTAGGATGGAAAGTGTGGTGTTTGGAGGAGCAGGGCTGCCCTGAGGGTTTGAGGGAGCAGGTGGAGATAGAGTGGGAGCTACTGTAGTTGTGACTGTTGCAGTAGATGGAAGGGGTGGAGGTGTGGTGGCACCAGTGGGATCAAAACTGAAGAGAGGCTCTCCAAAGGGAAAGCTGCTGCTGCCTAGCTGAGGTGTATATGGAGGGGTACACACAAACTCCTTAGTCTGCTGGGCTTGGGAGGTAGGCACAGGGGGTAAAGGAAGGGGGAGAGCAGGTAATGGAGGATCTACCTGAAAAGCAGGGGGCAATAGAATGTTCTGTGTAAGGAAGTCCAAATCTGACACAGTGGCAACTGTATCAGGTGATGAAGCTGCTGAAGGCCTGTCCAGTGATTCACTGGCTGGCTGCTGAAACAATGTTTCTTCCTCCAGAGAGGAAAGACTAGAGCGTGGACCACTTTCCAATGGCATCGGTTCAATAGAAGAGCTTGTACCTTGTTCCTCTGTAGAGCCTGTGCTGCACACAGTCATGCTGAAGTCAAATGACTGGCCTGAGAGACCACTGCTCCCAGGAGTGAACACTTGGTCAGGACTGGAGAGTGTATCAGGACTCTGCAAGCTGATGATATCTTGCTGTGATGTGCTGGAGCTCAGCACCACAGAGAGCTGGCTCTCTTCAGAACTTAGTTGTTGCCTCACTGCCCAGGCTTCTGGCTCACTATGGCATGGAAAATAAAATAAAATATTAGTGAGGTTCACACTCATTTGAAATTAAGTAGACCTTGTAGGTTTATATAAATTTATCAGGTATAAATTTTACCTTATGACATAATTGTTGCTGCTGATAGGGTTCTCTCCAGTCTCCAGCTGCAGGACCATGTAAAGCCAGACCCATGAATGATCCCCAGCCTCCACACGAACCACCATTTCAGCTCTGCCTTCACCTCCTTCTCTCACTGTGGAAAAAATAGGAGAAAATTGATTAGTCAAGACATTCCATCTTGCATGAAATCTTGAGTCATGCATCATCTTTGTAGGTGCTCAGAAGTGCTTTTCTACTATACTGATGGACTGTGGATAATTTCTTATAATGTAAATGCACTGATAGCTGGTGGTATGGTCGAAATACTTTATAATATCCTGAATGTGTGATTACTCAATCTGACACTTACGAAGGCTGCGATGCTGAGCTGAAGCATGTGTAAGGTCCTGTGGATGCAGCAGGCTGTACCAGGAATGAGAGCGAAGAGTTTCCACATCCATACCCAGGTAAACACTGACACTGTAGGGAACAAATACACTACTAGTGAGAAACTCTAATATTTTTAGTGTATTCTAATTATATTATAACATTAGTCCTGAGATTGAATAATTGCCCATTAAGAGGGCACCTGACCTCACCTATCTTGTGCATCCTGCAGTCTCATATCACGGCTGTGTTGTGAGTGAAAACACACTAGGAGGAAACTGCTCTCCAACGATGGGGTCAAGGGTTGTTCAGTGGAGGTGCTTTGTCGGGGTGGGTGGGGTTCCAGAGGTGCGCAAAAGCAAACCCACACTGGGTTGGAAGTCCAGTAAGATCCTGGTGGGGTAGAACCATGTACTGGTGGCAAACAGCAAGCTCTAATCAAAACAAGCTTGTTACCAGCACTCTGCCTTCGCACCGACTTGGAGGTGTTAAAATGGCAACGGAACAATCGATCTAAAAGATAAAGTAGAGTCAAAATTAAGATTTTTTTTCTCCATATATGAATGGCTGAATCACACTTAGACACTGAGGAATGTGCCAACATTCACACCTTACCAGTATCAGGGGCAGCTGGAGGCACCAGACTACTCCTCATAATAGTGTGGTCTGCGGGGTCTATTATGTCGTACACACTGTCCCCTTGGGCAACCAAATCTACCTGAAAATTTATTCACAATGTTGCATAAGATAAATGGTCCTCACACTCCACCTCATACTTTCATTGATGAATTATATAATAGAAATGCATGGGAACTCTAATAATTAAATTGTTTTAGTTAGACATACCATTGAGTGTCCAAGGTGCTCAGAGACACTGTCTGTCAGGTAAAGTAGCTTGCCTTCTGCAGTCAGTAACATCAGAAATCCTGGTATTGATTGCACCAGTTCAGAAAGTTCATGAAATGAGAAGAATCCTCCACTTTCCTCGGCACTGCCAACTGCAGCCTCTGAAAAAAAATGGTGTACGGTAAGTCAGTGAATCATTCACAAATTCTCCAGACATAAGCGCAACCCTATTTAAGCACCATGGACAGCAACTATGGGTTAGTACCACGGAAAGCGAGCGGCTCGCAACCTCTGTATCTACATAGATTATTCTCTTAGCGGAACCTTATTTTTTATAATCATTCATTCATTCATTTAACAAATAGCGTGCGCATGGTATATTTGATAATATATTTCAGTTCATCAGTTAAAAATCTGTTCAGCCCAAGACCCACTTGTTGCCATAATCCACATAGTGCGCATAGGCAAAAAAAAAAAAAAAACAGCTTAAAAGCGGCCTCTAATCGAATGCTTTAAAGACGCATAACAGCAACAGTCCACTATCCCAGGATACTGTACGATATATATGTATATTTGCAAAAATAAACTTAACTTACCTTGGCAGAAGAAGACAGATTTTCTTGTGTATATGCACGCAAGGGACATAATGTGTAGATAGGAGAGGCGTGCCTTGTCCGCATCGGAGATAGGCAACAAGTCCCTCAGGTTCCTTATCTCTGTGTTTATCTGGTCTCTCCGAGCTTTCGATGCTCCTTTAGTTGAACGGTACATCGTGGACGATGTTCGAGGGGAAGCTAAACGATTATTTGGGGATGTATTTTTGACTGTAGTCTGACTGGAGGAAAGCCCCGACTGTCTTTCCTTGAATGCGGTCAGAGTTTAAATAACGCTGTCACGGTATGCTCACATGTCCGGCTTTTCCTCTTCGGTTCCGCCAAAGCGCCTGCGGACCGGAGGCTGGCAGGATACTTCCCACGGATCGGAGAGTTGGTAGGTTCGGCTGCTGAAAAAGCCTTATCTCGCCCAGACTTCGGGAGCCCGTAAATCTGGTGGAGTTACTATGACTGCCGGTTACTTATATAGGCTGGTGTAGGGGGGCTCCCAACGCGCCAACACCGACGTAAGAAGGAGAGAGGGGAAGGGGGGGGTTGCTGTAGGTGATTTGATGTGCCTCATCTCAGTGTTCACAAGGCTGAAACTCTCTTCTCTCACCCCTCCCAACTCTTTCACTCTTGACTCTGACTCCGCTCCGACGTCAGCATCCCCTCTCCCTAGTGATGACGTAGGCTTGAAATCGGGAGCCCCGGCGACGCAAAAAGCCCGATTTGGACAAAACCGAGCGGTGGGTGGAGTTAGAGTGTAAAACGTAGACGGAGTCACCGGGCTCCTGTGTTGCAGGGAGGAGGGAGGGGGGGACGAAGGGGGCTTTTCTATCTGACATGCAACGAATAATTTCTCATGTACCGCTGTTACTATAACTAAATATAAAGTTCACTCATGATGCCGAATATTAGTCGTATCTTGTGTCATTTGTCATCGTTGCATGTTCATGAGGTTTATGAATACACAGCGTTGTATGTTGTTTGTTACCTGCAGTCGTATATTTACTCCAGCAAATCCATTTTCTCCCCGTTGCAGATCACTGTAATGTGCAAGAACGTGGGAAATTGCTCATGCATCATTTTTACCAAGTAAACTGCTCTTAAGGAATGACGTGACGTGACTGAGAATGTATGTATTATATCTATACTTTCCTGCTTTCTACCCTTGTACGGAAAAGCCGAATGTGGCATTGTCAGAAATGCAGCTGCACTGAGCTCCCTCTAATCAGACCGTGCACGCAGTGCGACGCTGTGGCACACAGCCAATAGATCAGTCCAAATATGACAATGCAAATGGCTAATATCCCAAGCGCAAACATGATTCACCAAACAACCCGAGTATTCAAAGAGCAACATGGGTAAGATGATGGTGGCTTTTGCATCGCTACGTCACGCTGAATACCTGACATCCAGAGCTCCAGACACACAATAGCCGATTAACATTTCATTCATCACTAGCTCATTTCTGACCATGCACAGACTCTACATCTAGATGGTTTCTTTCAGTGTGCTTTCTTATCTTTAGCCTTCATAATTGTCGCTGTCCGTAATACCTGATTAGCCAGTATGTGAGTCACACCAAAGGGTGAAAACAATGATCCTGCCATGCGATTTGAATAGACCTCACTTCGAGCAACAGGCACCTTTTCGGGGATCTATATTTGGAAACTCTAAGTGACTCAGTTGTCTTTTCCGCAGTGAAGCAGCTTTCAGGGCCACCTCGCGCATCGCCCAAGAGAGAAGTACGTGGCAAGATTGCAGATTACTCTAGTTTATTATTCATCGCTTTGACACTCATTCAAATGAAAGGGTTATAGACTCGCGAGTCTGATAGATAGATAGATAGATAGATAGATAGATGCGCAACTGCAAACTGCGGCACTGTATTTCATATTTGTTGCATGAGGAGTGTGAAGCGCTAGACGACTCGTCGTTATGCCTAAAAATAGCCATGCAGCGGTGACTGACATATTTCACTCGACGTGGTGCAAATGGGTTTAAACACAATGTCTGTGCTTTATAACGAAAATTAAAACCTGGCAATCGTGTGAAGTCTAAGACGAATAGTCAAATCTGTGGAAAGAACAATACGTGGTACTGATTAATGATCTTAATAACAATGCATCACTGATTAGCTTAATCAGGGCCATATAACAATAAGAACTACAACTGTGATCACAGACTGGCAGACAGTTTTTGCAAAGCTTTACTATTGATGTGTTTTATTTAATGCAAAATGAACATTTACTATATTACAATATTTACATATTGTACTTTGAAGAATATCTAGCAACCGTTACCATAAAATCGTTGTTTGAATATGGATATTGTACTTTCAGGTTTGCAGCAGTGTATACGCACCAGTTTGGTTGTGATGTTTGTGGTAATGGCTATCATTGTCATGCTAGTCCAGCTAAGCATTGTGGGAGGTCAGGAAATGGAACATACTAAATTGGTGGGCATGAGTGAATGATGAAACAAGGAGATGAATGTAAAAGATGATGGAATAAATACACAAGCGAGTCCAGTGAAATATGATAACACATGACTCTGAGTTATTCCCTCTATAACTATACCATCCCTGTGGAGAGGAAGTCCACAGGACAGATCAACTTTTTATGTTGTTTTCTACTGGTCCAAGATTATGAAGTACATTGAACTACAGGAAAAGTTTTTTTCCCAAATCCTATATCATTACAGTTCTGATTATTTATGCCAGCTGTGTATTTAATCCGCATAAAAAGCAGATGATTTTATCTATATTGTTAATTTTCATTTGTGTCATGATTGTTCCATTTTCTGTCTTCTATGACATTTCTATCTTTGATCTTTAAAGTAAATTCTGAAAGCCCTTGATACGACAGAAAATTATTAATGTGGTTAATAACGAGCAAGCACAAAGAACATCCCATTCAGTTGCTCTTGCTATTTCAATTGCTTTATGGTAATGGAATTCTGAAATGCACCAGAGTTCAGTGCTAAACAAATACTAATCATAAACTCGTAGATTGCAAGAATGGAACATGCAGTACCACTCCGGAACTAAACAGACATTAAAAGTAGAGCTAGATCTGTAAATGCTTGGCTGAGAAAGTTTAAGTTAGCAACCTCTTCTGCAGTTGAAGGATACTTGTCCTCAATCTCAAGCTTCTTTCTCCTGGCTGGTGTTTATTTTTACCAAGAGAGAATCAAGGTCTTCACTCTGCTTCTTGAAAGAAAAGAGCTAATCTGTCGCCTAGCAACACCTCCCACTCCCTCCGAAGCTGGAGTGAGAGAAGAGGATGGAAGAGAGGGTCTATAAAAGAGTAGGATAATGTATTGCAAGGGTAAAGTCAGTGCTGTGGATTTGAATGGCATTCAAAGAATCAGAACATTATGAATGGATGGATAAATGAATAGGTGGTCAGACTGATGGATTGCTGGATCATACTATGCAATATGGTGTTACTGTATGGTCCAGCTTTATAGCAGCATACTTATAGTTACAACATAATTGAGGACTGTTTTATTGTTTTAGTATTAATTTATATGTATGTGTGCATTTCTGAAAGTATAGTTAATTCAGTGTGTTAATGGTAAGTAAGTATGTACCTCATTATCTAGACTCATGTACTACCTGGTGCACAGAAACGTATACCTAATTTAAGTCAGCAAATGCCCACACAATCCCACCCTCTGCCTCTCTTTCTCCTCCTCGACTACCAATGTTTCTCCCAGCCCATTGCCTTCTTCTTTTTTCAATGTGTGGTCTATTTTTAGAACCTGAAGCACAGAACAGTGGGAATAGCTGGACTTTTGATTCTAGTGTCATTCTCTCACTCCCTCTTTCTCAAGCTTTCTCTTCTATCCCTAAGGCTTTCATTCTTTCCACAGTAACACACTGAGTAAAGTCTGGCTTTATTCTTATTGTTGAGTGCCCATTCATAATTCTACAACGCCTTTTCATTGATAAATGTGAACAAAACATTTAAGTATGTTGTACATACATGCATGTGTGTGTGTGTGTGTGTGTGTTTGTGTGTGTGTTTGTGTGTGTGTTTGTGTGTGTGTGTGTGTTTGTGTG
>JAQMYJ010000002.1:17625973-17637858 GCA_030014305.1 Clarias laeviceps | reverse complement strand
CCTTTACAATGAAGATCTGTAAAGTTATTTGGATTTTTACAACATTATTGTTGAAATACACAGTCCTGAAAAAGGTACGTTTCTTTTTTTGCTGAGTATATATATATAAATATAGCTTAACAATTTCTCAACTTGGAAACGATAACAATTAAACAACAAAGAAAAATCAGATGGATATTGTTCATTAGCTTTCCATTAAATTACAGAACAAATGAACACCGTACCTCTTCAACAAGATTAAACCTAAACCTGCACAAGTACTGGATCCTTTTTTATTAATTGCTTCTTGGTCTTTGACCCTCAGACTATATCTTTCCATACCAGCTATGATGACATTTGACTATGCATGGTAGCTCTATTTTTCCCCCGAAGCTCAATTCATCACCCTTGAAAGGAAAATCGATCACAATGACTGAAAGGCCCTGAAGACATCTTGACAAACTAGATAAGACTAAAAAAGTCAATTTTCTGTCTTTCCTTATCTCTTCTACACACATAAGAAAGTAAAATAGTGATCTTGTTGTCATCCTCCCCTGTGTAAAGATTGAGCAGCATCCTTGGAAACTGTATCAGACACAAATTTTAAAAAAGTTTTGTTTGTTTTTTTCCTGTACACATTTACATATTTTCTTCAAGAGTCTGAGTAAATGTTTTTTTTTTGTACTAAATAAAAAAATCTTCCTTAAATTATACTGCTAGGTAACTGATTTGCAACAATGGGAGAAATAGGTTAATTAAGGGTTTAGCATAAGATAATAACACCGCTTCTGTAGTCTGAGATTTAACCTTTTCTTAGGAACTGCAAGTGCAGTGAGCCTGCAGTGATCTGAACTCACTAAATCTCCTTAATTATTTCAGCTGCCTGTTGCCAAGCAGAAAATGTTTCTCCTAACTACAGTAAGTGGGATCCTTACTTAGACATAATGCTATTAAGAGATGCCACAGCGCACGGTTCTCCACTCTAATAGTTATTCACAAGGAGTTGATAAAAATAATTTTCTTGAGATGGTAGATCAATGTATGTAAACATAATTGCATTATGTTTAGAAAAAATTGGGGGAAACAATCAATGATTTTTTTTCCCTGAGGTCTGCTGAGGTATCAGGGGTTTTGCTTTTTGTAAACCAAAGGACTAACCTAAACTAAACTAAACTATTCGTTTTCTCACTGTGGGTTTAAAGGCTATGTCTGTACAAAAGTTGCTGTTGAAAAGATTTTAAAAAGTAAGAAAATTAAAACATCTCAATGCCATGGAGTTAGTAAATTAAAAAAAAAGGATGACGTTCAAACACTGTATAGCTCATAATATAAATTCAACTTTGGGGTTTATAGCCAGAATGATATGGTATTATCATATTTATTACAGTAATAGTCCAGACCATAAAAGTACAACATTGACAGCATCGTGTGACAACTACACAAATAATGTGAATATTAGTGATCACTTTCTGAAGGGAAGAAGATACAGACACATAGACGTAGGACTGAGTGGTTACTGAAGAATAGTAATCGTACACAATGCACAGAAAGAAGTAGGCAGAGCTGCATATATTATTTGTACACTAAAACTGCTACACATATCTGACGAACCAGGGGGGGATGCATGGGCCATCAGCGAGGACTGTGGCGAAAAATAATCAGTGGAATGAATTTGTGTTAAGACACAAACATAGAAAGAAAACACATTCTCAAGTAAAAAAAAATAATTAAAAAAGATATCTTGAAAATAAGCATGGATGACAAGAGAGGTATGAGAAAGGCCAAAAGTAAATTCTATATGAATTGTACAGCAGATTTTGAAATTGTAGTGCAGTTTTCTTTTTTGTTTTTTGGTATTCATACACAATATAGTAAAACCATATGGCTAGGTCTGCAATTATATTATCTGTCTGTAAGACCAGCATCAGTTGTGAAGTAGTAGTTGTATAGTTTGTTTTGATTTCTTTTGAGATACCATGGCATTGCTTTTCCAGCAAACTTGAGATGTTCTGCTAATTATGCCAGTATCTTCAATTCAGTCCAACCTCATCCTCGATGGATATGTTGTCCGCAATTCACTGCCACTTTTTTTTATTTGCTAGCCCTTCTCTCCCTCCCTGCTCTAAATATAACTCTAATTTAGAAAGTATAAGGCCCCACATAGACTGATAAACGGAGAGCAGAACTAGTCTGGTAGCTCATGAGGGGGTTGGCCGAAACCATCTCCAAGTCCAGAACATACTCTTTGGGTCCAGTCACAGCACGGGCTAGCACCAGCATAGCACTGATATTGTTGATTTGCTAAAGGAGAAGACAAAACATTTGGATTAGAAGTCTGCATAATGGAAAATTTTGCATAGTGTAATGTATGTATATAATCCAATTATTGTAATGTAATTGTAATGTACTTGTGAAAGCTGCATAAGATATTAACACCGCTTAATATATTTGAAACAGATGAAACCCTGCATGGGCAAAGATAATGTAACTATATGGCACATGCTGTACGTTTTTTTTCTCTGCACATTTATGGCTGCAGAAATCTAAATAAAAAGGCTAAGCAATACTGTGCAGTGTCCCCCTGCTCTTTAGCTATAAAAAGCTATAAACAGAAAATCTGGCACTAAAATAGAACTGCATTGTCCTCAAACTTGGGCACTTTTCCACTGTTAACATCAGTGCCCCCTCCTCCTCCCTCCCGTCCCCTTCCTCTCTTCCTCCCAGGGCCATGTTCTCAAATATTAAATGCTCACATTTTGGCTTGAGTAGTTTAAATCCCAGAAATAGACAAATTGCAGGATATAATTCAATTCAAAAGTCAAGATTGGGTAGGATAACATTCAGGAAAGTAACCCCGGGAGGTTTTAAATCAATTAACGTGAATAAATTCCATCTCACCCTGATGTAGAAGTCTCCATTGTCATCTCCAGAGCGGATGCGAAAGGTGTTGTAGGCTCCAGGGTAGACACTTGTGGCCTGGATCTGGAAGATGTCAGAGGGGACCGACCGCTCTGAGGTGATGCTCATATAACGGTGCACAATGGAGAAGGGCAAGTCCCGACAGTCAGGTTTAGAGACAGGACACACGCAGCGACTAAAGTGGCAGGGTTACAGGATAATAATGGTTTAATAATAATGGACATAGCAGATACATGATTTAAAAGGAGCACTATTTCTAAATAAAGGGGGCAGAATGAAATGTGGAACTGAAAAAAGAGATTCCCGAAGTGACTGAAATGATGCCTCGTCACTTGTCTAGACGTAAACCAATTGATATGATATTTTTTATTTTCATCGACTGGCTCAGTAGAGAAACTCGAAGCTCGTAGAGAGAATAAAATTTCATCTGAGTATTTACCACAGGGCAGACAAATTTACAATCCTGGATACTCTCTGCTAACCTCGTAATATTTTTCCTCAGAACATAAACCCTCTACCCCACTTCAGGTTTTGGAAGACGCTAGACTGTATTGAATTATTCTTTAAGGAAGTCCAGAGATATATAAAAACTCATAGCATATTCGTAAAAAACTAAAGAAAGTTAAGCCTAAAGTAAATTCAACTGCCATAAAAAGAACAGTGATGGAGGAAATCTGTAAGTACATGCACCAGCTAGGATAAAATCACTTTACTCACTTATTTGATACTTGAGCGTAGGGCTCCTGACAACGATCCGTGTCAAAGCACTGATGACCGCCATGAATGTTCACACACGTCTGGCTTTCAGTGCACTGATGCGTGCTGGTCTCACATTCATTTATATCTGGATTAAGACACACATACAAATCAGTAATGGAATCAAATGGCACCGAAATGTTAACTAAAATGAGACAGTAAATAAGGGCTGAATAAGGGCACTGCATTGTGTAGAATAGGAGAGACAGAGTCTGACCTTGGCAGAGACGAGTCCCGAGGAGCTGGTAGCCTTCTGGGCAGACACATGAGAATTTGCCAGGCTCGTTTACACATTGGTGCTGACAAAGGTAACTAGAGAAACTACACTCATCTATGTCTGTGTAAAGAGTGAAGAAGACATTAGGAGGTGGGCTAAACAAAGAATAATACAATAAAAAAAAACATTCAGTAATATACTGTTTAGATTACACAAAATATCTGTGTATTTGCTTCGCTGTGCTTTTGTCACTAACCATTGCAGGTGAATCCATCTGACCCCAGCTCGTAACCCTGCTCACAGCGGCAAAGGAAAGTCCCATAGGTGTTATAACACCTTTGACTACAGGGGGCGCCCATGTTGCACTCGTCCACGTCTGAAACCACAAATCATGACACAGCAGACACAAATTATAAGTATCATTTATAGAGCATGTTTCATGGAAAAAGTGCAGTCATTACGCATTCAGAGTGCCAATGTGAAACCTTTTTTTCCTTTATGATTGACATCAGTGATGAAAATAAAATATTTTTTCATGTGCCCATGTAGACTACATGCCACAGGTTTATAAATGCTACGTTTTTAGATTATAATAATAATAAAAATTCATAGTGTCTTTACTGGAATTCACAGCGGTTGCTATGAAGTGATACAAGGTAATGGACAAAGGATATTGATAAACTAAACCTTATGTAGGATTCGCCCCTGTACTTTGGAATCCCACAGTAATTGTTCCAATATGTCACCATAGTGTCACTTCTTCACAGAGTCCAAGGTGTTGTGGCAGTTTGGTTTGACTTTGGCTCCCGTTCAGAGGACCTGATGTGTAGGATGATATTGTAGGATACTGTACAACAGCATGTGGGCCTGGTTTTCAAAATTACTGTGTGTGCAGAGTTTGAGTGTGTGTGGAGGATGGCCTATGACTCAGGGCACAGCATTGTTGGCTATGCACGGGGGTGGCAGTGTGTGGGCACACTCACCAATGCAGGAGCGGTTGTTGCCTGCCAGCTGGAAGCCAGGCTCGCACTGGCAGGAGAAAGAGCCGGGCACGTTAACACAGCGGTGCTGGCAGTACCGGTACCGACACTCATCAATGTCTGACAAAAATGAAGGGGGTAAACTTGGGTGAACTCCACATTCAGGTAAATCTGTTATTCTTCTGTAGCACCTTCATCAATACAGTCACAATCAATTGAGAGGTAATGCTCGATATTCCTATGATACTGGTTCTCCAAATTACAGAGAGGGGAAATATATAAAAGTGCACTGTCTGACAATCACTTGTCTTATTATCTTACTGAAATATGACCATCCATGACAGAAGTATGTAGTTCAAGTGCATTCAGTATGACATAGCCAACCCTATATGCCAAATCTGTTTATGCCTCTTAGCTGCTTTTTACCAATGCACTCTGTTCCCACTTTGCGGTATCCATTCGGACACTGGCAAGTGAACGAGCCCTCTGTATTGATGCACTCCTGACTGGGCTGGCAGTCATGTTCATCCTGTTGACACTCATCCACATCTATGAGAGCATAAAAAAAAAAAACACAATCAAATCTATGTGCACGTTATGTAAGCCACATTTGGGTTTACCTCTTTTCCTTTCATATTAGCTGCTGCACTGGTATTTTGTTACTGCAGCAAAAAGGCCATTTACTGATTTATGGCTAACAGCTTGAAGGAATAAAGAAATGCTAACTGTGTGACTTTACACTGAGTGCTGAGTAATACAACTGTGGGCTGCATTAATGAGGGTTTGACTGCTGATAGCAGCTGGGAAACCGCTTAGAACTCCAAATCCCCTCTACCCCCTGCAGACTACCCCCTGCCAAGTTGTGCAAAACTCTCAGACCATCTCTTCCTTACATACCACCTGTTTCTGAATTACTAGCCGAATTGTCCTGGAACCCTTAACCCATAATAAAAAAAAAAAAACATCACCTACGCATACAGTATATAACTCTAACAATATGTGCAAGTTTTATTCTTTTGTCATGCAAACAAAATCAGACAACTATGAAACAATGGTGATTTCAAAATACAGTACACACATTGAAACTGTCAGTCACTCCTGCCACCTGTTCACTGACACCCACACTGCATTCCCCCCCCTAAAACACACACATTTCTAAACATACTCACCAACGCAGCTGTCTCCATGAGCCTCATAGCCAGTGGGACAGGGCTCACTTGAGGTGTTGCTCACACCAGAAGGGATTTGGTTGGGTGGATCAGGGGCGGGGATTACTGAGGCAGAGCGTGGGAGACACAAGTAGCCACCATAATGGTTGAAGCACTTCATCTCACCCTTACATGCCTCTGGGATAGTTTCACATTCATTTATGTCTAAGAGGGAAAAGGGTACATGAGTTTTTTCCTGCTAATATGGATAAAACAAAGACATAAAACATAATATGACCAGGAAGCACGAAGACGTATTTGTTACCTTTGCAGTGCTGAGTATGTGGATCCCAGAAATAGCCATCTGTGCACTCCTGAGGTTTCAATGAAGAATAGGAGGCATGATTGCAAAGGCTTATGTACTACATAATTGTAAACAGATGCTTATCAAATAAACAGAGAAAAGAAAAGGAGTGGGAAACAGTTCCCTCCCTTCTTACCGTGTAGGTGTTACTTTCTGTGGGTGGCTGTGAAATAGCTTGGTGGAGGAGCACAGAAACGCATACACACAAAAACGAAACACACACGGACCACATCTTCACGCAGAGACACTTTCACCTGCCTCTTTGGAGCTCAAAAAAAATGTACAAGCAGTGTGTCATACACAGACATACACTGGTACACGCTGCAGGGTCTATATGGTAAGGATGAGAACAACAACCTTAATCCGAGGTGCGAATCTGGAATCTGGAGGAGACAAGGAAAAAAGGAAGAGAACGCAATAAGTCCCCTAAACTCTGAAAATCCTGACATCCAAAATTTTTCTTTGATGTATTTATTTGTCACAGATTTAATAGCATTACATGATTTTATTTTGATTCGAGTCTGAATTTTTCAATAAAGCTTCAATTAAGGTACTTAAAATGACAAACGTCTAAATAGGCCTTCATGGCAAGGTCACCAGGTTTGTGGCAACCTGATGGCGCCCTCTGGTGGCTCTACTGGAATTGCACACAATAAGTCAACTCTACTGTATTACAATTGCATGGCATCAGTGCTGATATGCAGTACATATCAAAACTTACTAACATTTCACCAGACTGAATGTCTAACAGTTGGCCTTTCATGCTCTCAGGCATATTAGCTAGATCATGTTATGGAATCAAAAGACTGGGGGAAAAAACTGTCTGAAAGAGCTCATTTAGACTTTGAAAATTTACTAAAAGTTACTGTTCTTGGTAGGAGACCGGGCTGAAATTTCTAAGTAAATTTGTCAGCTTGAATAAGTCCTGTCTTTCAGGTCTCTTGCCTGGAGAATAAATAGAAAAGCAGCCAAATGCAGGATTTATAAAGCATTTCTGTTTCTGGAGAGACTGTAGTGTAGTGCAGTACAGTTAGCTGGTTTGTGCCAGATAGAAAATAGCGTGGGGGATGATTATAACCACTGTCTTCCTGATGCATGAAAACCCTCACTCACACAAACACTATGATGTACATTGTAAAGAAAGCAGAAGCTGTCTTAACTCCAAAACATAAATGACATTGTCAGACTTTATGGTCACAGTGCGAAAGGATTTTGCCAGTGTACTGGTACAGTCAAGTTGAGTCAAAGTGATAAACAGCTAGTCACAGAGCAACATGCGTACACACACACACACACACACACACACACACACACACACACACACACAAACATTCTGACTTTGTTACATCAGCCTCCAAATGAGACTGCTTTGCTTTTGCCCAAACCACACAATGTTGTCCGTCATTACTTACAGTACACACAAGAAAACTTCATACTAGAAAGAAATCTTATTAAAGACTAAAATACGATTTGTAATAGAATTACACTTTAGTCTGGCCCTCTGACGCACTGATACAGTATTTCCCCAGTCATGATTACAATGTGCCTAAAATAAAAGCGCTCCACATGATTCACATATTTGTACACAGTTTAAGCACAGCACATGTTAATACGTTTTCAAAAGCTCAACATGTGTTCTCATACACACCTGTGTGTGGGAGATGCGCCAGTTTTTGAGCTTTCAAGTTTGCACTCTGTGACCCAAATTCCTTGGGAAAGTCATAGAAGACTCTTTTTAAAATAACCTTTTTTTATATATGTAATTATTTTCACTCCTCTATATTTTTAACTGGTGTGGCTGTTCCCAAGCACTAGTTGCCTGCCTTATTTACCCATCCGCTAATACTGTAAGTATGCATTCTCTCTCTTTCTCTCACACACACACACAGCCTCTACAGAAAGCATATAGTTTAAGAAAGCCAAGATTGATCCATGGTAGCAACCCAAGGGCAGGGCAGTACCGTGTCTGACACTGGTCAGAGTATGTTTGGTGGTAAGGGCAATTTAGACTACTGTAGCATGCCAAGCGTCCATCGGTTTTCTGGAATGCCACTGGTAAGGATGTGGGCATGGCTCTCCACTCGGGTCAAGTGGACTGTGACAGACTTTTCCCAGAGTATCAAATCCTCAGGAAAGCCCCTTGATGTTCAAGGACCAAAAGGGCAAGTCAGACTATTTGAGGTGACCCTTTCTAAGGCCCATGTCATACCTTTTGTTCTCACAATAAGGAGATATTAATGTTATTTTAATTTAATTTATTTATACAAGGGGCATTCAAGTCAAACCAGGACTTTTGTTTGTAGAAAATAACAGAACACGTGTATGAGAATAAAAATTCACTTTTTTTCTCTATATAATATCATTAATGCACTGAAATCCCAGAGTTTCACTAGTGCTTGAATGCCATCAAGGTATAAAAATTTCTCCATGATCAGACTACCTGCTTCACTTCAGAAGCACTCCCTTCCCAGAAATTCTTTAGCGACTTGAACATGTGGAAATGACTTGAAGTGAGGTCAGGATTGTACGAGGGATTAGGCAGTAACTCCCAGCCGAGTTCCTGAAATGTGCAAGTGGTGTTTGTGAATGATTGTGTGTATAGTTCCCACAGACAGATGACTCTCGTCCGCAAGCTGGCAGCAGGTTACCCATCAATTTTCAAGGATCAGGCGATCCACATTCGATGGATGTTCAAAGAAAAGACTGCAGTGTGCTCTGAGCCACCTCGGCTGGAATCAGCATTTACAGACCTAAAGCATTCTTTAAAACTTTGGCACTATTCAAACATATTACTGTGGCTAAGAGTCTCTTCCCTGTACAGTGCTTAAAGCCTATGTCTTTAAATGTCAGTCAGTTGAATATCCCTCATATGTATGAATTATTAAACTGTAATAGTGTATCTGGTGCATAAAAAAATTACTGTAAAATTGTCACATCCTCTAGGACTAGGGACTAAGTTTCTCCTAAATAACCACAATTGCATGGATCTTAAGACCTGCTTTTTTTAGGACACATTTGAGGACCACACATGTATAGATACAAAGGATTTCTTCCTACATCTTTCTGCAAACACGGTTACATCATCCTGTCTTCTGATGTGTCTGTGTTTTGTTCTGCCCTGCTCTGTTGCCCACAAAGCTAACATTCCATTATTTTGCTTGAAACAAACTCACTGTGCACATGCTGGGCAAACGTGCAATGATAAACTGGATCACCACTGACCAGTGTAAACCACAGTAGTGTGTTTATGCTTGTTCAGCATCATGTGTGCAATCTGCCATGACTTTTAATAGAAATCTAGAACTCTGGCCATGGAGACATTTTACTTCGTTATCAAGGCCTATTGCTCATATTACATTGTAATGGACAAACAGATTAGTTTATAAGTCAAACACAAGAGCTCTTTTAGATAAATAAAAAAGATGCAGAGCACAAATGTTTATTGTCTGCAGTGACATGGAGCCCCAGGCCACAACATGCTTCTCTTCCTTTGAATAAATGCTCAAGTCAGCAACCAAGCCATATAAAATAATGCAGGCAAATGTTAGTAATTACCAAAGATACAAAAATAAAGGTCATGACGATCTTTGCAGTATAGAAGTAGCTTGTGTTAGTATAGTAGGCTACTGTTCTCAGCTGTGACGTCATGTGGGCATTTAATTGTGTGTGTTTTCTCTTCTTGTTATGGCACCTGTGTTTCTTCAGGGGGCCAAAATGTTTTTGTAGGCACAAATGTTCACACCACTAAGTACCTCGGGGATTTTTGCCCAAAACTTCAGGGAACCTAAGAGTTGTCTAGTTAATACAATGAGGCTAAGAGTGTACTGAAACAAGAAGCTGACACACACACACACACACACACATACATACAAGTTGGTCTCATATATTAAGTTCACTTTTAAGAAGCAAAGTCAGTGCACCCCACTTGTCTGAATGGGGATCAGACAAGTAGTGACATTTAATCTAGTTGTGAAATAGTAGCTGGAAAATGGTTTGGAAAGTTTTGCAATACTACATCCGTGACGCATGATGTGCAACAACATACTGATGGTTGGGTAAGATACTAAAGGAATAATCACTGCTGTCTGGTGCATCTCCGGTTACTAGTTCAAGATATATAAATGGTATTGCATAAAGGTTGCATGGTGATTATATTCTGTGCAGCTTCAATGTTTTTTCTTTTGGCTGATCAAAAGTAGCAAAAGGGTCTCAAGCCTCATAATCAAAAGTGCGAGTATAATGCATGAAGAGCCTGGGAATGATTAAAACCTGTTGATCTCACCCTATGTCTTATACACACACACACACACACTCATACATTCTCTTCCTGTTTCATTGTCTGCTTGCTCTCTCCTCTTCATGGCTTTCACTTCATTTTGTTTTCCACATCAGAATTTTTACCTATGCTTTGATATCATTTTAATATAATTATATATCCAGAATGAAGCAGCATCATTTTAGTCTCCTTACTTACCAAATAAATGTCAATTCAAATATAACATGCATACTTACAGAACACTTTTTTCCCCCCCCCAAGAACTTTCTTCTGGTTTTGGCCTTGGATTTCACTTTTTAAATGGCTCTCTTCTTCTACACTCCTCTTCAGTTCCGGCTTCTTTTGCTTTCTGTTGCTCGTCTCTGGCCCTGCGTCTTCTTCTACTGCCTTGTTCTGCCTCTTCAGTATGAGAGTGAGGGAGTGTAGAGACAGACAGCTGGAGTGTGAGCGTGTTCACAAAAAAAAAAAAAAAAAGGACAGCCCATTCTGACCCCCCCTCTAGGCCCCCTGTGCAGCCGTACTCCGTCCCCCGACACCCCCGCCTCACCCCCCAGGATGAAAATTCCTGGTCTGTGGCCCAAATTCCAAAATTCCAAATCTGTCCGATTTGCCGGGAGAACAACAGTGCATAGATTCACACAGTCGCACACATGGACATTAGTGCTATAGCGCACCTGGTTTCATTTAAACTCACCCCCCACAGCTTGCAACTTTCTCTCCATTTTCCCCCCTCCCACCTCAATTCAACCTTCATCTCACCCATCTTTTTCACTCCACTCCACTGCTCACTCGCTCCCTTTCATACTCCAGATATTTATAGCATGGGAGAGAATCTGGTGGAATGTGGTCAAAAATTAGCAAGAGAAAAAGAAAAGAGAGAGACAAAGAGGTGGTGGAATAGACTTTTGCACACGTTTGCTTTGAAACATCTTTTATTCTGCCTAATTATTTAAACTTGATGATACAAAGAAATATATTTTTTAAATGTCATGTAGATTACAGTCACATATATTACACCTTTACTTCGCTTTTTGGTCTACAACATTTCAATATTGATTTATTCACACAGGGTATTGTTGGGTGTTCTGATACTTGTGTATACATTTATTTTAAAATGCATTTCATCTTTATTAATAAATGCATTAAAATTGCCACTTTTAATTTATTTGGGAAAACAGAAATATTCATTTATTTATAGAATTAGGTCTAAACCCACACTGAAGACCCTCAAAGCATCTGGGGGGGG
>JAQMYJ010000002.1:17568355-17615614 GCA_030014305.1 Clarias laeviceps | reverse complement strand
TACTTGAGTAAAATTTAGCAAGGGGTATCTGTACTTTTACTCAAGTAATGAACCTGTGTACTCTGTCCGCCTCTGGTGCACACACAACATATATTTTTTTAACAAAATAATAATAATAATTAAAAAAAAAAGAAATCATTGTTACAAAAAGTAGACATTGCAATGTTCTAAGTATTTTAAACCTTCAATAACAAACCGTGAATACCTGTTCAATAGACCAATATCTATTGTTGTACATTGTTGCCATATGGCAAAGTACATCAAACTACACCATTAAATAATAACAATAAAAAAGTTAGAAAAACACAGTACAGTCGACCCCAGAAATTCACAGGGATTACATTCCTAGACCACCCGCGAATTGTGGAAAAAAACGAGAATTTTGGATGTGGTAAAAAAATAAAAGCATATAATGCTTATATAATGCATACAAGTTTTATAGATTAAACTTTAAATATGCTCCCCAAACACTTTAATTCATTTCAAACTGAATAAACTTAATAAATTTCCCTTAAATGAAAAAAAAAGTAAAGGTAAACCTGTACTGTACAGTACTCTACTGCTATGTCTCCTGCAGTGCTAGAATGTACTATATCATTGTTACCCTTATATGTACTGTAATTCATGCAAGTGTGTTTTCTTTGGTATGCAGTGTCATTTTCTTTGGTATAAGTAGGGTAAATACAGGAATAATTCACCATGCCAATCCGCGTTTTCATCTACGGTTGCTTTGTGTTCTCCCTACAGTAATAGAAAATGTATACAGTATTATACTTTATATGGAAATTTAGCTGAATTTATGTTAATATTTATGTTACAAACTTAGTTAATTATGGTGTTCTTAATAGTTTAGTGGTAAAATGCATGAAAAATTATATTTCGCTACAAAAAATGGATTAAAAAAAGATTGTTGAGGATATTTGCGGTTTATGCATAATTGTGGGGGGTTCCGCAAACAATTATTAGTTAGGTTCTGAGGAAAAATCTGCAAACGACTGAGGCAGCGATGAGCTGCGACTTCGCGCGGGGGGGGGGGGGTGAACTGTATATTGTTTCCATGAGTATATCAATGTTTTCAATACTGGGTTAATATATGCTGTTAATACTCATCCATCTAGAAACATCTGTAGTCCAACAGGGACCATGAACACCAACGGTGACCATTTTATTTATTCCCATTTTTGCAGCCATGTAGGACCTCTGGTCAACATTCACACACAACAGGCAATTTGGGAACGCAAGTTAGCCTAATCTGCCTGTGTTGGACAGTTGGAGGAAACCAGAATACCTGGAGAAAACCCACCAAGCATGGGAAGAACATGAAAACTCCAAGCACACAGACCCCGAGGCGGGAATCGATCGAACCCCGACCCTGGAGATAGTGCTAACCACTACGCCACCATACCTCCATATGCTGTTAGAATACTTTCATAAAATGCATGTATGTCGTTTTTCAAAGTCAAAAATTGAATACAGTTTAAATTCCAAATCCTTTCCACTCTTCCAATTCTCCGTCAACAAGTCAAAATTAGCAGAAGAGTGAAAATGGTCATCAATGGACACCCCTCACCCCAACACGCCAGCTTCTATTCCGGCCTACAGCCCCCTTTTCATCCCGGTTAACACCCCGCATTGTTATGGATCCACGGTAACAATAGTGCTGGAGAGCAGTGCGGAAGGATATGACCACATAGGCAGGATTAATGTACAATGCAGGATTGCAACTCTTTCCGTCGCTGTGCCTGTGTGTGTTTTGTGATTTAACCAAGCTCACTCTTGTAGAACATGTGCAAAGGAAAGAGCAGAGCAAGGTCACGTGTGCGACTATCATAGGGGTCGACTATTAGGGATGGTGAACAAACAGCAAGTGGTGTTTTTGAGTCCCGAGAGCAAATCATCACATGTTCGTTTATTTCTAATGCAAACAATAAGATTTCGCGTTTTAGGTCAATATGAAGAGAAGAATGGGAATTTCGTGGAATTATGATGTCATTTGTGCCGCGGGGTTGCCCACAATACACATTCTTACGGTAAAGGAAGAGCGAAGGGAAGGAAGAGAGTGAAGGGAGAGTGGGGGGAGGGAGAGAGAGAGAGGAGTGGGTTGACATCAGCAGCCTCCAGAATCATGCTTGCCGAGCGGAGAAAGGGAAGCTCATCCCTGAAGAAACACCTAGAATTTTTTATATTGCAGGCCTAACTGGAGAATGCAAAACACTTGTACTGGAAATCATCATTAAGCAGCTTTATTGCTGGAGGCTTCGGATTATTAGAAATCTTTTGTTTGTTTGTTTTTTATTGCTGGTTAAATCACCAGCTCCGGCTCGGCGAGACTGTCCTACATTTTATACTCTATTTGATCTATGCGTTTTTTTGTTTCATGTTTACAGCGACTCGTGGAGATCCATTCAGGCGGATGTTTGCTTCATCCGTGAAGGCATAACATTTTTAATCGACAGAAATACGG
The DNA here is from genome assembly GCA_030014305.1 of Clarias laeviceps. Taxonomy (NCBI): domain Eukaryota; kingdom Metazoa; phylum Chordata; class Actinopteri; order Siluriformes; family Clariidae; genus Clarias; species Clarias laeviceps. Next base: position 17,613,150 of record JAQMYJ010000002.1, on the reverse strand, counting down.
GAATGAGGTGAAAAGCCGAGGAAGGGAAGGAAAAAGCAGAGTGGCGGACATCGTGAGCTGAAAAACATCCGCACACACATACAGAGAAGATGCACAATTAATCCAAACATCATCTTTTACATCTCGATACTCAGGACTGTATCGGCACAGTATGTAACACTGTTTTTACGGTCTCAGCATCTCGTTGTTTACAGCAATCCAGACAACGTTTATACCGTCATCAAACCGTCGAATTGTAAAAGAAATAGGACAGTTTGCTCCCGACGTTTGTTCAGGTAATGTTTACTCATAGATCAGTGTAACATTTAAACCTGTTCCACTGTGATTTTAGTGCACTAACGTATTCAGGCGATCGCAGGAAAACCACGGTGTTACTTTAAGGCCTGTGCTTAAAGAGAAACGCGCTGACATACACGTGCCTCATAAATATGACCAGATCAGCTCAACGGCACTGACTTCCCAGCTGTGCTTTCCCATAATATGCAACACACTGTGTGGGATCACTGACTGTACCCTTTTGGACAATCAAATCTACAGGTCTACATTTTTCAGGATACCAAAGCAAAAGTTGAGGCGAGATGGGAAGTGATGGTGAAATCCTAAGCCACGATTTGGCAAAGGTGTCTGATGAGGACTTGCTGGCTTGCTCTAAGGAAGAGCTGGTGAGTCGACTCCGGCGAGAGGAATCAGAGAAGATGTCGGCGCTCATTCAGCGCGGGCGCCTAATCAAGGAGGTGAACAAGCAACTTCAGGGACATCTGCTTGAAATCAGGGAGCTCAAAGCCATCAACCAGAGGCTGCAGGAGGAGAACCAGGAGTTGCGTGACTTGTGCTGCTTCCTAGACGACGACAGGCTGAAGGTGAAGAAACTGGCACGAGAATGGCAGCTATTTGGCCACCACGCTGCCAAAGTGATGCGTGATGACCTGGGTGGCTACCTGAAGAAGCTCTCTGACCTGGAGCGTCTGCAGGATGGTCTGGTCAAAGAGAATCTGGACCTGAAGGAGCTGTGTCTAGTGCTCGAGGAAGAGTGTGTAAGTAGAAGTGATTCTAGCCCAGGAGGATCGACTGAGCTCAACCTGCCATGTATGGTGGCCCGGGACCTCGGGGATGGAAGCTCAAGCACTGGAAGCGTAGGCAGCCCTGACCAGCTCCACCTGGTTTGCTCACCTGATGACTGAGCAACTGATCAGAGAAAGAGAGAGGATAATAGCCATTATCCCTTTATTCCTCTCAGCAAGTGACAGAGAAGGGCCCGAATGATTATGTGGGCCAACCCAAAGGAGCAAAGAAGTTTACAATTTTCGTTGTCATTAAACATCTCAACTGCTTATGCTAGACAAATAGATAGGCCACAATGGTATTACTTTGCTTTTCCCTTCAGACTGTTGTTAGTTTGTCCCCTCAATGTAGATAGACTTTGTTATTGTGAATGAAATTACTTTGCTTTGGAGAATATGCATGATTGCAATAGTTTTAAGCTTTACTTTAGCTCTGTTATATTGTGTTTATAACATTTTCAGAAAGGAAGTAGTACAAGGTCACTGAGATTTTCCCCTGTTAATATAAAAGTGGTTGTACATAGGAAGTAACTGATCAACTGGCTATTTACCACCTGTTTTACTGCACTAAAATGTATTTTAAGGGGGTCTTATGTTTTAATGATGCACTAAACAGGGCTGAAACAAATCACAAATGTTTTTAAACTGCACAGAGCCATAAAATGACCTCTTTGAGGTCATGCACAACAGCACTGAATCATGGTCAAGGGTCTCTCAAGACCTCTGGATTAAAGTGAATGGATTGCAATTTATTTGGTGGTTTGAAATGTGCCATTGAAACCGCACATTTAGAATTACAACATTTTCGTGTGATTATGATGTACTAAAGTTGCTCTAATAAGATTTGACATGCTTACTAGGACTTAATCTAGTTGACTACTACACTGGATACCAGATGAATTTTGTTTTGCATTGATAAATTTTATTAACTAACTACTCACTGTACCTTTTTTTTTGTGCTTTTGATTGTTGATTTTATGGGATTTTACGTAGCTACATGCTATGTTTACACACTGGCAACTGCACCAGGTACAATGATGTTTGTGAATTTGTAAAAATGTACCCTTAATTTGATCACGTTCTTTTAACTATATATTTTAATTTAGATGTATATCAGTATTACTTTAATGCCATTTCCCTGTTTGTATCATAAGAATCTGATTTTGTGGTTTTATTTTTCTCTACAATCTTTGGGCCATGGTTGTTGATATTGGAAGAGCTTTAAATACACTTGATTGAGCTTGATTGATCTTTTTCTTGTGCTGGGAGCCACCTAGATGAGCACATTTCATATAGAGTATTGATTTGCTTTGATTTGCCAAAACTATTTGGTCATATTGGAGGCCAAAAAGACAACATGTTATATGTTTGGCTTATCATTTTTCCTAATGGAGTATACAGGGGGCTTTTGAGAACATGTACTTACAGAGTCTTTCATAACAAACCCCCCCTAACTATCTCAATCATAAATGCGCCATGAGCCAAGATTCAAGGGCCAACAGAAGACTCTGTGTTTAAATTAGGTCACCGGATTTATCAAGTTTGCCCCATGCGAACATTGCTTGTCGACATGTTTCCATAATTCTCTGGGCTACTTATTTCCAAGGGTATGCCATTTTCCTATTTTAAAACGTACAAAGAGAAGTTATCCTTCCCTGAAGAGAGATTAAGGATGAATCTTTTCTCAAATAACTTATAGGTAACATCACAGATATAAGGTAGAGCTGTCACGCTCACTAAGAAAAAAATGTGTAGACATACCTTAACATAAAGTTAGAAATTAGCCATGAAATTTACCATTGTCTCAGTTAGAGTAAATTCTATACTGATACTAGGATTGGCTCCTGATCACCATGAACCCAGCTAGAATAAAGTGATAAATTGAATGAATGCATTTTAGGTAACGTTTTGTTCTTTTTTTTTAATGCAGTACACAGACACTGTTAGAAACATTTAGGTGGTTACTGTGATATGAAAATGTACATTGGCACATGTTTAGTTGTTGTCAAGGAATATGTTGGCTATAAGGACATCCTAAGAGGAAACATTTCTGACTCTTCCTTTCCTCAACCTTTAGGCCTCTCCTGTACTCCATTTCTGTTTTTAATTAACATCTTCTTTCTTTTTTTTTTTTATCAAATGAGTACAACTGTAAAAATCTGCATGTCAGCTAAAAAAAAGACCTCTGAAAAGAAGTAGTTGCTGAAAGTGCTTTTTGAGACACATTAAAATCAACAAACCTTTAAATGTTTACAAATAATTTTCACAGATGAAAACTAATTTGGAGTTATTTTTATTACACTCTTACATGTTATACAGTATAAAAATTGTTCGTCCCTGCTAGGGCTTTCTCAGTGTTGAAAAAATAAAAAATAGTTTCTTCTTAACAATAAATACACATGAGCTAATGGACCTGCCGTAGTAGTGGATCAAACAAGTTGTAATAATGCATACACTGTAGATTTCAATATATTAAGTTCTTTATTCTTTTATATTTAACTTTGCTACTTTTGAAATAAAATTAAAAAAAACCAGCTAGCATTTAAGAAAAAGGTGTATTAAGTGCATATTTGTCCAAGACTGTTTATCCATCAGTAGAGCAATTCAAATGAATCGGTGTAACTGAATTATTACTGAAATGTGTCAAGCTTGTAATATTTGTGATCTTCACATAAATTGAAAATACCTAAATATCTTAAAGCAGACATGATGTAACTAAGTAGCTTAATACACTGTACCATGTAAAACACATTAAAATACATTAGACCTTTAGCTTTGGATTGCATAGAACAAAGTTATCAAATCTGTCAACAACAGTAAAGTAGTGTTCATCCCAACAAGTTAGTAGGCTTGTAAGCCTATTAATCAGTCAAATAATGAATACTTCTAATATAAATGTTTTGTATAAAGTATAAAGAATAACTAAATACAATTTAGCATATAAAGTAGTTTATATTATAGTTCATAGATCATAGTTATGTTTTTCATACAAAATGTTTAATAGTTTGTAGTCATAATATAATATACTGAATACTATATTGTGCATTGCAGTATTTCTGATTTGGTCTTATTTAATACTGCATGTGAGCGTTAAAGCTACACCACTTAAATTTGAAACCCAATTAAGGGTTTATCAAATTAGTCATACTGGGGAAACCTTTAGATGTTGTTTGTAGAACCCAACAGCAATGTGCCTTTCCATTACAGAGGGTTCTGATTGCCATCAATTTAGGAACCAGGAATAGTCTAAAAGTTTAACAAACCTCATTTCTTTGAGCATATAAGAGGACAGTGTTAAAGGTAGAATTTTGGTACAAAAAGTACAAACTTTAGTGTATTCACAAATACACTTTTGTCCCTCTGACCTAGTATTAAAACACACCTGAGACATTCAGAGCACTTGTTTCCCCATGAGAAAAACAGATTAAATGGTCAGGATTGTAGGAGAGTTGAGGGATTGATCTGACTGGTCACCACTGCTGCTGCTTCGTCGATGGGCAATAGCACATGGCTCTGGATTTCGGGAGGGCTGGAATGTACCATGCTGAGTTGTGGAGATGGCAGAAAGGTTGAGTGTTTGCGATGAAGTAGGAGTATTGGTATCAAGAGAGGTAGTAGGATAGGTGAAGATTAGGCTAGAAGTGAACGGAGTCAGAGATGGTGTGGAAATGAGGATTGGAGTATGGAGGGTATCTGGTTCTAGATTTATATCAGCAGAAGAGGTTGAAGATGGAGGTGGAATGATGATTTTTGGCTTTGGTTTCTCCTGTTTGGTGGGAATCTGGCATTTTCTGGAGGGTCCAGGAAGTTCAGAATCGACTGGTTCGATTTTAATTCCACTCAGGGTAGGAAGAACTGGATTAGAGTCAGAGTCTGAATCAGAGTCCTGAACTTTGCAGATTGGTCGATGGGCCTCAATAACCAGTTCAAGCTTTTCTTTTTCCTTTTGTAGGTCAGCAATCTCTTTCTGCAGGCGGGACTTTTTGTCCTCCAACTGGTCAGTTTCCTGCAACAAAGGATTTTGTTAGAACAATTACGAGGATGCGTCAATTTGGTCTATTCAGTGAGCGAAAGGTCAATAGTGTAAATAGCATAACTTACAATTCACTTTAGCTATATATATATATATATATATATATATATATATATATAAAAAAAACTTGGCAGGTAAATACGTGTAAAGGTAAATCAACTTACATTCTGAAGTGAGTCAGTCAGTTCACGACGACGAGTCCTACACTTAGCAGCAGCCAGTTTGTTTCGTTCCCTTCTAATTCTGCGCCTTTCGTGTTCTTCCTGTGATAACTAAGGACAAATTGACAATAATGTAAGAAAAATCTTTAAAAGTATGAATATCTAAACTAAATGCATTGTTTAGATGTTAATATAGGCACCCAAAATATATCTTAACAAAATGTAACTAACACAATATGAAATGTTAAGACTTTTAACACCAATATAGTGAAAATATCACATCATAAACTTTGAAACTGCAATACTGCCATCTAGGGGACCCATCACTTCCATCTGATGGGTACCACTAGTAGAGGCTGTGCAAAAAAACACCCCTAGTTTACATTAGCATTCAGCAGTCTGCCTTTTATCATTTCACCATCCAATCTTGCCTAATTGAAAAAAAAAATGTCATTGTATTGTTTGATTTCCTGTGCCCATTCTTCCTGCCCCTAATTTTGATGACTCATTTAGACCCCTTACTGACTCAGGTGTGAGTCATATGATTTTGCTCCAATGAGTCAAGTGATTTCCTGTCTCATTATTTCACTTGTCTCACACCCCAAGACTGAGACTTGAGGGCATGAATCAGACAAAACTGGACTTTTTAAATCACAACTGGATAATCAAGGAAATGTTTTATTGCTGTACATCCTTAACTTGGAATCAATGTATATAGTGATGACAAAAACACTAGATTCAATTAAACAAAATACACACACATACAAACTTCAAAGTGAGGCCATAAGAATATGCCATGCCCGTTCCACACCTTTTGTGGATGAGCAGCGCACATGTACAGCTAGGTCAAATGCACACCCTTCAGAGTAACTACAGGATATTACACATCATCTGTTTCTACATCCCTTAAAAATTTCTGGCAGCAGTTTCTCCAGAATGTAAGAGATGGGGGGGGGGGCTAATGGATAGTAGTAATTTAAGAACTGTGTGCTGTGTGACTGAAGTCTTCTAGAGAATTACTAAAATGAGATTTGTGGCCTCCATGCTTAACAACATTAATGTTTATTCAAAACTGGGAGATGAATAAAACTTACATGTTCATCATTTCTGCGTCTTGTGGAACTTCCTGAGCCTGTTACTGCCCTGATGACCCCTGGTCGGAGGAGTTGTGATTGGGTGGGCTGAAGGTTCACAGATGGTAGTCTTGGTGGCAGGGGGTAAGGGTGACGAGGAGGTTGCTTAGATGGGCCTTGCATTGAGAAAACAGAAGGCTGCACAAGCCACTGTAGATCTTGGTTTGAAGTTATGGCATTTAGAGTGGGGACGAACTGACTGGATCCTGCCACTGAGTACTTTGGCTATGAAATAAAGCACAGATAAGATTTGTTATTAAAGCAAAAAGCATGGGTTTCATCCATATTAAAATGTGAAACTGAACTAATAAAGTTATTAAATATTATGAGGAAAGAGATAGAGATTTTGGATACCATATGGCTTTTAAGAGTAGAAAACAAAACACTCCTAGTGCTAAGATATTAGAAAAATGACTCATAACTATGGTTATATTCTGACTCTTGAATTATAAACTAAAACATTAATTTTGACTTATGAGTTTTCTGTCGAGAACCACATATTACACAAAGAACGTGTAATGTGATCATGAAGACACAACAAATAAAAGAATATATTATATATGACGGACATACCTCTTGATGCTGAGTCGTACCGGTGCTGGTGGCTTGAGTGCTACTAGCAGAGCTCGACCCAGATCCAAAGCTGTTATCGGGGAAGTTCTGATCTGTACCTCGCCCAAAGTTCCCGTAGTTTCGATACATGTAGGCCGTTTACTTCTGAAAAGTCCCAAGAAAACAAATGAAAATGCGTCTTAGTCTGTGACAGCTTCAAATGGTCTAACTTGCCGGTTCTGGCTAACTTATAGTTTGCTGTAGTGCGAGAATTCAAAAGTTAGTTACGCCTGCCTAGTTGCTGAGAAACCGAGGAATCCACCTGTAGCTTCTCAGGGGTGGACTCAAGAACGCGCTTATGCTCGCAGAGTTTTAACTATCGACGATAACTGATCGAAAAAATGTGACTTGTAAACGTTCTCCACGACGTTCGTTTGTAAACGAACATATCAGAATGTTTTGCGATCGTACTCGCTGAACTTGGTGTTGTATCATGTGCGCCCCTCCCAAATTACGGGAAATGGTGCGGTCTACAAATAGATGACGAACGATCACGTGTAAGGTGACGCATATGCCCATGTTTAGCTTTTTTCCGGGAATCCCTTTTTTTTGTTTTGTTTTTGTTGTTATCTTTTTTTTCTTTTTAATGTGTTCACTCCTTGGTACTAACAGAAACTTATTTCTGTAAGCACTTAAGCAGAGTTTTGTCGATAATATAGTGAGTTAATCGTCTTTAATATCCGTTATACTGTCAATGACCTGTGCAGTGTTTTACTCTGTGAGTGAATATGAGAATAAACCTGATGACATTTTGGATAAATTAAAGGAGCGGGAATATTTGACACAGAGAAACCGAAAGTAGAGGGAAAGATGCGGGATAAATGGGGGTAGTTTCAGGATATTTGACAAAGAGGAAATTCATACATTCTACAGATGCCAGAGTAGACGATGCGATGATTTTGATCAAAGTTGTGTACTTCTTTTTTTTAACAATGTTTTTAATGATGTTTGTCTCGGCCGATGTTAATTGTTAACGACCATGTGGTCAGTACGAGATCTGAAAATCGACAGCTGCATCTTTCTGCCACTCGTTTCCCGGCAATCCTGTGACTCATCGGTGAGGTCCTGAATAAAGCTGGTGCCACATGATCCCAACTGGGGTTACTAAAATCTAAACACTTAATGTATTAATAAAGACAAAACTATAATTTGGGGGATTCAAAATTAATCAAATTATATGATTTCAAATGTCATAATCTTGAGTCTGTAATCATTTTTATTTATTCAGTATCGAGGTTTGGATTAGATTTAGTGAGGAAGTCTCACTATCTCACTAACTGTTAAGAGAAAGTCTAAACAACTTACTTTGTATTTCGTTAGCAGTGTAAGCAGATTGAATGAGGTAATTATGTAATAGGTGCGGGTGACGTAATGCCTGTGAAATGTCTAACTGGGACTAGACTGAGGCAGATCAGCCCGGAGCGTAAAAGAAAAAAAAAACTCACGTTAAGATCGCTGAGACGTGCCCGGTCATGTCTATGTGTACGTGCTTCTGGGTAAGATGGCATGTCCCGCTTTTTTCTACGGAAACCCGACGTGACGTTGCTGAGTTTTGGGCGGTGCACGGTGACACTCCCATTTACACAATACATCCAGGTGACAAATCATCAGATAATTGACATTTAAGATCTGCACTATTCCGGTTTTTACAGTCAATTCATTTTGCAATAAGATTTTGCAAACTGCTGTTTGCCATTTTCCTCAATAAATTCTCCTTACAATATATGATACTAATGGTACAAATGCTACCAATACATTATACTATACTATACTATACTATACTATACTGTATATTAAACAGATCAGCTATAACATTAAAACCACTGACATGTTACATGAATATCATTGATTATCTTGTTATAAATACACCTCTCGAGATTTAAGGATATATTAGGAAGCATGTGACCAGTTAGCTCTTGAAGTTGATGTGCTGGAATCAGGAAAAATGGGCAAGAGTCCCATTTCTCACAAGAGAGAATCTCGATACTGCCATATCTGTTCCTGGTATGCCATATCTGTTCCTGTTAGTACCTACCAAAAGCGTTGCCAGGGAGGACAATTGTTGTACCAGAGACAAGGTTATGGGAATCCACAGTTTATTTTGGTGAACATGGGGAACAAATGCTAGTCTGTCTGGTCCAATCCCGCAGAAGAGATTCTGTAACACAGACTGTTGGAAAAGTTAAAACTGGCTATGACAGAAAGATGGCTGTGTAGTTTCAGACCAGTCAGAATGCCCATGCTGACTCCTGTCCAATGCCAAAAGCTCCTACAGTTGGCACAAGGGCATCAGAACAGGACCATGGACCAATAGAAGTATGTGGCCTATTCTTAGGAACATCATTTTCTTTTACATCATGTGGACATTGTGGGGCATATTTGTCACACCAGGATCCACTAGGGGAAGAAGACAAGCCAGCAGAGCCGATAAGATGCTCTGGACAATGTTCTACTAGAAAATATTGGGTCCTGGAATTCATGTGCATGTTACTTTACATTTACATTTAGGCATTTGGCAGACGCTCTTATCCAGAGCGACTTACAAAAAGTGCTTTAAAGTTTACATCATTGGATACATACTTACACTGGGTTAACTAGGATACTTTCACACATACAACCCCCCTACACATTGATTCAGAGCAAGTACACCCCAATTCATATAATCCCTATTCCCTATTGGTAGTAATGACCTCTTTCAACAAGTCATTGCATCCTGCTACACTGCAAAATGTTCTCAGCAATGGCTTGAGGAAAATGACAAATGACAATGCCCCCCAGATTTATGCATAACTTACATGTTTTAAAGGATCTGCTTCTTATATCTTGGTGCTAGATACCACAGTACAACTTTAGAGGTCTTATGGAGTCCAAGAATGACCTACCCAATATTATTCAGGTGGTTTTAATGTTATAGTTCATGGTTGTTCAATACAGTAATAATATACGTCATATGCTACCAATGCCTCTTAAAATGCTCGCGGGTTTTTCAGATATTGTTGCAGCAATAAACTATACGAAATAATTGGAAAACTTTTGTGCCGTGGTATATTATGACATTCCTACGTAATAACCTATATAATGTAAATAGAAAGTGTGTGTGTGCTTAAAACTAACAAAACGTGTCAAAACGTCCTTAAATAAATAAATAAAAATCTGAATCATTCGTCTTTCTGTCAACACAACGTTCAACGTTATACGCGTTGCGACCATTTTGACTGACATGCTCAGGATCCAATCAACATTCAGAGTTAGGGTCAACAAATTGGCTGATTGACCAATGAAATCGGAGAGAGCGCAGCGGTGCCACGCAGGCATTTTTTCATCATCCAATGACAAAACAGGTGGGGCGGGTTTACGGGCGTCTACGTAGCTGTAAGTACAACTTAAGGCACGAACTTGGCTGCTTATTTGAAAGTTTTGCCTTTATAGTAACATTAAGGTAGATTAAATGTCTAAGTTTATTGACCTTCTTAATTAATTTTATTCCAGAGATTGATAGCAGCGTATTGTCAGTGTCATCTTGTAAATTCAGCTCGCTGTCTATCACTGAGTCTAGCCAGCTAGCTAGCCAGGTAGCAGAGTATTCAGAAAGAATTGGAGGAACGTTAGATGTAAATGAGCTAACTGGTTGTTTATAAGACGCACATGACGGTAATTTGTTTTTTGTACGTTTTTTTTTAGTGTGACTCTAAGTACATAATCATATTGTCTTGTTTAAAGGAGAGCAGAACGATGGCCCATCAGCATCCTGGTTACCGGGCTAGTAAGTATGAGAACTTTAAATTCAAGCTGCCTCAGAATATTGTAGTAGTGTCAGCATGTCATTTCAAATATAATGTGAATATGCCAAATTTGACGAGTGTCCGGATGGATTCTAAATAATTTAGCACACCTAATGTTGTAAGCAAAAAAAAAAGTGACAAAAATCATGTTTTCATATCCCATGGCCTTTATACACTCCCTGTTAACCCATGCTTTTGTCTATGTAATTGGGTTTTTTAGTGTAATGTTAATGTCCAGGCAGTTTGTAAGAGGTGGTATCAAAACGTTTTGAGCTTTGTTCTCCACCTACCCCGTTGTTTTCGCAGTAAGTCCTCCCTATGACCCCTTAAAATCTAATTCACAGTTGTTCGTCTGGCTCCTGGCGCGAATTCTCGGTGCAAAATGCCGCAAATGTTGAAAAAGACGATGAGCGTGCACTTGAGCCACAAAACTGCCTCGTCTTTTTCATCATGGAGATTGGGCTCTTCCACTGTGAAGACTGTTGCTTGGTCTCAGGGTTGTACCCATACACCCAGGTTTTATTACTGGTAGTGATCTTCAACATGAAGAAGGGGATATCATCCACAGCACGCTGACGGAGTTCTTGTCAGACTTTAGCGCAATGTTCCTTCTGCTCCTGGGTCAGCAGACTGGGGACAAACGTGGCAGCAACGCAGCGCATGTTCAAATCACATATGAGGATTATCTAGACTGTTTCGTATGACCTATCGACAAATGCAGCAGTGATGTGGATTGTTTTCCAGTGATCACCATGCACAAGTTTCCGAATGGTATCGACATTTTTCGAGGGGTGAACTTCTTGAAGGTGTTCCTGATCTCTCATTGTGTTCCAGAGATGTTCTTCAAATCTTGAAGCATGCATGCCACACCTAGAAGGACTAATTCTAACATTGTTGGACTTTATAAATCATGTCAAACATCTCTGTGGCAGATTTGCCCAGTTTCAAGCAGAATTTCATGTTCACTCTTTGTTCAAACTTGCTGTCCATGAATAGAATAACTCCAGTTGCACAGCTCCCAGTGGACACAGGACGATATCTTCCTGTGACTTGTGCTACCATCTTTTGGCGTGTTACAAAACTATCTCGAAAATGTTTTAATACCACCTCGTATTAAGTCTCTCTGTAATTGTGTATTGTCTCACACAGCAAAACCGAGAGCTCGTGCAGCTCCTCCAGGAGATCCCCTTCTTTTTGAAGACACCAGTTCTGGGGAGCCACCCATGAACAACCAGAACTATTATGAATCTGGTTACAATATGGGTGCAGGTGTGCCAGGTGCTCAAGGTACCAGTGGAGTGAACAATCTCTTTGCAGATCCCATGGCCAATGCAGCTATGATGTATGGTTCCTCACTCGCAAACCAAGGCAAAGATATAGTAAACAAAGAGGTGAGGTGTATAGACGATGATGTCTACAGCTATCATAGGTTGCACTTAGATGTAAGTTTTTCTTAGACGTTTACATTTTAAATTCATTATCTGTTTCTGCTTGGTGTGTTGCAGATCAGCCGATTTATGTCGGTGAACAAATTGAAGTATTTCTTTGCAGTTGACACCAAATATGTCTTAAAGAAGTTAATGCTTCTCATGTTTCCCTATACACATCAGGTAACAAAAGTTGCTTATACCTTTGTTACAGGTTGTACTTGCATTTTTCAACATCATTTTAGAGAATGTTTTATTAATGTTATGTTTTTAATGGCTCTGATCTGTGAGAATTCTAGATGTACTCTCTCTCTGTTAATTTACTCTCATATCATCAGGACTGGGAAGTTCGGTACCACAGAGACTCTCCACTCCCCCCTCGACATGATGTCAATGCTCCAGACCTTTACATACCAAGTAAATGTTCACTGCTTCATCTTCATTCTGTATAAAAATCAAGTCGGTGATATTACAAAATGGACAACTATTTGGAATAGTCGTCTATAAAGTGCTTTGGTTTAACTGTAATAAAACTAAAGTGAAGTGGAAGAATAAAACGCCTATGGGGTAGTACATTGTAGTATAAAGTATGATCTCATTTCATTTAAAATTCATGATTTTTGCCTATATATAAAGTTAGATGAATTTTGATAAATTACTTACTGAATAGATGTACTTTTTTTTTGTAGCAATGGCTTTCATCACCTACATTTTGCTGGCAGGAATGGCTTTAGGAATACAAAAACGGTGAGTTCTGGAACGCATTGAAGCAGCACAGAAAATTCACATATTAAATGCTGATATAAAATTGTTGATTAAAGATGGGTGTTAGCAGGGAGGGTCTTGGGGTGCTTTACCTACACCTAGGATAACCAGAGAACCCCCTAGACATCTTTTCAGGGTGCTATGTTTTACATTTAAAGTGTGAATAATACATAAGAAAAATAACTAAAAACGTTAATAAAACAAAAAAAGATTTTTAGTCCTAAGGATATAAAGCCAACACAGGTGATCTAATTCAGCTACTGAATATGCTGAACAAATATCCTTACTTTCATGTCCTGTTAAACCCCTATCTCACTCATGCGGTTTGACTCACAGTGAGATGCGGTGTTAGGCACCGTGAGCCGCCACGAGTGACCGCCCGACGTTCCTCACATGGTCCGCGAGCTTCTGCGAGGACCGTCAAATTTTTTTTTAATATAATTTTTCTTACCTGAAATATGTTTAATTTTTCGCACGGAAAGATGGAAACGTAATCACAGCGGCAAAACTCCGCGTAGGTGAGATAGGGGTATTAGCCAAAGCGTTTTTTTTTTTTGTGTGTGTGTTTGACAGCATGAGCATTGTCATAATGGATAATTTTTTTACTGTTAAAGCCGTGTGAACGTGGCCAGTGGTGAATGTTATAAAATTAGCGTAGTTGGTGGTTGAGGCACAAATTGTGATTCCTTGTGACTATGTCTGTGCAATGCTCATTCATATATCATTAGGTCCATGGGACTCAATACTGTTGATCCATTATTCAAGGTGCTCGTAACTGCTAGCATGCGTGTATCTTGTGGTGATTTACTCCTGCACAAACCAGTGTGTGTGCTTCTTGCTGCTCGTGTGCAAGTCCTGGCCAGGGTATAATCGCGTGAAAATTTATATTCACAGATTTTACTAAAAAATGGCTTATTAAAATTTTATCTATGAGCTAAATATATATGATCTTGTGCTTAAAACAGAAAGACATTGTATGTGTCATGGCGTGGGAACTGTTTGTGTCAGGGGGATAGCAATAGAAATTAAACTGTGGCGACCAGCTCATTAATAGGAAACTCAACTTTTTTCAGGAGGGTGCTCTGAAATGTAAAGCAACCCCATAGCACCACCAAAACAAATCTCTGGCATTGCCCCCGTGGTTAAATAATCCAAACTCTCAATATTATTTATATCTTTGTCTTGTTCATTATTGCTGTGTACATTCTGGAATAACACAAAATATTGAATTATTCATCATATTCATCATCGTCTGTTCATGATCTAACAGAGTTATTTTTCTTGCATTTTATTGTTGCCAGGTTCAGCCCAGAGGTTCTTGGTTTGTGTGCAAGCACTGCTCTGGCTTGGGTCATCATCGAGGTTCTTGTAATGTTGCTGAGTCTGTACCTGCTTACAGTGCACACAGATCTTTCAACCTTTGACCTTGTTGCCTACAGTGGATACAAATATGTTGGGTGGGTTTTCGCCGTTTATCCCATGTGCTCATAATGACATTATTAAAATTCCATAGTTGTGTCATTGCCATTTTTCATTAATTTGCCATTACATAGTTATACACAATTTTATTGTTTTGTTTGTCTTGTTCTTTCATTTCAGAATGATCTTCACCGTATTGTGTGGACTTCTCTTTGGCAGTGATGGCTACTTTGTGGCTTTTGCCTGGTGCTCCTGTGCCCTCATGTTTTTCATTGTGAGTATTGGAAGAGATTTAGAAGTTCATATATGATGGTTTTAAGTGGGATTCACATACATTACATGTAATTAATATGGAATAGATAAAAGTTTAAAGTGAAATATTTCAAGCCTTTTCACTTTTATTTTAATCAGTATGGCTTATAGCTCAATAAAAAAAATAAAAAAAACTAGTATCTCAAAATATTATAATATATTATTAGACCAATAATAATAAAAAAAAAATCAGAGATTCTAAATGGTTATGTTCATGAAAGTACTCATTACATAGCATGAATTACTGAATCAAAAGTGGCATGGTATAGAGGCGATGAGCCTATGGCACTGCAGAGGTGTTATTGAAGACCAGGTGGTTTGCCTTCATCTTGCCTGTATTTTTGGGTCAATGATTCTCAACTTCCTCATGAACATGCACCATAGATTCTCTATACATTTGCTGGCTAATCAAGCACAGTAATATAATGGTCTACAAACCAGTTAGTAGTAGTTTTGGCACTGTGGACAGGTTTAGCTACAACTGGTGCATTCCTAGTATCCAGCCTCCCAGAGGTAGTGTCATAAGAATTTTATCTGGGTCAGGAGTAGCTTGATACCAGGACTGCAACAGTTGTAGCCTATTTCCTGAATAATATGTACCCATGTACAGTACTGAACTAGACAGAGGGATACATAGCCTTCATACTGTATGAATAGTAATTCACTTAAACTTGAAGCCGTAATCATTGAAATAAAAAAAGCCTTGAAATATGTGTAATGAATTTAGAATATATAGGACTTTCACTTTTTTAATTAAATTATATAAGAAGGTTAATGTTTTAATGATATAAAAAATTTTCCACAGTGTGTGGATAAAAGTTTGTGGACACCTGATTATCACACCCATATCTGTTTGTTAAACATCCCAGTCCAGATTTAGTCCCCAGTTGCTGTTATAACACCCTTCACTCTCCTAGGAAAGGCCTTCTACTAGATTTTGTAGCATGGATGTATGGATTTGCTTATTTAGTCACAAGAGAATTGGTAAGATCTTGCATTGATGCCGCTCAATGAGCCCTTTTCAGTTTGTGCCGATTGAGCAGGACAGAAGCCTCATAAGACTGGAAAAAGTCTGGGCCTCTTAATTCAAATAAGGGAAGCACAATGCTACTGCATACAAAGATATTTCGTACATTTGTGTGATTCAAGGTTTTCTATAGACAATGTGGGTGTTCAAGTTACAGCTTTGTGCACAATTAACATCAGTTTTGAACACATTTTTCTGCATGAGAATATTTAAAAATAAACAATGACAATTGTGAAGAATTAGTCACATAAATGGAAGATTAGTTAATTATTTTATGAACTTTTTCCCATTAATTATAACCATCCAGCTGTCTAACCGGTCAAGTCACCACAAAGCTTGTGAAATGTTTTCTTTCTCCATGCACCTGTAGCTGAAGCCACGGTGCACTCCTTGCCATCTGAGTTTACATAGCGTGCACACCATGTGATTCACTAGTAACTAAAATACAGTGACACATTAGTGCAAGCTTATATAAATGTAGCTTCAAAGTGCACTTGGCAAAGACAGTAATGTCTAATTCAGACCCTAACGAATGTTCATCACAAGTTAGCATGCTTTTCTATAGCACATAAAGATTTCTAGTGTGCAAGATTTTTGGAGTATTAGATTTGTTGTTAAATTTAACCTAAGTGGCTTGAGGTATCTAGGGCTGCATGATTTTTGACAGAAATGTGAATCATGATTTTTCTCCATGGGAATCGAGTTTGGAATTTCTCCTTTTTTTTTTTTTTTTTTTTAAACCAAAGATATTTTATTGCACTAAAGTAAAAAAAAAACACAGAACTTTCAAGTCTCTGGTATGTAAAAGGTTACTTTATTTGTTTGAGAATCATTCACATATTATTCACTTGTTGTTGAACATAAATAGAATGCTAATAGTAATAAATGAAAATAAGTAATAAATAGCAGCCGTGCTTTTTGGACAATCAGCCCAAAACAGTACTTCATCATAATGTGTGTTAGGTTATGTTATTATTATTATTATTATTATTATTATTATTAGCATAAAGTAAATGTTACATATTTTAAAGAGGTTGCTTTACGTGTAGTTTATAGTGTAGAATTCTTTGTTGTGAAAGGTTTTATTTAACATAAAGCCTTAACGTGAATTTGGTATAATTCTCTGTAGCTTTCGATTTGTTCTCAGAGTCTTTGTGCAAGACGCGTCAGGGTTCATTAACTAGTACAATAAGTTTTTTCTCAATTAATTGTACATGCTTGGCTCCGTTCAGACAGTATTTCAATTGTACATGCTTGGCTCCGTTCAGTATGTATTTCAGTTTTGGGTATGTGTGTGCGATACATTTACTGTATGCTTATAAAAATAAAAAAAAAAGACATAACTAAAAAACTAAGATATAAACAAATGCAGCCAATGATAAATGCAACAAAAAGAAGATATAATGGTTTGACACATGTATTGAGGGGCCACACCAAAAGGAGCCAAACAAAAATAGGTCATCAGAATGTAATGGCTGGTATTGTCCCAACTCTAGGCCCTGATTGGCTGGAATTGAGCGAGCACAGCAAAGAAATTGGAAATAGAGCTCAAGTGTGACCCATTGTGAAATTGTTACAGTAGCCAGTTCATATAATATACCTTATTAGGTTTTTTAAATAGAAGCATATTACTCCAACTCCACCAAGTAAGCTGATTGTAGCTTTTTTAGGTTTATCTCCTTGTTAGACAGCACGTGAGTAACAGTGAAATGGCGAAAATGAGGAAGATGGATGAAGGAAATGATTGAGTTATATGACTGAATCATATGCTAATCTCTCGTCTGATTGGTGAATTAATAGCATTTTGTTTTACACATTGTGAAATGCGACCAATGAGCGTGACTGATATAGCATCTGGGATTATTGTTAAGTAAATAACCGAACACATGAAAGCAGGGAGACATGCAGGTGAATCGCCGTCATTCAGAAATGAGATTGCGTGTACTGTATGTACGAATCGGGATTGTGATTAGATTTTTTTTTTTTTTTTTTTTTTTTAAATCGTGCAGCCCTAGTATAAACACCATAAGTGCATGACACAGAAGAACACCAAAAACATTTTGTTTCAATATGCTTTATTTAACCTGATGCACGAATTTGGATGGACATTCCAACATATGTGCGACACTGTTTAAAAATTTTACGTGTGCATTTTGTATTTGCTGATAACAGTTCAAAGTTAATTATAATTAAAACTTGCTATAGAGTTCATGACAAAATTGTAACATTCTGATTGTAAAACAAGTGCCTGAATAACGCTATTGCAATTGTCTTCAGGTCCGGTCTCTCAAAATGAAGATCCTTTCATCATTGTCTTCAGATGCGATGGGTGCCGGAGCAGTGGCTAAACCCGCTAAACGCTTGTACATCACTGTGGCTTCTGCTGTTTTTCAGCCAATCATTATCTACTGGCTGACTGCTCATTTGGTCAGATGACCAGGTACAGGTTCAGATTGAGGAAAAGGACTTTAAACAGTGCAAAAAGCAGTGTGGTGTGATTCCATAATTTTCAATGCCATTTCATTTGGAAATATGGCCTGCCAGTAACAATTAAATTTTGCCTGGCTTTGAGAATATGGGATGGCATGGTATTATCATTTTGAAACTTGGCAATTTAACTCCCAGACTTGTCTTTCAGGATTTGGATTTTACTTTTTAAGTATTATTGAATAGATTTTTTTTTTTTCTGACTTCAAGGCGTACGGAAGAAAATATCTCGTGACATTATCTTCGAAGATTAATTGTTCAGCTTACCCTGTATCCTTTATGCCCAGCGTGCATCTGTGTGGTGTATTATAATAGTGCTAAACACACTCTCTGCTGAGCCAATGTGTCCTTATTTTCTATTTATCTGTGCATGAACAACAGTGCTTTTTCTTACAGTAAAATAAATTGTCAGGTAAATTTTAACTAGGTTTGTTGATACATTTATTTATTTATTTTAGGATATTTTTCACTCCACACCATACAGTATAAAAGCTCTAAAGAACAGATGTCCTGATTCCAGTCAGACATCCCTCACAATACTATGTATGAATACAAATTTCTTTGTATTTGTCTATGTATGTTGTTATACAGATGTTCTTGAAAAACATGCATTTTGAGGATGTCCTGTGGCTTTTTTCCAAACTTGGATACTACATGCTTTGTCTGTCAAAAATAGTACAACTGAACGTGTCAGATTTTGATCGTATCATATTTGTGGATAGTCTGTGTGGCATGTATTCTACTAAAGTACCTTACAGACAATACTTTAAAAACCTATAGTGTGCTTAATGTTATGGTGATGTTGCATTGGACAAAAAATTTACACAAGTTTTTTTTTTTTGGACATGGCTAAAAGTAACGATGGTTAATATGACATCACAATTCTTATAGAAATGCTATGATACAGACATGTATCATATACAACCTTTAGTTCAGACCAAGTTAATTGGACAACACGAATTTCAAAAGTGGTAATATAGTCCATAACACCACTGGGACATTTAACTATACAGTATGTATCTTTCAGCGTCACAGGTATTCTAACAAATAGTTAAGTGTCGGTCGCCAGCATGGGTCCGGTGCAGTCCGAAGTACTGGAAAGAGGGTAGAGCAGCTGCCTACCAAAACCTGTGTTCAAATGCGGTCACAGAAGCACTTTTAGCAAGAAAACACTTCTGATAACTGTATGAAATCTTAGAAGCTATAACGAAGTAAACAAAGAGCTTATTAAGTCATTCTGAATTGCCTCTGAATTGTCCATGTTGTTCTGCTAATGCGATAGGTATATAGCTTTTAACACACAAATCCCAAGGCAACCTCTGACCAACTGTACTACTCGATGTGTGAGACACCTGCAGAAGTTAACCTAACTTATTCTAATGCGGAATAAGTAGAAACATAAAACAAATCTTGTACGTTTCTTAGAACTGACTAGCCATAGTTTGTTTTCCTCACCTTTTGGCTACATCGTACTGTTAAGAATTTAAAACCACTTTCACCCCTGCTAATGGCACTAATTGTCAGTCGTCAGCTCTGCCAATCACGGGTAGTTAGTTCTGCCAGTCGCAGATGGATGTGCGGTGGAGTAAAATAACTGGTTAAATAAATCATAATCTCTTGATAATATACAGTGTTTATTGTATAAAAGCAAAACAATGTCATGCTGTTGTCCTGAATGTCAGCACGGCTGTAATATTTTGTATCTATGATGCCTATGGCCGTACCACAGCCATGCTTATATTCAGTACTGCGACCCTCTTGTGATATTGCTTAAATGTAGAGGCAAAAAACTATCAGGGAACAAAATAAAAACTCAAATTTTGAAACAGCCATTTTACTTTGTAATACATCCAATCTTATTGGGAGGAAGTTTATCATGCCGTAAGACAATGATCCAAAACATATGGCCAACACAACAAAGCACTTCATCATGGAGACAAATGAAAGGTTTTACACTGGCCAAGTCAATCACCAGCCCTTAAACAAACTAAGCATACATTTCCCTTCCAAAGTAAGACTGAATGAACAAACTCTGCAAAGCAAACATCAACTTAAAAAAGCAACAGTATTAGCTTGGAAAAGCTCAAAAAAAGAAAGCAACAGTTTTGTGATGTCAGTTTTTATTGCAGCTTAAAGTAGTTATTGCAAGAAAGATATATGCAACCAAATACAGTGAAACCTTGGTTCACAAACACCCCAGAGTATGACCATACGGTTTACGACCAAAAGATTCACCTAAAATTTGTCTCTGTTCACGAACTCCTTGGAATACAACCCAGAAACCGCCATCCCAAGCTGCTTCCATTAGCTGAACAAAGGCATGAGTGCGTTGCCCAGCATTGGTTTTGCTCCCCAGTCGTGGATCGCACACATGATAAAATAATTTTGTGCAAAGTGGAGTGACGCCCAAGCCTTTGCTGAGAAATATCAAACAAAACTGTGACAGGAGTACTACACCTTATGCTGTGTCTTTTTTTGTGCAGCGAGGACTCTCCTTCCAAATACTAACCTCCCCACCCATCTTCCTTTCATTCCTTCATGTCACTAAGAAAGGTGTGTAAATAATACAAGTTAAGTGTTCGCTCTCTCCTATACAAGTTTATATTTAGTGCTGTTATTTTTGTGTAATCAATAATTTTTCATACTTAGTTTTATATTTTGTGATATAAACAAAATACATCGAAACTTAAATACAGTTCATAGTGATGGAGAACAAATTAATTCTATTTATAAGTATTCCAATGGAAAAAACTGAGTCGCTTTACAACAAATTGGGTTACGGACAGAACTAATTAAGTTCTTGTACCGAGGTTCCACTGTAGTAAGTGTTATTTTACTTTAATTATATCTTCCTATACTTTACAAAGGTTCCATGTAATAAGTTGTTTAATACATCTAGATTTAAATATCAGGAAATTAAATCTCATAGGCTGCAGTAAACTGATGAAAGAATCATGGGCACCCACCACTGTGTGGCGACCAAAGGCCAACACATCTACTCCGATCCATAAGAAAAACACAAATTTCTAAAAAATATATATTACTGGCTATGATAAAAGGCTATCCATTGAATCCATAGAACACCCATTGCATCACAGCTTGCTGTATATGGGACTTAGCAGGCAAAGTGTTCAATATTGTTGATCTGACCACCAAATTCCCCAGATTTTAATCTGACCAAGCAACCATGGAATGCACCTGGGAACAATTTTGGCACTTATGTTTTGGGTTTTACTGTGTTTGGGTTTGGTGTATGATGCACTGAAGCTTATTTTAAAAAGAGCCAAAGTTCTCCTGTGGTCATGGTTGGTAATTTCTCTTCAAACAAAGTGCGGTTCAGCCTTTAAATTTTGCTTTTGGATTGATGTAAAAGAATTTTTCTTTTGCAAAAAAAATCAGACCTGTATCTGATTGATGACCTCTTATGTAGGTAGCCCAAATCAGAATGAAAAAGCTCAGATTCAATGTCATCTGTGCTGTTTAGTCTGTTATGAAACGTCTGGGTCACTTATGAGCAATAAAATCTATTTTAACCCCCTTTTGACTCAAAAGCCATATTCAGAGTTGTGTTCAGATTGTAGTCTTTGGATTGTAGGAGGAAACAGAGTAACGGGAGGAAACTCGCCAAATACGGAGAAGACATGCAAACTCCATGCACTCAGACCCTGAGGTAGGAATCAAACCCAGATCCTGATGGTGCAAGGCAACAGTGTTTAACTATTTACAAGACCCAATGAAATGCTACTACCACGTCTGCCCTTGATATTCCGAGAATGATCGGCACCCAAATGATATCTGATTAGCAGATGTCCTACCCACTTTCCATTATGTTCCATTTATGTATAGCATAATGTAAGGCACACAAAACTGAGCAGACAGTATAAGGTATACCAAAAAGCATGAAAAGCACATGCATGAGAAAAACAAAATACTTGATGAAATAGCCAATGTAGGCCTATGTGTTTTATCATACTGTGTAATGATGTAGCACACGCTTTTAAGGAGGGTACTGTAGAAAAAAGTAATGCACACTACACTGCTTTGCCAGTCACTATTAAACTTACGACCCTATGACTAACCCCCCCACACCAAACTTTGGCTCTGTGATGGTACATTGCTTGTCAATCTTTTAAACCTGCGTGTCTATATTTTACACGTTAAAATGCACACATCTTTTCACGTGAAATCTATAAGAAGGATATATCTTTGCACATTTTACCCCAGTGACCTGGAGGGAAGAGGTAGAATCCCTTTATAGGTATATATATATTTTTTTTTACCAGAGAATGTACGTATGCAGATTGCTTATTATCAATTAAAAAACAAAAAATAGCTGTTCATAACATTTGTTCTGTGGTACTATTTAGCCTTTGTCTGCGGTATGAAAGATGTTCTTAAGTCTACTCTTGCTAAAAAAATATATTAAAAAAAGCCGTGTGTCCCTTTAAGGATGATCGCGCGCTCGAGGCGCACGGGCTGCAAAGCGTCTTTTTGGTTTCCTTGGAAACGTGGGAAAGGAGAGAACGCGGACAGGACGGTAAGGGGATATTTTTTATGAGTGGTTGATCGTTTCGATAATTTTGAGCAAAATTCCCACTTTTCTCAAATTAACGTTTGCAGACTAGAAGCAGAGTAGTAGACATCTTATAAATCCACAGTGAAAGTTAGTCCGTGGGTTAAGTTTCTCCTGCCTTTGGTTATTTATTCTCACATGAATGGCTCATGAGTGCATAATTGTTCGCACCGTAACTTAATATTCTAACGCCATTTTGTCAGGTAAACTACATGGACCATGTGCTTTCACTCTTGTAACTAGCTAGGTACTGTTAGGTGTTGTAATAGAGGCGTTCAAATATTTATTCCTTGATATTTATTTTTTATTAATTTATTTATTATTTGTAATATTATGACTCTGTCTCTCCTCCCCTGCATTTCTCTCCGGTAGACTGCACTTGGAAGTGTGTGTGTGTGTGTGTGAGAGAGAGAGAGAGAGACTGACTTTCTTGGCTTACTAGTTTGCTCAATTATTTACCAACTTGCCGACCAACTTGTACCAGAAGAATAGTTTTGTACAGGACAGCCAGCCTTTTTACTTTTGTGTATCTTTTAACAAGGATTACTCACACATTCTATAAAATTCAACATATTCAACAAATCTTTAAGACCCGTACAGTCCAGTGCAATCTACTGACATCCTTTGTTTTGGAAAAGTGCAGTATTAATTATTACCTTATTCATAATTCACATTGTTACTTCATCTGCATCTTTGCATTTGTTTAATGGCTTGTTTTTTTGTGTGTGTCTAATTACAGAACACAATCTGAATGTGCCCTGGAGCTGGGAGTCAGATGGAGAACCACACACACACACTGCCATCTCTTTCTTCTATTTATTCCCCCACAAACCCCACTAAAGCACTTTCACTTTCTCCATCTCTTCCTCAGCCCTCTGCAACAGTACCTTCCTCGCTTCGACTCTCTCCTTCTCCACCCCAGTCACCTCCCTTTCATCTCCTTCAGTCTTCAGGAAGGCTTAAGTCACACTCCCTAACTCCATCAACTCCATCAGATCAGGATGACTTGACTTGCCTCAACTGGCTGCATCAGAAAAATCTACTGCCTCTGTCTAAAATGCCCCTACTGCCTCAATTTGAACCACCCCCTATCTCAAATCTACCCTCTTCCCCGGGAAAACCTCCATACTCTTTCAGCAGTCTCATCTTCATGGCCATCGAAGACTCGTCAGAGAAAAGGCTTCCTGTAAGAGCGATCTATGAGTGGATAGTCAACAACTTCCCCTACTACAGGACAGCCCCGAGAGGCTGGAGAAATTCAGTGCGACACAACCTTTCCTTAAGCAAGAGCTTTCGTAGGATGCAGAGAGACAGGAGTCAAGTGTGTCTCTCTCCCTCACTTTAAAATGTCTTCAAAAATGTGGATGTTGTGCTCATGGTGAGACTCAGTACCTTAGTGTATTAACAAAAAATCTGTGCTTTTAATCACAGTCCATTGGAAAGGGGTCGCTGTGGTGCATTTGCCCAGAATATCGGCCAGCTCTTTTAGAGGTGCTTAAGAAAACCCATTACTGCCACAGCACCAACAGCAATTTGCTGAATAATCCTGTTTTGTGAGTATATGGATATTTTTTTTACTGTGACAAATCACAAATCATTACATACTACATGTGAAATAATGTTTATATTAAGTTTATATTTTTCAGTTAGTTTTACAAAATTATTAAATAAATATTTTGTGTATTGTGTCATACCACTGTTTTTATTATTATTATTATTATTATTATTATTATTATTATATTTTACCAGGTTGGATGCAGTTGATCATGGCCGGAATGCTATTTGTGACACTACGGCAATTTCAGGTTAACAGGCCTAAATAATATAATTATAAAAAAGTAGTAAAATGGCAAAACAAAGTAAACATATTAGGTAAAATTGTGAAATTGTAAAATGTTTCCCATATATGCAATACCGTTTTCTACTTCTTGCAAAGATTTGCGTTTTTTTGTACGTGGTTGTCATGACAACCTGAAATTACCCTGGCAACCTATAGGACTCTTTACATCTGTCTTTTTAGCACTGTATAAAAATATTTTTTAAGCCCGTGTCTGTGTTTACATTCTCCTTTTGGCTAGACTTAATGGAAATAATAGGCTGTTACAGTTTGGAGTATAACTTTTGACAGGAAGATATTTTTATTCAGGCTTGAGTTTATCATACTGATGAAAAAGTGAAAATGAATATACACTGTATAATGCATTGGAAAGCTTGTGGATTTTTTTTTTGCCATGTTTACATCACCTATTCTGTTCTGTATCACAGATTTGGACTCAAATAGCCCATCTCTGTCCTCAGACACACCATGCTCTTTGATCCCTGAGGAACTAGTGGCCATACAGTCTGTAGAGCTTACAGAAGAGTCAGAATCAGAAAAAGATCCACTGGCAGACAGTGGCTACATCGAATTCCACTATTATCAGTGTGAGCAATACCAGTATCTGGTGCTGCCTGGAAACAACGACTTGGACCTGGGGACAGTTGAGATTCTCCAGCTTGATGCAGAGGCACAAGAAGCTGCAGGATCGCTGCTTGACTTAGCAGGAGGAAACCACTGATTCTCT
The DNA here is from genome assembly GCA_030014305.1 of Clarias laeviceps. Classification (NCBI taxonomy): domain Eukaryota; kingdom Metazoa; phylum Chordata; class Actinopteri; order Siluriformes; family Clariidae; genus Clarias; species Clarias laeviceps. The sequence continues at coordinate 17,587,794 of JAQMYJ010000002.1, read as the reverse complement.
GTTAGAAATTCATGGATAAGGCCATACAGTTTGTGTAGACATCATGTACTGTACATTTTCAGGGATGAAAAGAGATCATAGCAGGAGCTGTTTATGTACAGCTTTCGTGCAGTGCAGTTTTATACAATGTAAGTGCAAAAACAAAAACACCTGTCAGTCCTGACATTCAGGAGGTCTCTGTAGTATACCTGTCTCAGTGTAGTATGCCAATGGTCTTAAAGTATGCTGTACAGTTGGTGTCTGAACTTTAAGATTTAGAATTTAAAGCACAAACCACTGTTGAAACAAAACAATATTGTGTTTGATAAATACATTTATCAGACAGCACTTTGAAGACATAGTTTATTAATATATCGACTAGGTTTCAGGTTAATTAGAGACATCTTCACTAAACTCTTTGGAAGGTACCCCTATCATACAGGTCACTTTAAGTAGGTGTACATGTACTGGAGCAGTGGAAAAAATAATCACCACAAGACACTTTCAGCACAACTGCTGTACTAAAACATGTCTAGATAACATCTGATCCTAAAATAGTCCTTGCTCGATTAATGAATGTGATAGACTGCAACTGAAAAACTGATTGGTTTGTGTTGACATGAGTTACTGTATAACTGCACTCACATACTTATTGTACCTAATAAACTAACAAATCAGTATAGCTCAACAATTGAAAGTACACATAAGAATTAACCTTCTTGTTTTCCAGTGGTATAAATGATAGATTATGGTTTATAATGATATAGTGATATTAAAGGAAAAACTGCCAGCAACTAAGCCTTTTGATAAGGATGCGCATCCAAAGCATAATTTTTAATAATGTTTTAATAATGTTTTGCTTTGTTGAATTCTAACACTGTAATATCAACCTGTTCTAAAATGTAATCATGTCATTTTTATTCTATTTTGTTCTATTAATTTGTTTCATCTGTTTAATGGTGTGATTAGCAGCTTGAACCAAAATGGCTCCAGCTTTTGATTATATGTAATGCACTTGGCAATAAACCTCTGCAGTGATTACTCTTTTATTTATTTATTTATTTATTTATAAAATATATAAAATATGTCATTGATCTCCAGCCATTGCCAAGAGTTTTGAGAATGACACGAATATTAATTTTTATAAAGTCTGCTGCATCAGTGTTTTTAGATCTTTTTGTCAGATGTTACTATGGTATACTGAAGTATAATTACAATAATTTCAAAACTGTCAAAGGCTTTTTTCTGACAATTACATTAAGTTTATGCAAAGTGTCAATATTTGCCATATCACCCCTTTTTTTTTCAAGACCTCTGCAATTCGCCCTGGCATGCTGTCACAAAACCCCACAAATTCTGACAAACTCCAAGCATTGATTATGCAAGACTGGGCTGCCATCAGTCAAGATGTGGCCTAGGAGTTAAGTGACAGCATGCCAGAGCGAATTGCAGAGGTCTTGAAAAAAAAAAGAGGTCTATACTGCAAATATCAATTATTTGCATAAACGTAATATAATTGTTAGTAAAAACCTTTGACACTAATGAAATGCTTGTACAGTAATTATACTTTAGTATACCATAGTAACTAAAACACTGAAGCAGCAGAGTTTGTGAAAATCAATATTTTCTCAATACATTCTCAAAACTTTTGGCAACGGCCGTAGATTGGTTCAGGCATATTTTTCGAAAAACCCCACTGCTGCAAATTTGCTAGGAAGACACTCAGTCTCCCAAACGACTGCCAGTAGTTTATGTAGAAAGCCTCTACACACCCACATTATTTTTTCATGCAGAATAACAGTAGAATTAACCTCTAAGATCTGTTAAATAAAGTGGAGTAAAGTATCATTTTATTAAATCACAAAAAATAACAAGTACAATATGAAAGATATGAAAGTACAAGATTAAGGTATAAAAGATTGAATTATACAAATAATTATACACAGTTAAATAGAAGTTATACAATATAAGCAAACTTAACAAAAATATACAAATAAGTAATAACAGTAGACAGAGTAAACCAACAAATAAACAGACGAATAAATAACAAAAAAAGGGGGTGGGGACAAATAAACTATAATATATAAGTAAATAGCACAAAACACTAATAAAGAAAGAAAGAAAAAAAATCACAATGTTCCATCGACTAAGTTGGAATGTTGAGACAATAGCAAAGCAGACTTATGATTTTCTATTAGATTTAAAGCGTTCAAGAGGTTTTTTTCTATTTCACAGAGGAAAGGTTATTTAGGAGGTTTAGGAGATTATTTATAATATTTACATTTATGAATGTAGAATTTAGCCATTACAATATAAAAGTTGACAATGTATTTAAATGTTTTATTACTGTGACGGGAAAAGATTATGTCCTTTAATGTAAAATTGTAAGATTCCTGAATAAAATAAAAAATATAATTTCCAAGTTGCCGCCAAAATGCTTGTACCATTTCACAAGTAAAATAAAGGTGAGACAAGTACGAACTGACTACGTCCTTCATGAGCCTCAGAGCGTATACTATAGTGTTAGTTGTTGAAGTGCATTCCGGGAGCTGTAGTTTTTCGTTTTCGTCATTTCCGCTCCGTGGCGCGTTGAGCAGCGGCCTGACACCGAGGGCAGAGCCTTTACAGCTGAACTACAACTCCCGTCTAGCACCGCGGTGTGGGCGCTTCAGCTCTGGCGTTGGGAAAAGTTGCCTAATTATTTCCAGACTACAGTAAACTCCAGTGTTTTTAAACTGAAGCTGGTAAAAAAAAAACTTTAATAACTTGACAGAAAAAAAGGTAAGGTAGGTCAAAACTTTGTAGCGCTGAGTTACTTCTAAGCGTAGTTCCTAAGGGTTTGGCTTTTCTTGTTAAACGAGTTTGCAGCGAATCATTAATAATGAAATGTTATTTTAGTCTTAATTTTGTTCCTTTAGGATTTTCTGTATACTGTTTAAGTTACGCCACATAGTTTGTTTTTCTGAATGTCTATTTTATCCAAGAAAACTAACATCTTTGTTACTTTGTGTTCGTTCGAGGATTTGTGCTAGTGTTAGCAAAACAAGTTTTTTTTTTCCAAAAGTATTAACAAGCTTTAGCCACCGCTATAGCTTTTAGAGTTTCCTTAAAGACTCTTAAGCCTCAGCAAACCTGACACGTCGCATCTTTTAGTTTAGACAATCCTGAGGTCGTGCAGCTTCACTGTGAAACACACTCAGCCTGGAGAGATCTTTGTGTGTGTAATCGGGCGTACTTCGGGATCACTGACACGCCTAAACACGTTCGTTTTACTCGTGAGGATGTGTGGATTTTTACAACAAAGTTTGTTTGATTATGATGATACATATCTAACAAGATGTGATTGATAGTGCTGGAAAGCCCTTTCTCCTTATTAACGTTTTTTTTTTTAATTCTCATCCAACAACCGCAGACTCAGCAGAGAGAAATGTGTAGCATGTTGACACTTGTGTTTTTATGCAGGCTAACCACACCTCAATCCACTAGTGCAGTTCTGTTTTAGGGAATTCTACAGATATAGAGATACAGTAGTAGGCTGCTGGTGCTGCTGGTTGGTCTGCATTACTAGTAGTAAAAGACATGAAGCAGTCAAGCTCTTCTGACAGATGCAGATATGCAGTGGTTCAACTGCATTTTAGTACTTTTTTGGCAATTGCTTGCATGAGACTGGTGACTGGACCTATTTGCCTACAGGCGAGGGTGGCGAAGATGGCAAAAACAAAGGCTTTCATTCACAAGGTTGTAGATCTCTGAGTGGAGTGGAGCGGAGCATGCGTTTAACACCTCTGAGTCTAAGTTATACATTTCGAGAAAAACCCAACAGACTGTTTGTTGTCTCAAGTGATACTTCCTAGAAATCTCAGGGTTTGTGACAGCATTTAAGCACTTGGACTTAGTCATGAAGGAAGTTAGAAATACCAAAGTTACTAACACTATCCGTGTGCATGTTATCCCCAGCAAAGAACCAAAGATGTCCGCTGAACCTGGAGCGGTCCAAATAGTGACCGTCAATAAGGAGGATCACTCTTTTGATTTGGACACGAAAGCACTCGAACAAATACTCTTGGCACCCAAAGTCCGAGATATGGAAGTGGTAGTGCTGTCAGTTGCTGGTGCTTTTCGCAAGGGAAAGAGTTTTCTCTTGGATTTCATGCTTCGATACATGCACAGGAAGGTCAGTCACTTACACCTACATACATATGTACTGTAAAACTCGTTGTTACCTGTATGATGGATTACTTAAGAAATGCAGCCGTGGAAATAAGGAAGGAGTAAAACATGAGGGAGCGTGCTGTTATAGGAAAATGATTCATGCTAGGGCGGTGGGGCGCCCATATTCCCTAAAGCGAAATATTTTCTTATAACAACATGCCCCAAAGTGTTACATATATTATTTTCATAGCACATAAATTTGTCAACGATTAATTTTTTTTATTTACTATTTAAATTTATTAACAATCATCACAGTTTCGGTTGCAGTTAATGGGACATTTTGTTTGTAGTGGCTGTAGGAACATTTCTTCACCAGCCTGTCTTTTTTACCCTCTTCCTCTCATGACATTAATAAAAGGGAAAAACAGGAGAAACCTGAAAGTGCAAAATTCTCAGTTCTGAAAACGTATGTGTTGGAAAACCCAAACCAAACACAAACACAGAAACCCAAACATCCTTCCATAAATATTGAATAAACTTCCCCTAATAGAAAATCACCTTGTGAATGATTTTATCAGTGGTACTTTACTTTGTTAAATAACAAAACAACTTTCTATTTATTATTAGATTTAGTGTGTGTTAAAATTTAATTCGGTTATTAATTAATTATGGTTTGGACCGAAGCATAAAATGATACACTAGTCCTGGTTCGTTTAACATTTACACTGGCATTTTCAACATTTGACCAAAAGAAATAAGAGAAGGCAGATTATGTATGTTGGTATCTTTACCAGCTGAAATCTCATGAATTTGGCAATGACTAACATGCGTGATGTAGCTAGGTTATTTTCACTTCATGCCTGTCCAGTTGACCAGTGAAAGTTTTCGGGTACAGTCATTGGCATCATGTACTGTAATACTAGCAAAACAGACTTGCTTCATTTACATATCTTTGTTCTGTGGTACATTCACATTTGAACCAAAGGGCGCCAAAGTTTGTTAGGAAGCAGACTGAGACCCACGTCTTCAAATGGTCTCGATTTGCTTGCTTGGTACGCACCATGGTTCGTATGGCAGCATTCATACTTGTTCAAGTGAACTGCACTAACAGGACAACCTCACCAGAATTTGTTTCAATTGAACCAAACATGTCAAGCGTGAACACACCCTTAGATTATGTTGTGTGTCTGCAAATAGGTGATGTATAATAAGTGTGTTAATAAAAACCTATCCTATTCCTGAATTTTTAAATAATAGCATGGCTCTGACAGCTGGATATACTTTAATAAAAAATGTTAATCAATAAATTGCTTTTGATTTTGTAAATATGAAATTACAATATGAAGGGGAATAGGAACATATTGATCATATATGTAGCGGAATGATCGGTAAGAAGCTGTTGTAATCTGTAAATTGAGCATCTGCCATGTAATCACTGTGGTGGTTGTTACTCTGGAAATGGTAAGAATACTTGAACATGCACAATGTTTGTGATTTCAGAAACGATATAACAGATATGAAAACTCATCACTACTGTAGTATAAATAATGTTTTTTTTTCCTCCAACACTAAAAAAAAAAGCTCTGGACTCAGATTTAAACACTGATAGGGATGGAGATGAAGCTGTGCCTCTAGTGTTCTCTAAAATCTGGAAGGTTCTGTCACTAAGTGTGTCCAAGATCCACCTTATTCAAAGTAGAAGGCAATTTGACTGAAATGGCATGACTGACCACAGTTTCATAACTACCTACTTTAAACAATGCATAATTTTACAACATGGGGCTAGTCCAGTTTTGTCAGTTCAATGATTATGGGTTGTTCTGGAATAGTGCTATATGTTGCTCTGGCTGCATGCTTAAAAACATGTATTTCTTAAGCCCAGGAATGCTATCAAAGTGCAGAGTCAGGATTTGTAAGACACCATTAGAGCATTTTAGGGTTAAAGGCCATCAACAAGCAAGCCCAGTAGTTTCTCTTGATGTTAGGATCTCTCTGATAAGTTGAAGAGAATCTTAACCATTGAGTGATATTAAAAATAACCTAATTTTACAACATTGGAAGATTTTTAAAATAATTGAGTGTTGTCTTACTGTTATTTATAATAGCAGTGTTGTATATATTGTGAAGAAGAGTGAATGATGCAGGTCTTTTCATTTGAGAGTTTTCAGAATGTATAAGATTAGACACAAAATTTGGAGTAGGTGGAATCAGGTAATCCTGTGTGCAAATTAGAGCTGGGTGATGCACACTGCCTAGGCGAAAAAAAAGAATCAATTAATAGGGTAACCTGGTCATTTCATACATACTGCCACATAACATGTGAAGCAGTAACTGAAGCAATACCAGATTATAACACTGCCTTCGGGGCCTTATACAGTGGCCACTATGCGTGATGGGTGCATCACTTCATGTGCTTACCATCTTCTCTTAACCCACACATTGCTCTGGCATACAGGAAATCTGGACTCACCAGACCACAGCACTCATCCAACCACATTTCTTCCATAGTCCTTCCAGTTTTTAAGAAGGTGTCGGACTGTTCTTAGCCAAATTCCAGTAATTTCAGGAATCAACTTAGTTGTTTCTTTGCTTGGTGATGCTTTTGGCCAGACAGTATTATCAATATAAATTCTGTTATGATTTCTCCAAATGACTACTGCAGTCTTAGAATTATTTAACTCTTTGAATAAAATCCCTCATTAGAGCACAAAATTGTAAATTAGTTGTTGTATCAAGCACATTTGATGTTATATGAAAATGTCATTAGCTAATTTGATGCATTAGGTGTTCTTGATTTAGAACACATAAAATACCTGGATTTCTAGAGATTTGTCGATTTAGATGTTTGACTGTATGTCTTGGCTAAGTCTAGATGTTCTAAGGGAACTAACCCTAGAGAACCTTATCTAGATGTTATTGGGAATGCAGTCCGAACCTAGTTTGCAAGTTAAAAGTTAAAGGAACAGTGGCTACACTACCTGGACATGGCAGAAAGAGGAAGCTGTCACCTGCTGCTACCAGATCAATGAGGAGGCAAAACACTCATTTGACTGCAGAGGACCTACAGAAAGATATGGTGGCAGCAGATACTGAGGTTTCACTCTGCTCTATAGGGTGCATTCAGAGGTTTCCATGCCCACACCCCAAAACATATCCTGCTACTGACCCTAAAACACAAGAAAAGTCAACTCCAATGTACTAAAAAAAGACACAGAAGTGGAATCTGTTCTATGCACTGATTAAACAAAAACATGAACTTTTTAGGCCTATAAATCAGCAGGATATTTTCAGGGAAAAGAATGAAGCAAATGCAGAAAAGTGCACCCTACATACAGTGAAGCATGGCAGTGGCTCGGTGATGCTCTGGGGCTGCTTTGCTTCCTCTGGCACTGGAAACCTGCAGCGTGTAGAGAGCAAGATGGATTCAATCAAGTATCAGGAAACCCTTGAAGAAAACATCATGCCATTTGTGAGGAAGCTGAAACGTCATTGGAACTTCCAACAGAACAATGATTCCAAACATACTTGGTTTCAGATGAAGTTCTGGTAAGTTTAAGAGTGACCATCACATTTGCCTGACTTGAATCCAATCGAAAATCTTTGGTGGTCTTTGAAACAAGCAGTTGAAGCTCGCAAACCCAAGAATCTTATTATTAAACTAGAGGCCATAGGAATGTTAACTTTTGAGAAACCACTTATTAGTTGTGTTGAGCCATTTAAATTATTGTTATTTGAATTGTTTAATTCAAGCTGAATTTTGTACATTTTTGCAATAAACCTAAATTTCATGAAGGGTTGAATAATTTTGAGTGTAAATGTATGTAAATAGCTTAACAATTTGCAAACCTTTGCATCATGATAGAATAATAATATACTATTGTAGAAATTCTTTCAAGAATCGTGACATGATGTTTTTGTCAAATTGCCCAGCCGTATTGCAAATAAGCGTTATGTTACAGAAAGAAACTTCATTCCCAAGCACTAATGTTTTTTTCCTCATGAACATGAGCATTGAAACTGCAAGTTGTTGGATTAAAAAAAAAAAAACGCAAAAAGAGATAAGTTTATTTTCTTTATCAGCTGTGCTTACTGCTATAAAAGAAAGCATACTGATCTTATAAATGTAAGGACAGTAAAATTCAGTTTAATCTAAAAGTATATCATTTCTGTATAACTGTTACCCAGCCTGCAGTACATTTCTTAGCTAATCAGTATCTTTCTAAGCAAAATGAAAGCAGCATGTTAGTAGTTATAGGGTGAGAAATAGTGTGTGTCATGGATATCTGTTCGCTAGATAACCTACAACAGAAACACTCACTTTTAAATTCTTGCCGAGTTCTGGGTTTGCACATAATATGGCCGCAACTTGATGGCATCACTAAGATGCTACTTGGAGGACGACCTTAGGTGCGCTGATTGGCACAGAGCCCAGTGCTTTAGCCTTAGGCTATGAATGTAACCGTTGATTCAGTAATGGGCTGATGAGGGTGAAAGTACAAGGCTTATCAGGGATAAAGGCTGATTTAGTCACTGGAAAAACATGTCTATTCTGGATAAGATTGCAAAACATTGATAAATATTGCCTCTTCAGGGAAGCGGTATGCACTGTCTGTGTCTCCTTACTATACAAATGCAAGTACATCGAGTACTAAATCTTTGCTGTAATTCAAATGCACCTTTTATTTATTGTTGACAGAATACAGGAGACTTTTTACCTGATGAATTTTTTAAATTCTTTTTAGACTCTACAGCAATTTGTTATAAAACAGTTTTTGTCTGTGATAGGTCCTACTGTTTATAACCCAAAAGTGTGATTCAGAGTTACACAAAATAGTGTTGTTTCGGTCAAGGAATGAAAATATTATAAATAAAGTGTGAGTGTGGGTTAAACCTGGTGTAAGTGTAACTCAATATTATAAGCTTAGACCAGACATGTATTTAACATTGGTGTGGTACAGCATTGTGTATAGTCTGACAAAACTAGATTAGAATGATGTTATTTAACATTTCAAAAATATTGACAGTTGTTCTAACAGACCCTTATGACTATGAGTTTACTCAAAAAAGATCCCATATTGCATAGCATTATACATTATAGACCATTATATTGCGAAATAGTAGTAGTAACACATGGGCAGTAGTGGAAAGAATACACATAGAGTTCTTCCAGAAATATAGTAATTAGCTGAGTAGATGAGTGAAGCCTGTTGGAGGTTAGGAAAAGACTATAATATACAGGAGCTATTCCAGGACCAGGACTAGGAATCTATGATCTAGTGTATTCACGTTAAATGTTCCTTTTATCTTTGCTTTTCTTTTTCTGCTCTATTAGCCTGAGCAGGACTGGCTTGGTCGGGACCACCAGCCCCTCACTGGATTCTCTTGGAGAGGCGGCTCAGAGCCTGAGACCACAGGCATCCAGCTGTGGAGTGAAGTTTTCACTGTGAGGAAAAATGATGGTAAAGAGGTACAGAGTCACCAGTATTAACATCTTTGCATGTATACTGAGCATACGTAGGGAACATAATGAGTTAGACGCTGCTTCTGTAGTTATTTACTTTTGGATTATCTTTAAAGATGATTTTTTTTCACTCTCACTTTTACTCATTTGAAATCATTTCTATTTGTGTTAGCCCTGATTTCAGCATTTGCTGCTTTGAATTCTAATATAACAAATATTTAAATGACTTATACTCCGTTTATCTGCTTTTTCACTCTGCCTTTATGCAGCACTTAAACTTAAACACTTCTTTCCTCAAGGTGGCAGTGTTGCTTATGGACACGCAGGGAGCATTCGACAGCCAGTCCACAGTGAAAGACTGTGCTACCATCTTCGCCCTCAGCACCATGACCAGCTCAGTGCAGGTGCAGCCATAAATACATACAGTCCCTCATATTCCTTATTAAAACCTAAGTGATTGTTCCTTAGGGTTCATAGTTATGGATTTATATGTAAATGGTTGTTTTGCAGATATACAACCTTTCACAGAATATCCAAGAAGATGACCTGCAGCAGCTTCAGGTGAGTTTTGTTTGTATTAGTGTTTGCACAAGTATTATTTTCTGTGTATTATAATTTCAAATAGTTCAGTAGGATTGAAGAAATTTGTCTCATAAAATTTTAACCATAGTTATTCAGGTTTAATGATTATATTTGCTTATCTTTATGCTTTTTATCTAATTAATATTTAATTTTTATTTAACATTTTATTTAATCAGCCTACTACTCACACATTACACTATACACTTTAATAGAAACACATGTACACCTGCAGATTTATGAAGTTATTTAATCAGTCAGTCATGTGGCAGCAGCACAATGCATACAATCATGCATATGCACAAGAGCTTCAGTTAATGTTCACATGGAACATCAGCATGAGGGGCAAAATAAAGTTTGATCTTTTTGTCTTAAATTGTGCGATGGTTGTTGTATTTTAACTGTCACTGGTTTAAGCTTTTTAGAAACTGGTGTCCTGGGATTTTTTTACACACAACAGTCTCAGGAGTTTACACTGAATGGTGCAAGAAACAAAAACAGCAAGTAAATAAGGTGGAACGAGTAGAAACAAAAAAATGCAACAGTTAATGGTCAAATTGGTTCGAGGTGACAAGAAGGATATAGTTACTAATATAATCACTCTTTACAACTGTGTTATCGGAAAACCATCTCAATGCACATCAAACTTTCAGTTGGGTGGTCTATAACTACAGAAGACCACATCAGGTTCTATCATCTATGAATAGAAATCTGATGCTCACTACAGTTGTAAAGAGTAATTGTATGAGGTACAATATACTTCCTGGCAGCTAAAACCAATTAGCAATTTTCTTCTGATCTCTCTCATTAACAAGGGGATTTTAGCCACAGAACTGTCATTAACTCAGTGTAGTGTTTGTTTTTTTCCACCATTCTCTTTAAATTATACAGAATGTTGTCTAAAAACTGTGTGTAAAAAGAGATCAGCAGTTTCTGAAATACTTGGACTAACCCATGTGGCACCAACAGCCATGACCTATTTAAAGTCACAGAGATCACTATAAATTAATTGTCGGATAAATGCATTGAAATCTGTGTGTACAGTAAATGTTCCTATTGAAGTGGATGGTGAGTGTATATTTCGCAGAACATAAATAATTGTTTTTTTCCCCGTAGCTATTTACAGAGTATGGCCGACTGGCAATGGATGAAATCTTTTTAAAGCCTTTCCAGGTAAGGAAGATTTTTGTATTAGCATTAAAGTAAGACCCAGGTTGCAGGAAAAAGACCGACAGTCTTGAGAGTAATTGGGTGTGTATTTTGCAATATAGTGCTTATTTTGCAATGTTTACTTCTGTCAACTACATTATACGTATGAATTTTAAACAGGGAAATTACAATTGGTACAGGCATACACCTCATTATTATTAATTATTTTGCTTATTTCATTTCTCTTCATTTGAAAGATGTGTAATGCATCACGTTCAAAACTCTATGCTCTAATTATTCTGTTACCTAAACTTGTTCCAAATGGTGTTGGACCATTTTAAATGAATTATTTAAAATGGTCTAACACATTCTTGCTTGAATCTCTGTTTAATGGAATCTATTATTTTGTTTGTTCTACTCTGACTTTCCTCAGTCACTCATGTTTCTGATCAGAGATTGGAGCTTCCCATACGAGTACAGCTATGGGTTCAAGGGAGGCAGTCAATTCCTGGATAAGCGGCTCCAGGTACAGTGCATGAATTTCACAACTGGTTTGGGAATATAAAAAAAGATTTGCCTCCTTGAGTTATCAAAGCCATAATGCAGATATAAGGTGCAGTATTAAATGTATGACCGTAAATGAGAGAATAATGTATTGTAAATTTTTTGCAGCATTGCATTTTATGTAATATTACACTATATCAGTGATTAAGTAACACCACCACTTGTTCTTTCTTTTCAGGTGAAGGAATCCCAACATCAAGAGCTACAGTCAGTGCGAAAGCACATTCATTCCTGTTTCACGTCTATTTCCTGCTTCCTGTTACCGCACCCTGGGCTAAAGGTTGCCACACACCCTTCATTTCAGGGACAACTCTGTGGTAATTACCTATGCATTCCTAAAGTCGTCTTTGTCATTTATCATTATCATAACATATTTCCTTCTGAAAAAAAAAAAACATCGAGTAACATTTTATTAACCTACTTAACTAACAACAGCCAATAGATTTTATAGGAGTCTAAACAAACCTTACAGTAGTTTAGTGAGTTTACTAAATACAAATAACAGTGGAGAGATTAATAAGAGCTTTTAACTGACTTGGAATCTTGAGTCTATAAACAGGGGAAAAAACATTCCCACTCAGTCTGTGGAGGTGAGATTAAATAGCTGAACAGCACCAAGTTGGTAAAAATATTTTCCCAGTTGCTAGTCTGTAGGAGGCTGCAAAGGCAAAAAGGCACCAAGGAGAGGCTTAAGAGCATACCTGTCAGCCACTAGTTCAAGAATTTTTGATCACTTGAGGAATGGGTTAAAAAAAAAAGGTACCATAAATTGTTAAACACTTGTATTCAGATTTTATTTCTTGATATGTACATCTATAAGTACTGTATAAAGTTCATTTAATTTCCTGATTTAAGAGTTAAACAACTAAGAATATTGTATATTTACCCAACCATTTCCCAAGATCAAAAATATTGGAACAGGTGTAATTTCTTGTTGTCGAGGTGTTGTTACTTGTTGTTCAAACAAGTAACAACACTGATTGTCTATCCCTAGTATGAGGCTTAGGTTTAACCTGTGAAGACCTGTGCATCCATTGTTAAAAAGGACAAACCAATGTCTGTTTGTGTGTTCTTTCTTATATATATATACACTGATCATCCATAACATTACAACCATCTGCCGAATATTGTGTAGTTCCCACTTGTGCTCCCAGTGAGCCATGGACTCTGCAAGATCTCTGATGGTGTGCTGCGTTATCTGGCATGAAGACTGTCCTGTAAGCTGTGAAGTGTGGCCTTTGTGGATCGGACTTCTTTGTCCAGCACATTGCACAAATCCTTGTTTAGATTTTGGAAGTTAAGTCAAATACCTTGAACTCGGTCATGTTCTTTAAACCATACCTTTACCTTTTTTGCAGTGTGGCAGTGATATTCTGAAGTCACAGCCATTAGGGAATAGTATTGCCATGAACTTGACCTGAAACAATATTTGGGAATTTGGTACCTGTAAAAGTAACATTTATACATCCCTATTAAATATAAGACTGTGTGATTAATCAGAATAGGCTGATTTCTATTGTTTCATGGTTCATATCTGATGCTCATTGCAGTGTTTTCAGCGGCGGACTGGAGTCAGTATGGACTCATACTCATACCCCATACTCAGCAAACTGTGTTGACATCTTTTAAAAAAAATTTTTTTTAGCTGTCAACTTTTTCAGCTATTCCTGATGCGATATTTCAGGATAGGACGGACAGGCTAATCTCCCCTCCCCATGCACATGAGTAATCCTTGGGCTCCCATGACTCTTTTACCTTCACTGTTTTTCACTTTTGGTAGAAACTAACAACTGTGTACCAGATACACATCACAAAACTTGCCATTTTAGAGATGCTCTTACTCTGTTATTTAGCCATTGCAGTTTGGCCCTTGTCAAATTCTTTTAGCGCCTTAAGTTTGCAAACATTTTCTGCTTCCAACTTTATATGATAAATAATATATTTCCCGATTGACAGGTGTCATTGTGACAATCAATATTATTCAGAGGTTTTAATGTTATGGGTGTGATATATTTTTTTAGTTATATGTAAGTTATATGCAAGACCACATTTAAGTTCAACAGACCCACAAAAACTGCTAAATTGCCTGGGTTTTGGTGAACCTTTTTGGCTGTCAGGGCTGGAACCTTGTCATGCTGTGACTGCTGTTGCTGTTCTTCTGTCGCCCTGTTTTTACATTTGTGTAAATGAGTGTTCTCATTTTTTTTCTCCACTCCTTAGATGTTGCTCCAGAGTTCAAAACTGAACTACGAAGCTTTATCCCCATGCTATTAGACCCCGACAGACTGGCTGTGAAGGAGATCAATGGCAACAAGGTGACATGCAGGGGGCTGCTGGAGTACTTCAAGGTGAGTACAGCCATCATGCAGCTGAGGGTTAATGTGTGTTTAGTGCAGAAATAAGTATTGTCATTCTCATGGATCTTTTTTTTTCAGTCATATATTAAAATATACCAGGGTGAAGATCTACCACACCCAAAGTCTATGCTGCAGGTAATCACTACACATGGCAGGTGTAGGTTATTTTGTTCTTTATTTAGTTAAATGGATTTTGAAATGTGTGTGCTTGATTACTATCTAAAATAAAATTAAGTGATATGACCCATAATTCATTTGCTCCACAAGCATTGTTCTAACAATTGTTCTAACAAAAAAAGTTATGATCTGTTTTCCATTGGATTGCTCATCTCCTGACTGAATGAATCTGAATGAATCTGCAACCACCTGCACAGTCATTCATTGAAAGTCAACCCACATAACCAGTTTCTGTCTATAGACAAACCACATGTTCAGAACAGTCATAGGTTTTGTGTGTTGACTCATGCAGGCTACAGCTGAAGCTAACAATTTGGCAGCTGTGGCATCCGCTAAGGACCAGTATTACAGGAATATGGAGAAGGTTGGTATGTGACTTGGAATCAGTTAACTGCATTTGGTGCTTTTATATGTATATATAAGTAAACATTTCAAATATGAATTCTGATTCACAATGCATAATAAAAATGTGGCAATGCTTAAAGTTCTAGTTTAAGTCCTATAAAATAATTTTTAACTTTAAGACGCATTTCTGTACAGAAATGATATTATACCACCTTTCAGAAGATTATATAGTTTATGTGATAAAGATGTACTGTGTGTTTTATCCCATCCTCCTGTCTTCTGCTAGGTCTGTGGTGGAGATCTGCCTTATGTGGCGCCTGACTCTCTGTTAGATAAGCATAACTTCTTCAAGAACGAGGCTCTCCATCACTTTAGCAGCATTAAGAAGATGGGTGGGAAGGACTTCTGTGCCCCTTATCAGGCTCAACTAAATGAGGAGCTAAATGAACTCTGGATGTCTTTCAGCAAACACAACGAGGTCAGAGACAGGAACAGAAAACATACATAATTTTTTATGCTAAAATATTATAATTTTTTTTGTACTTACACATTTTTAACTCTCTTGTCTTTTCAGTCAAAGAACCTTTTCAGTGCATTCCGCACACCAGCGGTGCTTTTTGTCCTGGTTTGTCTTTTGTATGTGCTCTCGGCGCTTTTACTATTCGTTGGCCTGAGCAGTATTTCATTCGCATGTGACTGCATGCTGGGTCTGGCACTGATAGCTATGCTCACCTGGGGCTTCATTCGCTACTCTGGGCAGTACCGAAATGTTGGCACTGCCATAGACCAGGCAGCTGGACTAGCACTGGAACAGGTATGTAGGAGATAAAGAAATAAAATTTCTTATTGTTGAAAGTATTCAACAGTAACATTTTATTGCTGAAAATATGAAGTATATGGGCTGCTTATTCTTTTTAACACTATTTTGACAGTAGATACTAATCATTCATTTCTTTCTGTCTAGGCTACAGAAATGCTGAATAAATCAAGAGCCCAAACAATAATGCAAGACAAAAAATCAAGATAGCTTTTGTGCTCAAATATTCCAACTTAGGATCCAAACAGCACAAGAAGAATTCAACCATTGATTAGACAACAAATATTCCTACACACTTTCCTGAACATTGCACTTAAACTTGTCAGCTGTTGCAAGGTATTTTGTGTTTAAAAGGTGCAATGAGTATATTTTTTCTTGACAAATTGTATATCATATTTAGGTGTGTTGACCTGCTCACTTTTTATGGTTGGCTGTACTTTCATTAGGAAATCTGGTCTTAGATTATGCAATCTTAATTGGTTATTGCAAAAGGCCTATTATTTAGATCGGCTGTTCATATCTTATGAAAATGTTCTAATTCTATCTTTTTAAAAATAAATTTGTAGTCAAAAATTACACAACATTAAACAGCTTACCAGGCACAAGATTGCTTTTGCACAAGATCTATCCTCCTTAAAGGAGACAAAGTAATTTGTTTACAAGTACTTATTTTAATATTACCAAAGATCTTGCCCTTTGTAGTAAGATGTCATTTATCAGATGTCATAGTAATAAATGTCTTTTCCATAATTATATCTTTAGAGGATAAGCCATGGCTTTGTTAAAACTTGCACTTGATAGAATAAGTGTATACTGGTATACTGTAAAATGTAACACTACAGTGTGCATCATTGTAGAGCATTGATCATTTTCGCAGGTGTGTTTGGTTATTTATACATTCCATCCTTTCAACAAACTTGAACATTGCATTTGATGTATATTCATTTGGAATTTTTTGTTATTGTCCTGTCTTCTGTTTTGGGAATTAAAAATTGTATGCATCAGGGAACATCTGGCCATGTGAGCACATTAAACTGTCTGTAGAGTGCTTTTAAAACATCTGTGTTAAGAAATCATTTAAAACTTGTAGTTACATTGTATCCACATGGTAGTTAACCAATTTACAAAATTATGTGCTAAGAGGTCCGTTTAGATTTTTTTTTTTTGGTTGGTTGGTTGACAATGTTAATGGTGATGTCACTGTTTTTCTATATTCTCTCTGGTAACCGGTATGCTCTTTTCCTTGTTAAATACAAGATGCACTCATGCACTCTGTCTTATTATCATTTTCAGTTTTTTTATTATTTTTTTTGCTTATAATATTTGGCCAAATAAGTTCTGTTACAAGAAACTGTAGTCACATTACATTTTACCTTTAAGTAAATTGAGCATAAGTCTTGTACATAAAGTGGAGATTAGATATATCAGTCTTATGTGGGAACAGTTTTTTTTTCAGTGAATGATCGGACGATTGTGACCACTCAGTTACTGATCTATCACATTCTTTATACACGTTACGCTATTTCAGCCTCACTGAAGGCTTATGTTTGTGTATAGTAGATTTATAGACAATGCGAAGGACCAGCTTTAAAAAACTGCCAAGTTATCATGGAAAATGAAGAACTCTGTTCATATAACAATGTTACATTTCCTTACTCATCGCATTATTAAAAGTCATCTGCATTTGATGTGTGTGCGCTGTTTATTTTATTTGCAGTGTAAAGAAATGCAGTCCAGGAATATAGGGCAGGTTTTGCACATTGTCTCGTGTATTTTAATGTGGTTCCCAATCCAAGCCGTGATTTACATAAGCGGTGCTGGAGAGCTGCCTGTCGAAGCTTTCTGTCACATATGAACGTCAATATCACCAGAGGGTTGTTCTAATAGTCCGCTTTGGGCGTGTGCTGCTCGGTTATTCGTAATATTTAGCAACAAGACGCGAGACATTTCCCGGTTTTTTTTTTTTTTTTTGCTTTCTGACCTTTTCTTTCCCCTCTTGTTGGTTTTTGCCGTTAAATAGCGCTCCCCCTAGCGGCCGATGGGAGAACTGACACTACGCACACGCAGCAGAAATGGTCTTTTCCCTTATATGGTGATAGGAGTCGCGAGCTACTCGATGCGCGTGCACGGCCGCCGCCGTTTGCTTCCTTATTTGGAAGCGAGTTAAGCGAACCTTAAAAGGGGCAGAGACAGAGGGGATAAACAGCGCGAGCGCGGGCATCAGTGACATGAAATTCCACATTTACAATTCGCTCTTTTCAGCGGCTCTGTAAAGTGCGTCCTTTGTGACGTATTATAACGCAGTAATAATGATTTAGTGAACGGAGGCAGTATCAAAGAAGCATGTTGTTACTCAGTGTATCACAGGCGAGGGGTTTTCATCCCAAACAGTGTGTCTATCTGAGATCCACACAATACTCAATATACTGTACATCTGTTTACCATGCACGTACAGCATATTAAATATGGCTCTAAGAAATATTATTTGACGTGATCGTAGGCATTACACGTGATGCCTTGGGTTTCATAGTCCTTCCCCCAATTGTGAGAGACACCTGCACCCACACGCACGTCTGTCTTTCGGAACAAGTTGCAGGTGTATCCCTGCGTTTAATGACATGATTGGATAAGCGTGTCTAATCAGCTAACTTAATCATTTTAACGATTAACGCATCGGCGGGTTTTCTCCCGGAAACAGTCTAATAAAACACCGTATCCATTAACGTAATGTAGCTGTAGGGCAAAACTCCACATCCTGTCGCTACACCACATATCACGTGATCGTCTACGACACGCTCGTTCTCATCTAAGCGGCGGGTGCGCGCGTTGAAGGGCGCGTCCGTGTGAGTCAAGTGTGTGAGAGCTAGAGAGACCCGCATCACCGCTCATTCAATTCCTCCTTACACGCCGACTAACACAGAGACGCCGCCATGGTATGTCTGCATTTGTTCGTATTTAAAAATTGGTTCATACGAGCTTATTGTGAATATTTCAGTGACCGTATTTTATTTTACTTTATTTCCTGCTTCTGCACACGGAATGTTTGGTGAAGATTTTCTCCTCAGTCTGGGGTGACACCATTCTTCGCCGTGTCTGGTAGCGCCGCTAGCCTGTTAGCTTCATCATTCAGCATAACTTACGGTCATTTTCTTTAAATGTTGGAATTTGATAGGCCATCCGTTGCCGAAATCAAGCAATTTTTTATTTTTGCGTTTAATGTTATTTAATCCTGCAGTCAAATTATTTAGTTTGAACGTGAATGCAGTGAGTGACAAAACGACCCCAAAACAACTGGCGCCATTTCCTCGACCAGTCCGTTATTTCCGTAAATTGAGGCCCTAGCCAAGGCCGATCTGGGAGCCGCTGAGATTTCTTCGGTTCGTTCAGCATCTTCTTGGGCCTTACAACTCAAACATCGCAAGAAATGGCAGGCTATGTGAAGTCGAAGCCTCTGGCAGCGTGCCTCAATGAGTCGGACGGAGAAGGAAGGCCGTTACTGCATGTGCTAATGCTAACAGGCTAACAGTCCTTTGTCTGAACGTGGGCATTCAGCGCATTAAAAAGAGGGGAGGGGAAAATGGTCCCGCTTATCCGTTTATTAGAGCAAATAATGAACCGATTCGTTTGATCTTCATCTAATGTTATGGTTAATGGCTTTCTTCATGGTTTTTGAGTTTAGATGGCCAGCACATCCACCGACCCGCAGTCTGTGGCCCCACCCTAATTACTGATGCGCGCACGAGCTGGCCTTTATTTCCTCATCGCTAACGGGATTGGAAGCGGTGTACAGACTGCCTCAGTCACGCGTCGAAGTAGATTAAAAAAAAACACGAATAACGACGTTATAGATATCTCTCTC
>JAQMYJ010000002.1:17531756-17568255 GCA_030014305.1 Clarias laeviceps | reverse complement strand
ACCCCCCCCCCCCCCCCCCCAAGACGTTGACTTGTTTAACACGCACGAGGAAACATAACGTTTCTTCCTGTCTGGGGCCCGCTTTATTTTCGGCTGGGTTTCAGGTCCGCTAATGTCGAACATTTCGCCAGTATTTTAGTGATGCTGGGTGTCAGAACACTGCAGTCGGGCCTTGTGAAGGAGTAGCGTTAGCTTTGAGTCTCATTACAGACTAAACTAAGAAGGCCGGAACTTCCTCTCCAGTTTGCAAATTCGGGCGAGAAGTGTGCGTCGCCAAAAATAATCAAACGCCACCGGGTTTAAGTAAGAGGTAGTAAAACGAGGATTTTTAGCAGTCGGGGGACCCTACCCCCCCCTTCTCGGAATATTCCATCATGTATCGCGTCTTAGAATCCGGTTTGGACAGGCTCTGTCTGCCATTTCAAACGCGTGTGTGTCAGGTCCTGTGTCGTAGACGTGTCGACTTCCCGTCGCTGATCTGATGTGCGTGTGTTAAGTGCAGTTGTCTTGATGGAGCTGCACACATTGTGCTTGCTTGTATTTAGGTCTCCCATCAGATTTCCTGTAATCTTCCGTTTTACTTTCAGGTGTGTAACACCGTGAGAACTTTGGCCTTCTGATTATGGCCTTTTGTGAGATGGAAGGTGTGTGTGTGAGGGGGAATGTGTGTGATCTATATGAATGTAGCATTCTACTTTTTGTCTATTCTCCAAAGCGGCTGCATTTTATAAATAAGTTGCTTACATAACTTGGTCTCAGGCCGTGGTTTGTTGCAAATGTAAAGCCTGTTCTTTATGACCCTGAGCAAATCCATCCACACCCTTTGATACGCTTCCGTGTAGTGGCTCACTATTGCAGTGCACTCATAGTAGCAGATCTGTGGATCTTGAATTTTATTCTGCAGTATTAGAGTCCAATGGTTATTGCGTAGTTCTTGTTGGATTAGTGTTTGGTTGTCTCAGTGTTAAATAGGCTTGGATTACAGTACAGAATTTGATTGTGGGAATCCAACTTCTTGAAATGTGTACTGCAGCGTTCCTCCTGTATGGACATAATGGAAATCAGAAGACCGGAATAAGTTTATATGCAGTGACTTCAGCTGTCTGAATTTCACAGTAGTGTCATTGTTTGCCTTGCTTGTGTAGCTTTTTCATACTGTGTGGCAGCTATGATGTTTTTATATTGCTTTGAGGTGTTCTCGTAGTAGTTGAATGATGGTCAAAACCTGTTGGTGCATGATGGCACAGAGTTGTCACCATGTTCCTGTCTTTCAGTTTGTCATTCAGTCAGGGTGTGGGGCTTGCCTTTCTTTGAGTCGTACCACACCTGATCTGTAGAGCTTCTGTTCTTGATGCATGGAGCCTCCTCATGTTTCTCCTGTCAGGGTTTTTTACCCTGCCTGACGTAGCAGCTAGGTAGTTGCAAAAAGTTTAGTATTCGTTGTCCCAGCTGCTTGCCACATTATGTTCACTTTATTATTCTTGGAGTCTTGCATGTTCATATGCTGGATTTTGCTTAGGGATCAATAAAGTATCAGTGTTCCCACATGGTCTCTGCATTCAGAAAACCTGTGTGCTAATGGAGATACAACTTGGTAATTTTGGTTTGTGTGTAGGCCTCCGGAGTTACAGTCAACGACAATGTGCTGACTATCTTCAATGATATGAAAGTGCGCAAGGCACAGACCAGCGAAGATGAACGAAAGAAGAGGAAGAAGGCTGTGTTGTTCTGCCTGAGTGACGACAATAAACAAATCATTGTGGAAGAGAGTCGTGAGATCCTGGTTGGTGATGAGGGAGACCCCTTCCTGGGGTTCGTCAAGATGCTGCCCCCTAAAGACTGCCGTTATGCTCTGTATGATGCCACGTACGAGACCAAGGAGACCAAGAAGGAGGACCTGGTATTTATCTTCTGGTAAGGGAAGCTTTATACTTCTGCAGCTAGTAGAATGTTTTAAGTCACTTTTAAACAGTGTAGTGGCTAATCTGTGGTATCTTTACTTCCAGGGCCCCAGAATGTGCTCCACTCAAGAGCAAGATGATCTATGCCAGCTCCAAGGATGCAATCAAGAAAAAGTTTCCAGGTGAGAATCCTGAATTGAGTAATAGTCGGTGTAAATTTTTCATGTGCAGACCTGCCTATTTGTACATTTCTGCAGTGTGTTCTGGTGGTACAAGTCTGTTTCCCACAGGTCTGAAATACTTGTGGTGGTAGCCCTCAGAACTAGCTGATTATATAACATTTTATAGGACTAAAGATTGTGCAATACAGTGTGACATCCTTTTTCTTTTTTTTTTTCCTGCATAACCTAGGTGATGAACTGAATTTAAAACAACTATATAGAAATGACTCAAGTAAAACATGAGAAATAGTGCAGATTCATGTTCGTTTTTTGGTTTTGTGTGACCAGTAATGTGTGCATTTTAGTTCTGCATTTTTGCGTGGTCATTCCCATATTCTGTGAGTGTACGACAGTACAACAGCGGTTGTTTAAGTCAGTCCAGTGCCGTGTTGCCACGCGGATCTGCACTGCATTAGTTTTAAGGGTTAATTCTTCACAAAATTTATTTTAAAGCTGAGAATCACGGTTGCTAGTGATCCTTCCAAAATGTAGCTTTTATTTATTTTTTTAATGCAGTGGAAGTAAACTACACATTGGCTCATTGTTCAGCACTTTGGTTCTAGCACAGTGATTATTTTCTTAAATCATGAACTGAGGTTATGCAGGTTTGTCTGCAGTACTCTCTTGATGTATTCTACCTCAAGCATTTGTGCTTGTCTTTGCATGATTTGCTTGGTAGTCTTGTTACAGAAATAGTTTAATGCACATGTAATTTAATTAAGTTTGATTCCTATTAGAGCTTTGAGTTTGGCCTCTTTCTTTACACAGGTATCAAGCACGAGTGGCAAGTGAACGGCTTGGAGGACATCAAGGACCGAAAGACACTTGCTGAGAAGCTTGGTGGAGCTGCAGTCATCAGCCTTGAAGGAAAGCCTCTTTGTGATTGAGGCCGATAACTGGGTGGGATAGAGCTGTATAGCTGTTCATTTCAACATGGATAGGGAAAGGGCACATGATGGTGATGCTGGGGGTGGGCTGTAGTGGGTGGGGTGGGGGAAAAGTGACAGTTTCCAAACTCCACACAAAAATTGGCTGTCATTCCATTTCACACATACCAGGAACAAAATTGTAAAACAAAGGCTATTATTATTACTGTGCATGTGTGCAGGCAGGTTTTGTTCTTTTCTGGTTCCTTTAGATTGCTTGAGAAGGATAAGGCAGAATAGCAACCATTACAGTTAAACTATTACATCCTCAAAATACTGTTCACATTTGTACAATGGGTTTCTTTTTTTTTTTCTTTTTTTTGCCAAACATATTTTTCCTTTAAGTGAGTAGGTGATTAGATGTAGTACAAAACTTACCCCATAAGTGATTGCATAAGATGCACCAAGATATACTTGGGAACATGCATATTTTTCCATTCCCTCTTCCCTTGTTTTACAGTTCCAAATGTTTTAATGATTCCAGCTCTTATTTGCAAATGTTTTGAAATCTGATTCTAAACTATGGCACTTGTCAGAATATTCACATTCCTTAAACGCAAACATTCTAGATTAAATGGGAAAAGATTTAATTGAAGGAAAGGTGAGGAGCAATGCATTAGGACAACCTGTGTACAGAGTTCGAAGGATGTGGCATAGT
Organism: Clarias laeviceps; assembly: GCA_030014305.1. Taxonomy (NCBI): domain Eukaryota; kingdom Metazoa; phylum Chordata; class Actinopteri; order Siluriformes; family Clariidae; genus Clarias; species Clarias laeviceps. Next base: position 17,564,549 of record JAQMYJ010000002.1, on the reverse strand, counting down.
GGATGTTTTGTATCGTCTCCTTATCTCTAATAAAAAAAAAGCACTAAACATCTGATTTGAGAATTTGTTCTGTTCAAACTTTTTTTTTTTTAATGTGGGATTCTCTGTAATCCTTTTGGAAATGTAAAAGGTGGTACATGAAATGCTTGGTTGCCTTGTAAAACCAAAATATAAACCCCTTCGTGTGATCAAAGGCAACCATTTCAGTCTTAAGTCTGTGGTATCCTATACCAAGCACGTGATTTAATAAGTTGATTTTTAAACACTTGTGCATTTGAAGTTTTCATGTTTCATTGACTTGCTGACCTCGTGATTTAATTTAGTGCGAGGAATAATCAGGTCCCATTTTGGAATTGCTAATTACAAGACCCCAGTTTGTTCTGATGTGTATGACCAGTTCTGCAGTGTCCTAAAGCACAAAGGCCTCATTTCACTCATGACTTGACCGTTTCCTGTGTGGTCAGCAAATTGACCATGTGGCTGCTTGCTGTGATTTATGGTGTAAACAAGAAAGGTAACCCCTTTTTAATTATTAAAAAAAAAAAAAAAAAGTAGGCAGAAAAATAAAGTAGTCCTGGATCCAAGGCAACAGTGTTTTTGGAATTTAATTCAAAATTTGAAACTCTTTGATTCTATGGCTCTGTAGAATATTTTTGATGGTTTACACTTAGTGGTTTAAATAGCTTCCACTGATGTGTGCCTGTTAATGTAGAACTGTTGCTGTATCTACTTCTGCATTCTCACTCATTTACTAATTTATACCATTTACCTTGGTAAAATGTGAACTGGACATTGGGTGTTGGCAAAGAGGAACCAGAGTTTTTAAGTGATGCACATTTGGAGAAGAAAGCATTCCATTAGTATTTTCTGTGTAGAGTTTGAAACTGAACAAGCCTTTTTTTTTTTTTTGTGATATCAAACTACATGCAAGCTCTGTCTTGATCACTGTTTCATAAAAACATGACCATATTTAATGTGATGCACACTTTTTCTGATTTGACATCAGAATGCCCTTTGCTCTTGTAAGAATTTTACTTGGAGTTGTTTGGCAAGGCGTTAACCATATATCTGTATTGTAACACAAATTAGTGTAAAACTGCGCGTTCATTTAGAGTTGAGTCATTGTAGTTGAGCTCTCAAAAACAAACAGCAAAGCAACAAAAGCTCAGTGGTGCCAACCAGATTAGTTTCAGTTTAACACCTATACCACTGAGCATATAACCTCAATAGCTCTATAGTTGAGCTCAGCTTCTTCTTGCATCAAGGCCAGACTGCAGGTAATTGTGGGCTGACATCAGGGCCAAGAAGTGAACTGAAACAAGTCTAGTCCACCTAATTTTAATTTGAGTGTATATTAATTTGGTGGGCTGGATGATAAACCTTAAATTAAATACCCCTGCTCTATTATGAATACTCCATATTGACATAATATACTTCTTAGACTTAAATAATCTGACCATGTAACAAGCGTATTGATAGTGTCTAACTCATTTCGTTTTGCAGAGAAATCTACAGCAACAGGTTTATGAAATAAAATCCTATTTTTGACCACAAGAGGGAGCCAGACGTCTGTGTACGCCATTGCAATTAAATTTCAATTAAATTTAAAAAGCTTTTTATCCCCATGGGACAATTTAAGCTTTGTGGATTATGGAATGGCAAAACAGAGGCAACCATTTAAGATGGGTATCTTTTTGTTTATTAAAATAGAAGCATTTTTATAGAAATAAAAAATGTATTCATTGAGTCCACCTGCTCTCCAAACAAGCAAGCCATGTTTGTGTTGCATGCATTTTCTTGCTAAAGCTGTCAAAGTCTAAATTCTACAAAATGTATTCAGGAAAATCACAGGCTTAGATGCTTGGTGTAACATTGATCAGCTGTTTCTATACACACCAATTAAAACACACATTTAGCTCACTCGTACATTCATCTCGATACTCCAGCAACATCATGATATGCAATCTTAAAGTGCCCCAGTTACCTCCACATTAGAAACAGGTTAATATATCTGACAAAGACTACACCAGGTTATAAATGTGAGGATTAGCAGTCCAGAATTCTTTCCCCCAGGCTGAGCTTTGAGGATTCAGGTATTTGCTTTCTCGCGCTCAGTTAGTCATATTATTGCAAGCGTGCCTTTCCACTGTTATACTATCAAAGTCCTCAAAAGTATTTGTGATTAGTATAAGGTATATAACAAAGCAAGGGCACAAATTGCAGGGTTACTTTCTCCATTTTTTTTTTTAATCAATCTTACTGATTGAAACAAACTTCATGCAGCTGGTTATCTGTTTTTGTTTCAGAGAACCTGCAACAATTTACTAAGGATTTACTAAGGGTCCTCAGTATGCTGCTAGTACTATAGACTGAAATAAGACAACGTAGGATTACTACTACTACTATTTTGGGATCAGGGTGCACATTATTTTACGAGTTGTATTTTACAGATTATTACAGAATGGCCATGTTAACATGCAAACATAATGAGCTTTCAATTACTTCTTTTGGAGGAAAATTTCATCTTATCAATAATGGACAATAAAAGTGTTCCCAATTTGCCAGTTGTGTGTGTGTGCCCTGTCCAGGGTGTACCCTGCCTCAAGCCCAAAGTCTCCTGGGATAGGGTCAAGGCCCCAGTGACCCTGTACAGGATAAGTGGTATAGAAGATGAAAGAATGAATGAACGGATGAATGGACCAAAGGGGTCCAAAAATGTTCCGATATAATGCATGAAAATATGGTTTGTGAAGGCTGGAGTAGAAGAACACAAATTGCCTGAATAATGCTCTGATCTCAGCCTAAAAACTAAAAACCTTTGGAATTTACCTCAGGGCTCCTCACTAAACATCAGGGCCTGTACCTATCTTCAAATGTTACTGTTATCTACTAGCTGATGTCTTTGCTGGGAGTAACACTGAGCCACCAACTTAAATTTTGAGCCATTTACCCTTTTTGCACTGTGAACCAAATACATCTGACCGTGAATGAAATCAGAAAAAAAATGTGTACATGACTATTATACTTTACGACTAGCGATTATTAAATGTTAAATTTTTATTTAAATGTTTTTGAGTATAAAATGATTGATGATCCAAGGTTCTGCTGATAGAGGCTTTTAAAACAAATCCAAGCCAGTTATGTTGATTGTTATTATTGATATCTAAAATAGATACACATTTTATATCAGTACTGACTTGGCTTAATGCAAGTGTACAATTCCTTAACCCCATCTCATTTCTCAGAAGTTCTAATCAAATTAGCCAAGATGAATATATATAATTTTTTAAATATAAAATGGAGAAGCATCTGTGTTTTACTTGTTTAAATAAATATCCAATTTAATCCAAATATGATATCTGATCCAATTTGGATTAACTTAAGCTTTGACAATCAAATCATTGATACGCTCTTTCCAAGGACCAGATCTTGAGTTGACTAATTTCTTTGTCTATAAAAGGACTGACTATAAAAAAGCGCATGTTTGTGGATGTTTTCCTTTTCCTCTGTCTTCTCGTGCTTATCTAAATCAGTCATGACTGCAGTCTGCTCTGTTTCCATGCACCCAGTAACAGATCTGAGCAAATTTCAGCGGTGTGAAACGGACGGCGACATTGTAGTCACGGTTCTCGCCATTGATCTCCAACCACTGGTGTCCAGAAAAGATACCAATCACCTTACGCTCCCAGCGCTCCAGAGCATTGTCCCACACACGGCCATACACTCCAGAGCCACTGGCCCCGGGTCTCGCATCACAATGCTGGTAGATTAGATCATTACTTTCATCTTCTACAGGACAGAAACGATACACAAGGTCTCCGGGCCTATCACTGTCAAATCCGGAGAAATGAATGCGCTTTCCAGCCAAATCGTTAGCAGAAGGGGCTATGGCAAGACGCATAAAGGGGTGGCGATGTGGCCAACGCAGCTCCAGAAGGGCATAGTCATAATCCATACTGACATCTTGGGGGCCTTGTATCCAGCCTTTAGGCACACGAGTCCGTCGCACCCTCACCCAGCGCACCAAGAGCTTTTTCACATCTTCTTTGGTGTTATTACTTGAGGGTGGGATGATAAAGCCAACTCTAAGCTTGCGTGCACCTTTTACATAGTCTTTTCCATCATGTACACAATGGGCGGCGGTCAACACATGTTGTTGGGATACCAGAACACCAGTGCAGCCTGTTGAGATGCGTACAGCTGTGGAGAAGGGGTAGTCCAACAGGAAACGGTCACCGCGAATGTTAAAGCGTCCATCCGCGCCATAGATTTGCCTCCTTGTTCTTTTGTGAGGGAAAGATGGGATTTTCTTCTTCCTCTTGATGGATCGTGCAGGAGAGACATTGCTGTCGGCATCTTCGCCTTCTAGATCAACATTGGTTAGTGTACGTGAGCCATCGGAATACAGTGTTTCGAAACCCAGCAGCTCAGTTAGATGTTCTTTGTCAATGTCTTCTACCTTGTGGTAGCAGCTGGCATTGCAGTGGGTGGTAAAGTCCAGCTGGGTCTTTGCACTGAAGTGGGAGCGAGAGAGAGCCAAAGGGGCATGAGGCACCAAAGAGGGGACGTGAGGATTGTGCGACAAGAAGGTGGTCGACACAGAAGTCTTACACAGGAGAAATAAGAGGAGCTGACCAGCAAAACATAAATGTGCTAAACCCAATCTCCAGTAATTTGCCATGGCAGAGCTTTGAGGAACCTGAAATCAGAGCAAGACCTGTAACTTACAACATGAACACAGCAGTTTATCACGAAGTTCACACAGTTTTATTAAAAGATTTGTTTCTATATGCTAAATTTCTACAATGCTTTATTGATAACTACATTCTTAAAATATAAAAGGGTATCTCTAGAAACCAAAAGTGTACTTTGGTTGTCTCAAGATTTGAAATTGCTGGAGCTGGATTAAGAACCCTTCAACACATTTTCAAAACCTGGAAGGATAGTGCTGAACTGTCAACTATGTAAGAAATATTGTCAGAAATAAATGATGGCACAAGTATATTCCAGGTCTTAAATTGTGAGAGAGTTCTAGGAGCATGAGAAATCATTTTCACACATGAACTGACCAGAATTGTGTGCCGTAATTAAAGCTAAAGGTGACTGAATGAAATCATTTTGGCCAGGCAGTGTATATGCATGGCATACTTTAACATCACATTTTAAGTGAAACACAAGCCCCCCAGTCATGTCAGCTTAACATTATAGTAGGTAAAGGGAAAATTAAGTGACTCATGTTCAGACAAGGCTACAGTCATCTACACAATAAACACAAAAAGAGTTCCAAAGATTTTATAATGTTGTATCAGGAACATTTGATTTTTTTTTAAAGTACTACATTCTAAGTTAAATTAAATTAAATAAATGAATTACCTTTTATGGTAATAATGGCTAGTGGCTTATTAACTTCAAGAGCAGACAATTTGTCAGTGTTCTTTTAAATGGTTTCTAACCTGAACTACTGAAATGTAAATGAAACTAAGATTTCACTTCCACTTTAAAACTTATCCTGCAAATGGCTAAATTCTTACACCTGTAGAGACAATCTATTCAGATTGCAGTAAGATGTGAAACTTACTAGTAGAGTGATTGTCTATCATCTACAGCTGGGTAAGTGGATCATTGAGAACCATCCTTTGTTCAAAGGATGACCCGATTAGCCTTCTGGTCTCAGTAATATGTACTTTGTATCACTCACAAGATGTGATATAAACTATAGCACGAGAACGGTAGTGAGTCATCAAACACCATCAAAAGAAGATGTGATCAACCATTATATTCATTACAAATAGTTTCAGTATATTGTATTTAAAATGGGATTGGGAGGGTTTGTTGTAGGAATAGTATAAATGATTTAGTCCAGGGAGTTATTACTTTTGAAACTTTAAAATTTCCAAAAATTGGGTGTAGAAGTATTGAATACTGTTATACCATTAAAATCTACTGAAATTTGCTGAAACATGGAACTACATTTAGACCATATTCTCATGCTGTAAGGATCATGCACATGGATTTCCATGGAAAACATGGACTGTCTTTAGCTATTAATCTGATCCTGGCTGTTAGGCTGGGATCACTGAGGATCAAAAAGGAGAGAAAATTGCTACTGGCATTTTTCTGTTAGAACTTAGGTTTTTGCGTTTTAGTCCAGAGGTCTGTGTAAAATGTTTTGAGCTATTTATTCGCACTATCTATCTATCTATAGAGAGATGGATAACGTTTTTGTCAATAGTGGTAAATTTTAGTAAAAGGAATATGATTTATGGGGAAAAAATGAGGATGTTGAAAAGGGGCATGAAAAAAAAGAAAGAAGTTTAATGCAGCATAACAGTAACAAAGTACATGAAGCACTTCGGATTCCTCTGAGTCAAAAAGAATAACTTTCAATATCTGGACTAGATAGATAGATAGATAGAAAGATTATTCTTTTAAAAGTTATTCTTTTTGACTCAGAGGAATCCGAAGTGCTTCATGTACTTTTTTTTTTCTTTCCCTACAAATGATATTTCTTTTACTGAAATTTGCCACTGTTGACTAACAACTGATTGTGCTTTATAATCTTCAGACGTATCAATACGGAATGGTTTAATTGTAAGAACACTCCATGGTGGAGGGATGTCATCACACGTTACACTCCTATTCAACACGACGTGTCGTTTGGGCCATATTTGATCTCTGTGTCCCGCCACCCTGAAAATCTCAGACAACAACCTGTTTCCCATCACCCAAAACTCACCTCGTCTTTTGTTATGTTTGACATGCTGAATGGGTGTCCTGCCATCATTCCCCACGCCTAACGCGTCTTAGTAAACTCAAGGAAAATACAGCGTGTTTACTCAGCGTCAACAGCACTGAGGCTGTACAAACCCAAAACGCGCTACGTGCAAATGCCCAAGCAGATAGTTTCAATGAGAAGACGGTCTCCTCGGCAGTGTCAGCACTTTCCCAGCTAGAAAGGTAAAGCCGTTTAAACTCACAGCCTGAACACATTCATCCTTAATAATTGTGGATTATTATTATTATTATTATTATTATTATTATTATTAAAAACGCGCGCCAATCGCCGTTATTCCACTTTGTGCACAGGATTTCATATTTTGTCATATTTTACTGTCAGAAATAAACAGACAAACCAATTACTTTAAATGAAAAGAACTCCACCTTGAAGAAACTTTCGATTCAACTCCAAATCACGTCTTCGTCTTCAAGTGCACCGGCTGTCCGAGCTCCGGAGTTTCCTCCCATTTCGTCTCCACTTAAACGCCACAGAATTTCCACTATGTAAAACTCCACGTTAACGGCAACACAGAGTCCGCGCGCTCGCCTTTCGCTTAGTCCGTTTATTTATTTCATTCTATCTGCACTCAGGTCCCGTGAGATGGAGTGTGTTCTCGGAGAAACGCGCGACAGCGTGAGTTGCCTCCTGAACTCTCTTCTGCCAAATAAGCAGACATGAGCCTGGTGCTGCAGTTTAACCTCGTGGTCCTAGCGCCGCGGTGTGTGTGTGTGTGTGTGTGTACGCGCGCGCGACCCAAGATTACATGTGCCAATTTAGTCATAGTCCAGACTATACAGACAGACTAGCAAGGAGTAAACATACAGCCACAGTTTCCACGATGAAATGTATACACCAAAAAAAAGTGTTGCTATTATTATAACCAGTAATACTATTGGTCTCCATCTTTTCAGATTAGATTATGTACATCTTGTGTACATATGCTTAAATGTGAAAATTCCTAAGAAATTTCTAATTTTCAAAGAGGTTTGATTGTTCCTAAATCTGAGGTTGGATTGTCCCAGAGACAAATGGCTAGGAATCTTGAAATACCCCTATCATTACCAAAGTTATAGATCAATTTAAAGACATGGGTAAAACAGCAACAGGGTCATGACCTGGATGACCTGGGTCTTCTAAAAGATGCCTTCGTGCTGTTTGAAGATCTGTTGAGAACAAACATCTCATTCTATGCCCAGGCAGGATAATGCTGCTGAAGGAAAGTCAACAATGCATTAATCATGTATTAATATGTAATCCTTACTTGCTTAAAAAAAATTGGTGCATACATTCTTTCATCTTCCATACCACGTATCTTGTTAAAGGGTCACAGGGGCCTGGAGCCGTTCCCAGGAAACTTTGGGCACAAGGCAGGGTACACTCTGGACAGGGTACCAATCCATCGAAGGGCAATTTGGGAACAGTAATTAGCATGTCTTTGGACTGTCGGGAGAAACCCGAGTACATGGAGGAAACCAATCACAAGGAGAAAATGCAAACTCTACACACACAGACCTAAAGCAGAATCGAACCCTGGCCACCATGCTGCCTTGGCACATATTTTTTATTAAAAATCTATGGGTGTCAATTTTCTTCTAGCATGTCTGGGTATGGGAAGTGTACATAAAAAACTACTCATTTACTCATACGCCACTGATCATAAATTGAGCTTGACAGTCTTGGTGTGATGTGCTGCATAATGACAAAGTTCTGGCAGTCTCAGAGTGACCTCAGGTACATAGAATTATGTGAAGCTCACAGGACAGCTATAAATATGGAGGTTAAAAAGAAAACAAAGGCTCAGGCTAATCCACAGAGCAATATTACCACAAGCTCACTTTGAGCATGTTTCTGGTTATAAGACCCTGTTTCTTCACAAGCCTGGATATTGTTGAATAATGTCCCAATCATAACATCATAATTTTCTTTAATCTGAGATCTATTATTATAGGATATACTTCATAGAAGTCAGCCAAGATTTTCCTTTTTTCTTTTTTAAAGAATCATCTCATCTTGTGTCCCAAATAATAATCTTAAATCCTGCTAAAGTCTCAATGGGAAAACATTGGAAGTCAGCTCATAGATTACACTTTTCTAACAAAAAAAATGGTTAAGGCAATGCATGAAAAAAAAAAGGACTTTCCTGAGATCAACACACAAAATATAGGTCCTGAACATCATCAAAACAATAGAATCAAGTACAAGATTAGACTAAGGTAATCACATTTTTGCCACTGACAGGTTGTTCCAGTGGATGTTTTAAAGATTTATGCCACCATGAATTTTGTTGTCCCAAGAATATGCCATATAAAAATTTTAATCTGTGACATGTGTGTCACCATGGGTTGTATGGATTCAAAAAAGATGCATTATAAAATTGCTTTAGGCAAAAAAATATCAAATCTGGCAGGCCTAACTGGCAGCCCCTGGAAAAAAATGTTTAATGTATTTGGACTGTGCCTCACTTAGAAATAGTTTCAGAAATACATGCATCTGGGTATGTCATTACATTTGCTTCTTGATCTATTTCACACATTTAAAAAAGTATAAACCTCTGGCCTTGTCTTCCACAACATACACTACATGTCCAAATGATTGTAGACACTTGACCATAAGGGTCAATACAAATTATAAATTATAAATACTTCTACTCATATGGAAAGGCTTTTTTCACTATATTTTGGAGTATGGCTTTGGGGATTTGTTTTTATTCAGCCACAACAGGCAGGGTTGTTGGGTGAGGAGGCCTGAGGTGCACTAAGAGTTTCAGTTCATCTAATAAGTGTTCAGTGAGGCTGAAATCCATGTCTTTATGGATCTCGCTTTTTTAGGCAAGGCGATTGTCATGCTGGAACAAATTTTGACCTCTTAATTACAGTAACGGGAAGTCATAATGTTACAGTATGCAAAGTCGTCAAAATTTGACACACACACACACAAAACTCTTTGCAACGGTGTTTGACTGATGGTACTAAGTTAGTAACCTTGTAACCCAGTGTAAGGATCTATCCAATGACACAAAAGTGCTTTGAAGTTTCTAAGTCGCTCTGGATATGAGCGTCTGCCAAATTCTTTCTATACAATTATGTGCTTCAAAATTTGTGACAATAGTCTGGGAAAGATGCACTTGGGTGTAATGGTCAGATGCCCACAAACATTTGCCTATATAATCTAAGACTGTACATACAATATGACAGAGGAATGCAAATTATATACTTTCTTAAAAACAGGTTCAGTTTTGATTTATTGATCCATCAAACACTTTTGACTATATCAATGTCATTGTTAGAAATTCAATACTTTTCTAAGGTTCAGCTTATAGTAAAAAAGATTTCATGCCGTTCATTCAGTTGTTGCTATAAAATAAGATAAAAACATAACAGACAACACTGTTATGTCACAGCTAAGCAGTTCTTAAGATAAATAGTGAGTATTCAGTCTCAGAGGAATTCTCAGAGAATTAATACAGGATCTAGGGAGCACATGATCTGTAATGTGAGAGATTTCTTTTCTTAAATTTTCTTTATTTTTATTTAAAGATCTGTGAATTTAACCATGTTAAAGCATTATAACAAGTTAAAACACTGTACTTGTGGTGGTGTTTGGGTAAGTGCAAATGTGTAAGGCCACAGCACAGCTTGGAGCAGTGATAGGATCGTTTAACAGCCTGTGGGTCACTGTGGGTTAGCAACATGTGCTCAGTTTGTGTTGGCACTGAGTGCTCTGATATCTTGTAGTTAAATATTTTCAAGCATGTTTCTTTTCTAACATCCCCAGGTTTTTTCCCCTTTACTATAAGTTCTTCTAAACCATTAACATTTATCACACCATGTCACAGTTCATTATTAAAAATTGAGGTGTGCTATAGGAGCTCAACTCTTCCCGTCGACAGGAATGCACCACCTTGGACCATCCCCAGCGCTATGTACAGTGGAGCTCTTGTTCTTGACCTGTCCTAGGCTGTGGGAGGGGCGAAGGGTGAAGAAAGAGCTCACAATGAGTAGGGAATTCTGTTAATGTGTGCCCTATTCCCCCTGAAAGCCACTCTTTTATCACCTGCAGGTTCAGATATGAACCCTAGACTTTAGTATCTCTTTCTGGTTCTAAAGGTCCTCTCTCTCACTGTTATATAGACAAATAAAAAAAATACATTTTGGAGAAAGCATGAAAATGTGTTTACCTACTATGAATGTGTGCTTAGCTTTATAAATCACTTGACATTATTGATAGATGAAACTACCCTTATTGTGCAACTGAATAAAACAACAGGCATATTAAATAGTAATAAAAAAAAAGCTTGCAATGAAAAGTACAGGCTAAATCTATGCATTGACTGAGCAAGCATACCTTAAATTGCAAAGAAAATGCTTCTACCATCAAACACAAGTTTGGACTTGTGTGCATGAGTTCTGAATTCTCAGTTTAATATGCATTACAGGTGAACTATGTTTCATGGGACTTGTCATAGAATATAAAAAAAGTTTTTTTTTATTACGTATTTTTATAGAATTTCTGTTCATATTAAATAAGACCACAAATCTATACAGAACCATGCTGTTAAACTGGTCAGGTGAACATACTGCTATACACACCTCCACCTTTAAATGAAACATTGTGAAGAGTAAACAGCCAGAATATTTGGCTTTGTGAATAAATTAGCCATTAACCCTATAATCAAAGGGGAGCTGTCTAAGTACAGGGCTTTCTCTGCACTCTGTAATCTGTTAATTGGCCTCAGATTAAAGTGCAAGTAATGAACTACCAGCAGTAGAAAGAATCTTTTGGAACAATAAGCACTGAGCTTGACCCTCTCTCTCTCTGTACACTGTCACTCATGGACTCAGGAATGTGAGGCTTCTAGTTACGGCAGGAGACCTGAGCTGTGAACCCAAACAATGTCCCCTTTCTTCACCCTTCTATTTTATGCCTTCTTTTTTTTATCATCCTTTAAATTTTTTATTAGTCTCCATGTGTTTTACACCAAAGGGCCCCTTGTCCTGCTTTAAGACCATGTTCTTTGATTATTTCTTCTATTAGTTTCTTCCTAAAAATGTCTCATCGCCCCTCTTTCCCACCACACACATGCCCATACACACACACAGTTTCACTACAGCTCAGCTGTGCTACCAGCAAATGATTATGATTTTCTTTTCATCACTTTTCCTTTGTTATCCTGTCATCTTCCTGCTCTAGAGGTGCATAAAGAGTTATTTTTAATTTTGACATTTGTATCTTGTATTAAGCTGACGTAATGCCATTACTGTCTAGGATATGTGAATCTAGAACTAATCCTTTGCAAGTATTAATGAATTTAATCTGGAGTCTGGCTAATCAGTTATAGTGCTGCTTCAAATATTGCTTGTGATCAGACTACAGATTACCAATTGATAGTACATGGGACAAAGTTTATCTAATGTGAAAAACAACCATGCAGAAATGTAATATATGGACATATTTGTCCATATATGTCCATAAATCACTGTATCACTATGCACTATATAGTCATATATGTTAAAAAAAACATATTAAGAATTCTTATAAATGGTGTATGTATGCCCTTCAATGTCAAAATTATGTTACTCATACATCTAACTATAGGGGAACAACATACAGCACTGCATATTGCTTTCATCTAAATAAATCATTTTTAACCAGTGTACCAGTGTAATTTATACTTGATTAAGCAGCTGTGTGGCCAAAAGAAAAACACTTGTTAGTAATGCTAGTGAGGAAAAAATGGATCTGGGAGCACAAGGAATCATTTCCTCATGAATTCAGACATGAATTGTCCACCATATTGTGTTCCATAATCAAAGCTGAAGAGGTTAAATGAAATATTTGCCTGTGTGACTTTTGGCCAGGCAGTGTAGTAAACAATATATTCCAGTTATAGTAGCCATAGGATAGAAAACATATTGCACTACTTCATGACTCACTGTGAAAACATTTTTACTGTCTAACCACAATGCTTAGCAAGCTAGACATTACATTACTCCTTTCCTATAAAAAGATATCAGTTTTTCCGTTAAGCGCTTTGTGCAATCATAGCCAGTCTCAACTGCAGGAAAGTTCTGTCATTCAACTGATTATTATATTCAATTCATTTTCATATTTATTCCACATTTTAGCCTGTAATATTTTACAGCAAGGTAATACCATCTCATTTAATACAGTACTGTTGTTAATTTGTATACAGCTTCTATCAATGTAATATGGCAACTTGTGCAAACTTCTAGTTCTTTGTCAACTGATCAATTAAACAATATACTTTATTCATAACTGAGCAAAGATTTGCTCCAGTTTGGTGTTTGTATCTGGGAGTTGTGTTTGTAACTCATTTATATATCCTTTGAGGGCATATTTTTGGGTTCATATTTATAGTACTGCATATGTTTCATACACTCAAGTGATGGATTATGTAAGTTATAGAAATATAAATAAATGTTCTTTCCTACTGTTTAAATAAATACAATATTTTATTCATCTTAGCATTCATTAAAATAAAAATAAAAACTCTTTCTCTCACTTTTTTTTGCTCATGTTTTATTATCCAGCTAGCTAGCTGTCTTAAAATTATTGTTTCTATAAATTATGGACTTTTCTACAGTGGAGCATACTGTAAAACAGTGCAAAACAGTGGTTTTCAAAGTGGGGTCATTAACCAGCATGGGGTCATGAAGTCTAGCCAGGGGGTCCATGGGGGTCCAAGTTCAGACCTCATGTATTCAAACAGTGGAAAGAAAAAAAAACTCCATAGTTCAGTAAATTTTAATGATGTCTTTAATTGAATCCATATTGTTGGGGTCATGTGCAATTCATTTTACAGTTAAAGGGGTCAATGGCTGCAAAACATTTGAGAACACTGTCATTTTCATTTGTACCATACTACTTTTAGCTTCCTTTATTTTGTCATGGGTTTCTGTGTGAGTTTCACTTCAGCATTTTTAGCATACTGTTTCAATTTTTGACCTTGAATAATATTGCAATCCCTTCAGAGAAATATAAATAGGCTTCCAAAAAAAACAGCTGAACAAACAACTATTACATTGTGATACAGGCAGATTAATGAACATAGTGGGGATAATAATTCTGTGCAATTCTGCATGGGGCTCAGGCAACACATTCAGTCTAGATAGGAAACAAGAGGCTTACTGTAATTTGATGCAGGTAAACAGCTTTTTCATCTGAATCCTATTATGGCACTAAAAGCAAATTTTCTTCAGATAAAAGAGATGAAGCACATTTAAGGAAATTATTGTATATAAGTGTAACAGTTTGAACACAATGAATGCTGGAAAATGCCAAGATATTTTCCAAATGAGATTAAGGCAATACTGAGATTTTAACAGGTCAAAAAGGCCAAAATTGAAGACTACAAGACTAAGACTGCACTTAATCCAGGCACACAGCCCTGTTTTGTCCTGGCTTTCTTGGAAAATTCTTTATGGTTTATTAAACTATGTAAAAAAACAAAAATGCTGACAGTGCTGCACTAAGCAGATAGCAGTAAAGAAGCAAAAACAGTCAGAGTAGTAGGAAGTGAAAAAAAAAAGAATCCTTTTTAAAAAATATATAATAAAAAGATCCTAACATAAAAAAATGTACACACACACTACCAGTCAAATGTTTGGGCACATCTTCTAATTCAAGCGTCTTTCCCTAAAGCAATGCTGAAGGCATCCAAACTATGCAATAATGCCTTCATAACGACTCTAATCTTGCTGAGTTGCTGTAAATTGGTGATTTTTAAGGCTGGTAACTCTAAATGATCTTCTCTTCTGCAGCAGAGGTCAGTTTTAGTCTTGCTTTCCTGGGAAGGTCTTCATGAGAGCCAGTTTCATTAAGGTGCTTGATGGGTTTTGCAAATGCACTTGACAATATTGTTCTTCTTGCAAGAACAATATTGTCTGACCTTCATGTCTTAAAATAACAACTGACTGTTTTTGGTGTTGATCTTACTTAACTACTTGTGTAGTTAACTACTGTACTTGCTAGATGTGTTATTTCATACTTTTGAAAAAATCCAGCATCGTTCTAGAATATAGAAAATAAACCTAAATTGGTGTCCAAACTTTAGACTGATCCTGTACACACAGTCATGGTCAAAAGTTAGTACCCCCTCTTTTAATTCTATGTTGTTGTTGTTGTTTTTTTTATAAAAACCTAATAAAAAATCATCTGATCATAGAGAGTGTTATTATTAGGCAAATACAACCTCAGATGAACAACACCATATAACTTTTTCACCATGCAATTATTTATTTAGTAATTAGTATTTAGTATTTATTAATTAGAAGAAGACTGAACAAGTATGGTTTCTTTGGAAGGGATGTCAGAAGTCTTTCTAAAAAGAACACAGAAGCATGACTGAGATTCGCAAAACTGCATCTGAACAAACCACAAAACTTCTGGAGCTAATACCTATAAACAGATGAGACCAAAGTGGAGTTTGGCCTTAATGCCCAGTGTCATGTTTGGCAAAGATGTTACTCTGTTTCTTACTCAGTCAAATTATTGGCCTGCATTAAGAAAATAAAACAACTAAGGAGAAGAAAGTAGAACTCACAGCTATGCTTAATACTGAAAGTAAGAGCATTTTCACACACACAATGCGAAGAGAACTCAAGGGTTTGGGAGTGAACAGCTTTGTAGTTCTTACAAACCACTTATCAGTGAGACTAATTGGAATTGGTTAGGGAGCATAAAGAATGGACTGTGGAACATTGGAAAAGACTCTTTTTGGCTTAAGAGTCCAGATTTACCCTGTTCCAGAGTGTCAGGTGCATCAGGGTAAGAAGAGAAGTGATGAAGTGATGCACCCATCATGCAGACTGCCTACCATACAAGCCTGTGGGGGCAGTGTTATGATCTGCGATTGCTTCGATTGTTCAGGTCTACGTTCAGCAATGTTATGTGCCCAAAAAATAAGTCAGCTGATGGTATATAATAAGGTTTTTTCATTGTAATTTTATTTCTTTCCTGATTACTCGGGCATATTCCAATATAAAAGTGCCAGGATTCATTGGGAAAAAAGTGGTTCTGGGAGCATGAGACATCATTTTCACACATGGATTGGCCACCACAGATTCCAGACTTGAACCTCATTGAAAATATTTAGAATGTGCTGGAGAAGACTTTACACAGCAGTTTCCCATCATCAATAAAAGATCTTGGAGAAAAGTTATGTGACTCGAGACTGTAATAAATGTTGTGACATTGCATAAGCTTATTGAAACGATGCCAAGGCAAATGCATGCTGTATCAAAGCAAAAGGTGATCAAACAAAATATAAGGGTTTATACTTCTTTTTTTGGTTGTGCTGTTTGTGTGTGTGCGTGTGTATTAAGTTCATATACTGTATATATTTATATATTTACAGTATATATACAGTATCTCACATAAAATGTGCCTTTGAGTACAATTCACTTATACTGACCACTGGATGATCAAGATGGTGCCTCATGACAAAGAACTCTCAGGGGATTTGAGAAATAGAATTGTTACTCTCCACAAAGATAGGTTAGGCTACAAGAAGATCAGTAACACCCTGAATCTGAATTACATTACACTGGCCAGGGTCATACAGAGGTTTTCCAAGACAGGTTCCATTCAGAAAAGGCCTCGAAAGGGTCGATCAAAGAAGTTCAGTACTTGTGCAGACCTTCGAGTGCTGCCAGCATTGCTTTAGAGGTTGCAGAAATGGGAGGTCAACTTTTCAATGCTCAGACCTTACGCCGCACATTGCAACAAGTTGGTCTGCATGGCCATCATCCCCAGAAGGAAACCTCTTCTGAAGCTGGCTCAAAAGAAAGCCCTCAAACAGTTTGCTTAAAACTGGAACATGAAATACTGTAACCATGTCCTGTAGTCTAACGAGACTAAGATAAACTTGTTTGGTGTCCAGTGGCGGTATGGTGATGATGATGAGGAATAACAAGAAAATTGTCTCTTGTTTACAGTTAACCAAGGTGGTGGTAGCATCATGGTCTGGGGGCTGCATGAGTGCTGCTGGTACTGGTGGGCTATGGTTTATTGAGGGAAACATGGATTCCAGCATGTACAGTACTGTGACATTCTGAACCAGAACATGATGCCCTCCCTTAAAAACCTCGGCCAAATGACAGTTTTCCAACATGATAATAACCCCAAACACACCACCAAGATGACAACTGCTTTGCTGAGGAAGCTGAAGGTGAAGGTCCAGACCCTATTGAGCACCTGTGGGGCATCCTTAAGTGGAAGGTGGCGAAGCACCATGTGTCTAACATCCAGCAGTTCTGTGTTATCATTATGAAGGAGTGGAAGAGAATCCCAGCAACAACATGTGCAGCTCTGGTGAATTCCATGCCAAGGAGGATTAAGGCCGTGCTAGATAACAATGGTTATTATATAATGGACACAGTTTTGACATGATCACGTAGGGTGTACTAATTTTCATGGCCAGTTATTTATACAATAAAGTTTGCATGTCGAGTTATTGTTAGAGGACAGTAAATCTGTTCTACTATACAAGTTGCACATTGAGTACTCTAAAGTATGTCCAATTTTTATTTCTATAGTATTGTCCCTTGAGAACATATAATAAAGTGGTTGCTGAAATGTGAGGGGTGTACTCACTTTTGTGAGATGCTGTATAAAGAAGTTACTTACTCAAATAAAGAAGTTGATATAAGTATATATATATATATATATATATATATCAACTTTTTTATTTGAGTAAATGTCATTTTGCCAGCAATCCTTCTGTTATTATTTCAAGTATTTGAAGCATTTATCTATGACGATAAAGAGATGCTGAAAACTCATCAGCTGACTACATTGCTTAAACACATGACTAATGGTTTAGCCATGATGGTGGACGGATGAGAGTTACTGCTGTGCAGGCCTTAAAATTATAATGATAGGAACGATGAACACAAGACAGCACTTAAGTGAAGGACCAGACACAAGGCTGCATCTCAGTGATTCACAAAACGTTCTTCAGGCCCAATAATTTAATCTTTTGCAATGTTAATCTCAGGCCTATAATCCACTTGTTGGCTCCTTCAGCAATTCCAAAAATTGGAGTAATAGCTCCAATTTTTAACCAAAAGATTACCCTGTTTTGTTCTGTTTATTGTTTTTTTTTTTTGTTTTTTTTTTACAATGTTTTCAAATCCTGAGCAACAATACAGCTGGATGTATTTATTTAGTTAGGGGTTTCATTTCATCACAGACTTGTTTTTTTTTCCAGATATTTAATTAGGGTGATAAATCTACTGCATTGTTGATCCAGTTGAGTGGACATGTAGTAAGCAGTTGTTATATATATGTTAGTTACATTAAATTGATATATATTTATATATATGCAACAAAAAAAAAATATATATATATTTTTATTTTATTTTATTTTATTTTAGTCATCAGGATCAGGTCCAACCACTGGTGTAATATAGGGCATCGAATAGACTGTGACATGCATCCAGAAGTAATTACTAGAGTTTTATCATTAGCCAAACAAAATATTGTCTGCTGTCTGTGTCTGATAATGTGATACTCAGTAATATGACATTTCCTCTCTCTGATGCTGAACAGTAAACAAAGACACATGGCTTACTGTTGTACTCTCAGTTAGTGAAGAACATATGTTTAGGAAAAAATTTAAAACAAATCATAACACAAAAATTGTAAATATTTACATATAACAATTGAATCGTTTAACCATGGGCACTAGTGTTGATAGAAATTAAATTTGTTTGCCGGTGCAGTTTTATAGTTCTTTTCAAAGGCAAGAATTCACTTTGTTGCCAGGGTAAGACAAGTGAAAGAAAGTAGAGTGGGTTGACTGGAGGAGACAGCAAGGACATTTTCATGTTTACTAAAAGATAAACAAATGGATAAAGGAGAAAAGTAGGAGAACGTGGCGTCTTTTTCTACTGCATTCTTTCCTTCATCAAGAATTCGCTGAGGTTTTGGCAGGCGTCCTTTATTACTGGCTCCTATTCCTGCTCCCTTTTGGAAGGGCAAGGGAGTGTGTTTGGTCCCTGAAAGGGCTGGAAGAGTAGTGTTAGAGTGTGTCTCTAAATCGTTTCATAGCCTGAAAGGATCCAAGCCCCACTCAAACTGACCCTTTAATGTCATACATACCAGCAATCAGACTGAGACTAAGTACACTATCACTTAGCACTTGAAAACAGAGAGAGACCTGTAAGCCACTTAAGTGCACAGTATGCAAAGCACATGAACTCCATTAAAACAATAGAGCACTGTGGACAATCCTTACATGGGGCTCATGCCACTAAAATAGACACCCTTGAATAGTAACTGATGCAATTAGACTATTATTGTCTACCTAGATTCAATAACTGGTTGAAACTGCTTGTATTGAGAATCACTTAACAATTGTTGATTTTGAGAAAACAAAAAAGCTCAGTGTTCCAGTATACAGAAGGCATTACCATTACACTTTGAAGTTGAGCTAATGGAAAGGAACCATAACTGCTTTTTCTTTTCCCCACATGCACCATGACTTCAGGTTAATAGCATCAGCAAGACCATTTTCACTGGTATATATAAAGAGATCTTAGAATGGTCTGACAAATCCAGTGCCTTGCCAAATATAACACAGTAGAGAAACCCTCATCCCTGTTCCTGACAGCAGGAATCTATTTGAGAGAAGCTTAAAAAAACACACCGTGCTCTATTAAAGTGTGGATTTTGATATTGCGCCTATACTAGCAACGAAACCAACCCTGCATGCATGTCGTAATCTGCACAGAGAGGTCCTGTCTACCATTAGTCCACATCATAGATAAAAAATGTCCACAATTAGATATTAGATTATACTACAGATCATTTAACGAACATTACCCCAGTCATAACCTTAGTCATAAATTGAAAATGGTTATGTAACTGTTACACAGTTTGGCCTTTTTCCTTCATTCTAGTTCACAATACCTAACAGAAGAACTTTCCACTCCCTAAGACTGATTTGTTTCTCTTTCTTGATAAATAGTTAGCACTACTGCCTTGACAGCTAGAACTGAAATAGTATCAGCCATCCCAAGTGTGAAAGGAACAGTGTGTGTGTGTACTGGAATCCAGTAAAAAGAAAGATGTGATGTGGCATGTACTTTCTTTTCATCCTTTCTGCATTCAGACACTCCTCAGGATAATCGTAGAGCTCCAAAATGGTTTTAGAAACAAACACTGCTGCAATTAGGCCTATAGATAATTCGGCACACTTTTCTTCCCATTAAATAGACTTGATAACATTTGAAGTGTTCAACAGTCAACTGGAATTTTAGCATGAAAGTTCTATGGCTCCTGGGTCGATCCTGAGCATGGATTACTGTTACGGTCTTCTGCATATTCTGATTTTGTCCATGTGGGTTTACATCCAGCCAGCTCTAAATTGCACCTAGATCTGTATGGATGAGTATATGGTGCTCTGTAATTGCTTGGCATCCTCCCTACAGTGTATTCCTGCTTCATGCTCATTGTTCCTGGGATATTCACTGAATTCACCATGACCCTGACAAGATTGTTAGTTGCCAAAGAAAGAAGGAGGAGTTCAGAGCTCTTGGCCTTTTAGAATTCTTCCATATCACACAAAAGCAACAACAATCATTGAACCAGTTCTGATATCAGTTCATAAGTAAGATTTTATATGGAACAGATGTGCAATGAAAGATCATTAACTCCTATATGGTTTAAAGTCTCACTAGCATGTGGTCCATCTGCTGATGATGTGCAGACTCACAGAATTTTCACACTTCTTTCCAGTTACAAAAATGAAAACTATTTTCTTCTGAGTGTGTGGAAGTAATTGGAAAAAGACTGGACTGCAGCTGTCTGTCCTTTCTTTTAACCGATATTCTTCTATTTGTTTCAGCTAAGCTTAAAAAAACCTCCTTATCAGGAGATATATTCTCCCTAATTCTTTAGCCAAGTACACACTGATACTAAGACAAGCCTTTCTACAGCTGACTATCAAATATACATAGAACAGAAGCCCAGTATAACCTCTGCACAGATTTTAAAAAAAAACTATCAGACACAGTGTCAATTTATCACCCTACACCTTAAGTTTATTTAAGGAGGACCCCAGCCATGTGGGCGTTAGGAGTTGTGATGAAGCTCTGGAGCCATAGAGTCCATCCAGCTCTGGGGTACTTCGTCATCTGCTGGGGCTTAAATGCACACCATCTGCTATTATGCAATACTTCCTAAATGACCTACACTAATAGGTTTCAGGAGGAATTGGGAAAACCAGGCTAGACTGTAAACTCCTGACCTCACTAGAATCGTGCCGGTGAGGTGGCAAATTTATGAGCATTTGGGTGGGTGTTCACAGTGCTTTCATATTATTAAGACTGATTAAATTGCTTCTTTTGCATGCTTGGGATATAAAGTAAGCTGGAGCCACTGATTTTAGTTTTAGTGCCTTGTATGGCAATGTGCGATTAAGCATGAATACATTCTTCATCGTTAGTTGAAGTTTTCTATTATTTTAAATATTTCTTCTGAGACACTTTATAGCATAATAACCCTGGAAAGCTTTGGTATATCAAACAATAAGTGGAAAAAATTATGTTATTCAGACTCTAAACTACAGCCTATAGGTTTGAAGACATGACAATGACAGATTTATAACTGAGAGTATATGTGAGAACACAACAGAGTGGCTTTCTCATTTCTTTTTTACAGATGCTACCAGCTGTGCAGGAACACCTGTCTAAGGTTGCACACAGCGTCAGGGTTGATTGTGAGAATGGGTGTGTTTTCTATAGAACCAATAGGTTGAATGCTTGGAATTTACAAAACATACAAAATGGTATCACTGCCAGGAAGCAGGTATAATCCAAACAAGGGACAAAAAGGTCACTCCTAATTCATAAATGATGCACACTGTTCCTTTCATTCTTTAAGGTTGAGAATCAGGACCGTTTTAACAGCAAAGGCTTAAGCCAGCTCATTTTTCCAAAGCAGTCAAGCCTGGTCTTGACATGTTTTACACATAGCTCACATATAACAGAAGCAGATGTGCATAGGCATTTGTACAGATCCTTGTGTACTGTCACTTTCCACCATAGTAAATCAAAATGGTTACATCTATCTATCTATCTATCTATCTATCTATCTATCTATCTATCTATCTATTATAAATAGATCCAGATATACATACATACATGTACAGATACAGTATATATGTTTATTGAACCAAAAAAAATGTTACTTGAAAACAAGCGACAATCAAAGTCTTATGGCTTATGACACTCTCAAATTTTCTAGAAGATATTCATAAATTTATTATAATTATATCGTATATGATTCACTAAAAACCTCAGCAATATGACACATTTTAGAAGGAGGAGACTTTGTTCAAATGGGTTAGACTGTAATACAATATAGGTAATGCCACTCTAATCTTACTCACTCACTCATCCCCTGTACAATATAGGGTCATGGAAGGCCTGGAGCCTACCACCTGGAGGTACACCCTAGATGCCGTTCCTGTCACAGGGCACAAACACTCACACACTATGAAGAATTTTGAAGTGCCTGCATGACTTTAGACTGTGGGAGGAAACACAGAGTTTAAGTAAGTATTCTCCAATGCCTGTTCTATCCATCTCACTGAAAGTTTTTCTAACCAAACATTAAATTACTGTTATACTTGAAGCAGGGGTAATTCTGTTGCTTAGAAAAAATCCAGGGCATGTAGAGTTGTCAAATTTATATGTTAATATCTACAACCACAATGTTCCAATATATTATAATTTTATATCTTAATATTATTTACATAAATTGAATATTAATTACTACTTATTAATATTAATATTTCAATTACCATTCAAAACCTACAGGATAAGGAAACAGCTACCAGCTGAAGGTTAACAAACAGAGAACTTCATCACAGAGCACCTTTATTCATTATTTTTTATTATTCTGTTGTTCCTAATTTATTGTTATATTTATTTATCTTGGAAGATATTTGATGAGACACGAGGTGGGTCAAATTATGTGTCAAGTTCAAATGTGAATGAAGTCACGTGTGTCTCAAGTGCTTAAATCAAGAGCCCCATCTCTATTATACAGTAACAAAATTAAGAAATTCTTCATACCTCAAATGCTTATAGACCTTTAATTTCTTTCAAGTATAAAATATTAAAACTATTATCCACTGTATATTAATCACACAAACTACAGGGAGATAAAAGTGATGTTTAAAAACCACTGCAGTATCTCTTTAAATGAATGGCCACTCCCCATATAAAGAATAAAGCATCTGATTAATACTAACATATATGATAATACATCATAACAGATAGTCCTACTGTAGTTACTGACGTACATAATGCATTACTTCCTTAAAAAAAGTCTTATACAGAAAATCACAAATGCTGCAATAAATAATTTATTAAAAATTGCATAACATACCAGAGAGAAGTGTCTGTTGTAGATTAATTGAAAACAAAATGATGATAGTAACAATGTTGAAAAAAGATCATCAAAATATTTTTATCATCTACACACCATATGAAATGCAGATGAGTTTAGACTTGAGCCAAACACTCCAAATCTGAGGCAAAATAAAGAAACCCTTG
Organism: Clarias laeviceps; assembly: GCA_030014305.1. NCBI lineage: Eukaryota > Metazoa > Chordata > Actinopteri > Siluriformes > Clariidae > Clarias > Clarias laeviceps. The sequence goes on along the minus strand of JAQMYJ010000002.1, from coordinate 17,541,185 downwards.
CGTAACACCTTAGTGTGTGAGACTCCTTTATCTTGTCCTCTGAACAGTTATAATGCTTTTGATTCTGTGCTTCAAAGCCTTTTTTTCTTCCCTTCCTCCCTTGTGCTATTCATCCTGCAAATGGTGCTTCCTGTATAGTTGGAACTGCACAGGGCACAGGGCATCCCAAGAGGCCACACAAAACCCTTAGTGAAGCCCATGTATCTAACACCTATACAATCTTTCAGTACTCTAATAACTGGTCCGGTCACAATACAACTAGGGACTCTGTGCTTTGGTAATCACTAGGACGAAAAGTAATTTCCACTTATGCTCAGGATGCATTTATCACTGTCTGGTGAAATAAACTTACAAGTGGATTGTGGTGTTTTGCATGTGGACCTCCCACATGCATAAACTTGCTGTAGTATGATGCAATTACCATTTTTCCTAAACAACTGAACACACAATGTAGGCCATTGACATATACAGATTTGCTTAATAGTTATATGTGAACTTTACAAGAATTAAAAGTATGTGTGCACATGTCTGTCCAAATAGATATACTATTCATTTAATCACAATTATTGCAGCTTAAGGAAGAAATTGACATGGTGAGCACTTCTGTTTGCTTGATAAACACAGTTTAACAACCTCTAATTCAGGATATTATAATGGTCTACTGGGCTATCTGAGAAATACTGTAGATGTGCAACTAAATCCCAATGAACCATCCAAAGGTGAAGCACAAGGTTAACAGCCCTGAGATCTCAGAGATATTTCACAAAACAGACAGCCATAAACCTGCCAGTCAACGGGGACTATGGGGAGATGCGTCCACATCACAGAAGAAAGAAGGATCCAGAGAAACTCTAAGCCATGTTTATGGTTCATGCAGCTTTTTACAATTTAGCAGAGAAACATGTTAAAGGTTCTTTACTTGTACATGAGTATAAAGCAGGACAGAACATTCCAGTGGTCTCAGTCCTGGGTGGACATTTAACAGTTCAAATCTGTTTTAGATGGCATGACTGGGACATATTCTCTATGCGAAATAATCAAATGCAGCAGTCTTCTCAGAATTGAAACAATCCAGCTGACTCGGTATACTGAGGTTCTGTGCAATGTGCATATTTAACAGCTGGATAATTTGATGCTTAGCTGTTTTCTGACATGAACCACGAGCCGGCCATGAACCATTTCCTTCTATTGTCAAAGAATTCTTAAATGATATTGTAAAAGCCAAGCCAAACAATCTAAAGATTTTAATCTTCCATCACTATCCAGCAAACATGCACGTATTGCTGCAATGGTCTGTTTTTTTTTTTTTTTTTCATTTTTTACAAGCAAAGAAAAAAACAAACCTGTTTTTATTGTTTTACTGTAAAACATTATCCCATATAATAAAAAAGTTTCTTTCCTGACATCAGAATATTAGTGTAAAAAACTTAGATACAGATTTAGATAAAAAATAAAACAGATTAAAACAAAAAAACACTGCATCATACATAGCAATAACTGCCACAACAATTACTGAATTCAATATACTACTGTAATAAAATTTTATTTGAATAGCACTTTGGACGGCTTTACAAATATAAAAATATTGGATATAATTGCTAAAGTTGTAAACATATTTTCATTAATAATTTTAGTTAAAAATATATATATATCTTATTGTCGCCACATTGGCTTAGTGGATAAAGTTTGTATGTTCTCCCTGTGTTTAGTGGGTTTCCTCTGGGTACTCCGGTTTCCTCCCATAGTTCAGACATGCAGATTAGGCTAATTGCTGTTCCCAAATTGCCTGTAGTGTGTGAATGAGTAAAGTGTATGTGTGTGGTCTGTGATGGATTGGCACCATCTCCAAGTCTCCTGGGATAGGCTCCAGGCCCACCACAACCCTGTATACAGAATTAAGCAATATAGATGATGGTGATGATATATCATATTTATATCAACAAATTTATATATACATTCATATCATATTTATATATTTACTCAAAAGGGATCCTCATTTAGTTGAATACTTATATAACATTTTTTATATTTAGGAGAAAAATGAGAAACTACATTTGGAAGTTGTCCATGTCTCCAGAAAGTTGTTGTTTTGATTAAAGCCTTATGTCTGCTTGAACTGATCACACAAAAGATTGTTGTTGAACAGTTTCCAAATGAGGTCCAGGTGCAATGCCTCAGTAGGTCACTATAAAATCAAAGCGAAGGTCACTACAAAAAAAGTCAAACTTGTTTAGCTTCCTGTGCACTGTAAATCTAACAATACACTTCTGAAAACCTGCTACACTGAACAGTGTTTCAGCAGACTGGTAGCGTAGACGATCTTCCAGTATTTGGTTGTCGTCAAAGTACAATTTTAGTCTGTGATGCTCCACCCATGAGATGAGGAACTAGCGAGGACCATCTTTTTTTACTCTTTTCAATGTTTTGGATCTTGAAGGTTTCAGCCCCAACATTTCTGTGCATATGCATCTATCCGTCCTCAGGCTTTCTGTTGATAGTGGTGGGATCACTGGCAGGGTCACTGACTCCATGGACTGAACTCAAAGCATCAAATGTCAACTTTTACAAAAAATGCAGACATGCTAACCATATATAGAAGTTTATCAGGGTTACATCTCCTGCTTAAGTGAGTCTTATGTTTATTCATGTTATTTATTTTTGCTGTTTTTTTCATGTTACATTTTTTTTCTAATTTCAAGGTCAAACTAAAGATCATAATATTCACATACTATGTTGAATACTATATCTATGTTTGTTACTATGTCTGTTAGTTTTGTTTAGCTATGGTTAATCCATATCTGCAAATACATTGTTTATTGATCAATTTATAAGAATGATATATTTGTTCATAGGTTTGGCAAGGTTATGTAATTTTATTGTAAATTTCTTTATTTAAAAATAACTTTGACTGTGATTTATTATTAGGCTATTATAAATACCAACAACAGTAAATGCTTGCTCAGTTCTGGCACATTTCATCGTTGATTAGGATAGATTTTGTAATACAGGCTCTTATGAATAAGAAAAAAAATTCATATTGTACACTGGCTTATATATATATATATAAACTAAAATAATAATAATAAAGCAAATAAAATTTCAAAAGGGCCAGCTTCAAGCAAAGAAAACTACTAGAAGATTTCTGGAATTATTGGTTCAACTTCAGGAAATGCAGTCGGGAAAAGAATCATGAATCATAAATCAAGAATTTATGAAATTCAGAAATCCACACACTCAATGGGACAAGAAATTAGAGGATTGGGACTAAACAGCTGCATGGACATAAGAAAACTGTAAGAGACTCTTTGGAAAAAAGGCTTCAGTTTGTTAGAGAGCATAAAACTTGGACTTTAGAGCAATGGAAAAAGGAGATGTGGTCTGGTGAGTCCAGAAGGGTGTGTCGGTTTAAGACAAGAAGCACATGAGGTGATGTGCTCATTATGTATAGCGGCCACTGTCTGGAGGCAGTGTTATGATCTGTGGTTGCTTCAGTAGATCAGGTCTAGGCTCAACCATGTTATATGGCGATACAATAAAGTCAGCTGATGACATGATGAATGTAATGAATGACCAGGCCAGACCATCAATGGATCTTTTGATGGCGCAGGCATATTCCAGGACTCAAAGAGTGCTTCTCAGCATGATGAATCATTTTCATATGAATTGGATAGACTTTTTTGCCTTGGTCAGTGTATAATGCCATATAATATTGTTTTGTCTATCATGTGTAGTTATTCAATTGTTTTGCACTTTATGTATCCCTGTGTACTGAAACCAGGCCATCACGCCAGTATGTGTAGTTTGGACATTGCATTTCAGATTTCATTGCTCCTTTGCTGTAATAACATCCATGCTTCTAGGGAGGCTTTCCACAACATTTTAAAGCATGACTGGAGAAAGGTGTGCAAGAGCATTAGTAATGTCGGGTAGCATTGTTGGGCGAGGAGGCCTGGGGCACAGTCAGCATTCCAAATTCATCCGAAAGGTGTTCAGTGGGGCTGTGGTCTCTGCGGGCCACTCAACTAACAAGAAGTTATACTGGTATAGGGCACTTTCAGGAACACTTTGGTGTGCACTACCAACCAGTGCTGGAGACATGAAACAAAGACGGGGTATAAAATGCTGAAAAAATTACCAGTGAATTTTTTACACACTTTTGGCAGATCAAGACTTGTTAAGCAAAACCCAGTGTATAATTAGACTGTAATTACACTGCTAAGTGAAAGTAATGTTACTATAGGAAAAAAAATTTGGAACAATCACCCAAAACCCTGTTGAAACTAGTTTGATAAAATGTGCTCTTTAACATTTGACTGAGATGATGGGTTGTCCAGAGAGAAAGTGAGAACGATAACACTGGTTGAATACAACACCACATCATTTTGTTTACACTCTTCATTTCCAAACAGTGTAAAAAATTATTTTAGCTTGAATTCTTCATAGAATATGGCCTTAGCTATAGCAAATACTCTGCTTATCCAGCACTGCACTGTTCCTTTCTCCTTTTTTCCATGAGGAACAGAGATCATATTGTTTAAAAGATACTTTCTTGCATCTGGCTTGGCTTTTCAGTGACAGATTATTGAACTCAAGGCACTTTTTAAATAAACAATAAAATAAACCATGAATCAGATGCAATAGTTCTAGTGCTTGATTTGTCATCACCAGGAAACAGAGATGTGTACTTATTCCACGTCAAAAGTCATAGCTTTATGTGACATTTCAGTGACTTTAGTTTAGTGAACTTGTGAGGGACTTGGAGGAGCTAAGGCAAGAAGTAAACAGTCACAGTCTACTGGCATGGTGACCCTTAGTGCACGTGCAAAAAAGGACTCACACATTGGAGACATGTGATCCTGCTGAACTCTCCCACGACTGAATGACCTTTGCCAAAAGGGTCAATGGATACATAATTTGGTCTATACTGGAACTCCATACCTTGTGTTAATAAAAAATGAAGACTGTAAAATAGCAGCAAAAGGAAGCCCATACATTGTCGAAACAGATATATAAAAAAAAAGTGGCCAAAAGAGACTATGGACTATCCTGTAGTCACAGTCTGGATTTTGTATTGTGGACAGACATTCAGCTGGATTTAGTGTCAGCAGATCTGTCAGTTTGATATTGCTCAATCTGTCTAAAGACATCTTAAAAAACAGCAAAGCTGTGCTAGTTTCAAGTCACATGCATCTTTCGATTCCCAGTGCTACGTATATAGCGTGGTGCACTATTTAATGGGCACATTATCATGGAGCCTGTGTTCCATAAAGATAGACTGCATTTTAAAAAGTATAATAGATTTTTACAATGTATTACAAATGGATGAGTACTAACTTTCAGTTAAAATACTTATAATGAAAACATGCATTCACTACCAACATGGTAATAAAACCTCTATAAGAGGGTCCGCTCCAGGATAAACAAAGTAATATTACTCTGAAATGAGATTAGGAAAAGATTTACAACAATTTAACAAAAAAAAACAGGCCACCACTGTTCATTTACCGCTGCTATTCCGTACCTCTTCCATTAGCTTCCCTGCTCCATCACACCTACTTCAATTTAAAAAAATGTTTTTAATTAGTTGATCAGTTAAATCAGATGTGCTGAGAGCTGAGAAAGCACTACAATGTGGGCAATCGTCCTCCAGGAGTAAGATTGAGAACTACTGCTACTATTTCATAGTAGGCCTTTCCTCTAAGCACTCTCTGGGCCAAACCTCAAAGACGAAAAGGAAATGGAATTGTGATGCAGCTGCCCGACCACTTGGTCCAAATCCCTAAGTCACACAGCAAAACCAGTTGCGGCACAAGCTTTTGCACCTTTTTCTTTTCAAGCTGACCCTGGTATTTTCTCTTCCTTTATACAGAGGAAGAAAGTTCTGACCGTGTACATGTATAAAACTATGATTCACATTTTTCTGTTTATAAAGAAGTAGAAAATGTGCTTAAATAGTTAAATGTTCCCAAAAAAGCAAGACCTGACAGTTCACTATTAAAAAATGTGTGCTTAGGCTGCCTGAACCATCTGGCCAGTTTCTTTTCCATCAGTTCTTTGCCAGTGTCAACTGGAAAGCTGGATCTCTCTCAACTATACATCATGAAATACCATTCCAGAATCATGCACTATTGAAAAGTAGTAATAAGATTATTATATACACAAGAAATGTCTTACTATACACTAGACAGTTGTTAACCCAATAGTACACGCGGACAGCATCTCTGAGAATTTAAGAGTCAACATTTTCCACGTAGATACTGTAGGCCGAAAGATTATAAAGATAATTTTTGGCCTCCAGAAATCCTAAGAACAAAATGAAGGCTAATAAACTGATTTCATCCATTCACCGTTACATCATTGCCTGATTACAATTCATTTCTCCACTGTCAGTGGTGAGAACAGAGGCTTGAGATGCTGAGCATAACATCTACAGCAAAACAGATTTGGGCATTTACTTAGAGAATAAAAGCAACACTGCCACCTACAGCCCAATGCCCAAAAGGCCAGGAAAAGTCAGCTTCTTTAATCCTTGAAAAATCAATAAATGATCATTAGACACCAGGGTTAGTTGAAAGATTTTTTAATTATTTTATAATACAGGATTTTAGGCATACTGTATTTTTACATTTAATATTCTGAAGCTAATTTTATAGCAGTGATAGTTTTGAATACACACACTCACTGAGGGATAACCACTCAAAGGAAGAGGAAAGACCACTGGGCATGGTCACCCATGACTGATCTGTTCTCCCGTATCATTTGGGCCACCCCTCCACAAATACCCGCCTCACACTCACACCAATCATCTTTTAAATGTGTAGCAATTAAAAGCGGAAATACACCGACACGATTACAAATAACTTTGTTTAGAATTCCATTGTTATTAATATTAATATTAATTCTCCACAATTCAAAGTCAAAAGAAAAGCAGACAGCATACAAACATTAGGAAATAAAACACCCATTTTTCCTCCTAGCCCCGAGATGGGGCCCATTAAGGGACACCACCCCCTGTTCGCTTGCAGTTTTTTTGGATGCCAGTGGAGCTCTTCGGGTGCCCCAGGAATCCACCATGCTTACAATGTGTCCTTTATGGCCAAGGCTTTCGGACAGGAGCCCACTGACTATTCCCTTCTTTTTATTCTTTGCATCAGACGATGGTGACTGTCCTTCAGGACATCGTAGCAGACAAAGTGTGTCTATGTGGCTAAGGAGATGAGTTTCTCACAGTTCAAGCACATTTGCCAGCCTTTTCATTTCCTTTTATTTCCAGGCAGACAAATCTTTAAGCACACAAGAGGTGAACAGTTTTCCAAGAACTCAGGTACACACCCAGGGTAATAAAACACTAGACTAGGGCATGCACAGGTGTGGACATAACCGTCACTTCGGGGGTAGGGGGGGGGGGGGCTTATGAATAAATTCTTTTGCTTGGTCCAGCGTCAAAGGCATATGGGGTGGTCATGGCATGTCCCATCAGTCCACCTATGTTAGGTCAAACTCTTTCTTGTCCTATTTGTAGAAAGCAAGAGATATCCAAACAGGTTAGGTCAGCTGAGAAGTGATGTCAACCACTGTGTTCTTCAGATAAGCGTCTGAGTAGAGTGCAATGATCAAATGTGCGAGTTTAAGTGCCAGCTCGCTCTTAAGAGCAAAGCCATGTCCAAAACCATAATTCCAGTCAGGAAATACTCTGTATATGTGGAGAAAGGAACCTCAATATTCTCTCTCTAAAGTACAAGAAATTCTATAATGTGTTTCTTACACTCCTATTTTACATTTTCCTTTTTAATTATCTGTATATTTGATATTTGGATTTTTAATAGAGCTCTATGTACACAGGATCATGGTTTTACGAAGCAAAAAGAAATTTTGGCAAGAAACTAGGGCAAATGAGAGAATGAAATTGAGTACTTGGCACAGAAGGTTTCCAGCTACTATACAGGAATAAAGTGAATGAAAGTAATTGATCTGGCCTGCTGAGCCATTTTATAATCACTCAGAATGCGTCATACGTTGGCGAGCAGAAAAAGGGAGCAGGAATTGAGGAATAGAAGGCATGTTCAGGGATCAGGGAGTTGTTCTCTCTTCTGTTTTACAGCAATAAGCAGCAGCTGCTTTCTGTAGTCTTCTCCCGGTTTCTTTGGCCTTAAAGGAAGACAAAAACAAAAACAAATGAGCAGCAGAGAAAAAGTAATTGCTCTAACAAAATACACTAAATCTAGCACAAAGCTACAGAAAAAACGGAAAGATCACCGACAGTAATGCATATTAATTCATACTTTTTATTAGTAATATAAAAAACAAAAAAAGTGGGCAGCTTTGAAATGGTATGTGCGCAGGTTTCTTTTCTTTAGCTTTGTGTTTACCTCAAAGGCAAATGATTTATATTTTATGATATTTTACTAAAATAATGGTAGGATATACATCGTCAAGTGAAAGCTGGGCTCCCTAATCTTTTAAATAATCAACCTTTAGATAAAATATAACTAATTGTTCAACCATTAAGTAGCTGTTAAACACTCTGGAATGAAACTCAACCCTTTATCTGGAAACTGTATGGTTTTATCAGAGGTTACACCCCAGGCAGACATATCTGGAACTATTAAACCTTTTTCAAAAAACAAACAAACAAAAAAAAAACATAAAACCTGCTTTCCTAACAGAATTGTATGTATTTGCAATGATTTTATGAAGGAAAAAAAAAAAAAAAAAAAAAAAAAAACTCACACTCATAGGTGTCAAAGTTTTCTGGCTACTGAGCCACAATCCCATTACAAACTTAATAATGTTATCTCTAACTTGTTCTTGCACCGAGGACAAGGTCAACAAATATTATAAGCCATTACATCAGAAATACTGTGACCATAATCTCTGAATTAAAACCAAGTTATTATTTCCAATGCCTGGATAAGGAAATGTGTGAGACACTATCAATCTCGTGAAAAATGACAAATATCTATTTAATATTTGACAGATTTTAACCACTTCATCTTCCAAATATATATATATAAAAAATTTTTTTATCAGAGTTTAAATACAGTGGAACCTCGGATTACGAGTAAAGTGGTTTACAAGTGTTCCGCAAGATGAGCAAAGATTTTTAATAAATTTTGACTTGAAAAACGAGCACTGTCTTGGTTTACGAGTATTACGAGAGGAAAAACCAACGGTTTTTCTCTCTCTTGCGCTGCGGAATTGTACGTAATCGTCTCCCCTGCTGGGTCTTAGTGCTTGCAGAGTTTCTGTGTAAGGCAGAGAGAGTGTGTGAGAGAGTGTGTGTTTGTGTGGGAAGCCGAGAGGAGGAGGGGTGGGAGGGGGCTGTAAAGGCGAGACACTGTCGGGATTTGTTTTTACTTTTTTTTTTTTTTTTTTAAAAGGTAAAGTGCAGGTTAATTTGTTTTATTTTTACTTTATATTTTGTATTAA
>JAQMYJ010000002.1:17496678-17510358 GCA_030014305.1 Clarias laeviceps | reverse complement strand
TGAAAGTAAAAACAGTTGAAAGTCAGAGGACGTTTCTTTTTTTGCTGAGTATATGTGGTACTGACAAGCAGAAAGGCCATTTAAAGGCCATTTACAGTGTGACCAAAAAGCTTGCTTCCAGCTGCATGTGGTCCTATGATTAGAACTTCTGTTTTATCAGGATTAAGCAGAAGGAAGTTAATTAACATCTAGTCTATTATGTCCTGCACACAATGCTCAACTTTAGTAAGCTGGTTTTTCTCATCTGGTTTTGATGAGACGTATAACTGTGTGTCATTAGCATAACAATGAAAACTAATACCAGGCTTACGAATTATGTTGCCCAGAGAAAGCATGTAAAGAGAAAAAAGCAGTGGGCCTAAAACTGAACCCTGTGGAAAACCAAACTCCACTTAAATCGACAAACTGATAATGATCAGTGAAATAATATCTGAGCCAGGAGAGGGCCGTTCCCTTAATTCCTACTACATTTCTAATCTGTGTAGGAGAATACTATGATCAATGGTGTCAAAAGTTGCAAAGGTTGAGTAACACAAGTATAGTAATGCAGCCCTGATGAGAGGCCAATAGGAGGTCATTTACTACTTTAACAAGTGCTGTCTCTGTGCTGTGGTGAGGCCTAAACCCTGACTGATACAGTTTGTTTATGCTATTTTTGTGTAGATATGAATATAGCTGCTGTGCTACTATCTTTTCCATAATCTTCGAGAAAAAGGGGAGCAGTGGGAGACTGGCCATCTGGAGCACCGGGGATTTTCCCATTTCTTAAACATTAACAATATTTAAGAACTGGGAAATGCCTCAAATGCCTTACATTTGTGTCTGTGTTTTTGTACGATAATCAGATTATCATTGTAAATAACTGCGAGGCCTCCTCCTCTACCAGTTAGCCGAGGCTGGTGTATGTAGCTGTATCCAGGAGGACTGGCTTCATTTAGAGCTACATACTTGTTTTCTTTAACCCAGGTTTCTGTTAAACATAATATATCAAACTTCTGACCTGTGATAGTTTCATTAACAATAACTGCTTTGGATGTAAGAGATCTAATACTGTATTTACCAGCTAGTCTAATACAGCTTCAACTCAGAGGTGCTGGCTGTGTATTCAGTATGCTTTCGATTTTTGGTCTCTATATTAATTAAATTACTAAAACAGTCTTTCTGACTCATTCTAAATGTTTTATTAGCTCGAGGAAAAGACACAATCTCAATACTGTATAGTGAACCCTGAGTGACGACTCTATGCAGCTAGCAGACGGTTGGTTTAGCTTGTTTGTCTGCTCCCCACCCTGGGCTCTGGGTAGTCACCGATTAACTAGGCCTCTTCTGAGACTATGAGCTATACTACAGGAAATGAGAGCAGCACTTCCCGAGTGGGATGGACACCGTCCCCCCCTAACAGGCCAGCTTTGCCCTCAAAGGTACACCAATTATCTATAACGCCCACATTATTTTCGAAGCACCAACTGGACATCCAGTGGTTCAGCGACCCTAACAGACATTTATTACTAATTATATCTAATATGGTGACCTGTAGTGCAGGTCACATTCACACTACACTGGGTCAAAATAACAGTCTGATCAGCTACTATCTATGTTTTAGCTGTAAGAAAAACAATTAATGCCCAGAGGAAACCTACACTGATGCAAGTATATGGAAACCTGAAAACAATACTGTGCTTCTTATGGTGTCTACTGATTGAGTAATTCTAACCTTGATTTTCTATAAGAGATTTCTAAACTGTGTTTTTATGTAAGTTGAAAAAAATATTAAAATTATCTTGCACCTTCAGTGCATTACATTAAGTAATATAAATGAAGAAAATTAACATTACATTAGGTATTATTGAAAATAATGTTCATGTGTGATTATTTACTTTTTTTTTTTTTTACCTTTCAGGGTGCCAGTGGTTTCATATAACTAGCAGTGGAAACCCACAAACTGATGTGGACAGTTTGAAGTTACATAAAATAAGGAAAATCCCCCCAATAGCAATACTTTGTAATTTTTTTTTTATTATTTTCATTTTAAGCTTGTTTATTTATTTACACATTTTATTTTCTGATAAAATATGAGTCTATATACTGTATATGAGTCTGGAAGTATATTTATGTTTAGCACATACAATCCTGACCTTCATTTTTTAAAAATAACTACTGACCCTTTGTGTTGTTATTTATTTATCTAAATCCATGTGTTATTTCATAGTTTTGAAATTGTCAACATTATTTTAGAATGTAGAAAAAAAAACATTGAATTAGAAGTTGTTTCCATACTTTTGGCTTGAGCAAGTGTGACTAAGTTACTAAAATAATTGAAAAATCTAAAGCAAAATTAAGCAGTAAAACCAAACAGCTGTTTTACTTACAGCACTGTGCAAATATCTTGGGAACATATAAAAAATGCCATGAGGAAAGATGCTTTTGAAAACATTTCAAGACATAAAAGACACTTCTATAATATTATAATACATTATAATGTTAATAATATATAATAATAATAATAATAATAATAATATTTGGTGTGAAAATTATTTGAATGAAAAAAAAAATCAGTAGTGTTACAGTAGATACATTTGCAGTAGATTTGTGCAGTTTTGTAAGTAAAACAGCTGGGACGTTTTACTGAGCATTATGAAGAATATGAGTTCTTCTTGTAACTTTCCCCTTTCTATTTTTCTCCAAATCCAGGAGCCTAGATTAGTTTTTTTGTTTGTTTGATTGTTTGTTTCCAAAATCTGTTAACCTCTCCCCGCTGTCTGTGAAAGTATCAGGGATGTCTGAAATTCACCCGGACACGTTTACCTGTAGCAAATGTATATAATGAGCAGTGAGCAGAATGGAAACAAAATGTATGTATTGGGAATGTATTTCAGGAAAGTCAGCATCAGGAAAATCTGGTTTCCCCTCCCTACTGGTGCTGTAGAAGTATGTCTGAAATTCACTTACACATGTTTCCCTGACATGTAGCAAAGATTTTGAATGTTTTAAAAAAAAAACACTGCCTTTCAATTTTACATATGGGAAATGTATTTTCCTGGGCCTTAGGAAAATCTATTCCCCCGATTAAAATACGTAATAAATTTCATGCTTTCATACTTTGTGAAATTAAAGAATAAGAAATCAATTCAGATATATTATTAAATGTAAAAATGCTGTTATATAACGTGTTGTGCCTTTGACCAATGTCAATTATGTATGTCTGTTTTATCATGGATTACAGGAAATCATGTTGCCCAACATATTTGGGTGTGAAGATGTACGTGAGATTGCTGGATGTAATTCAGAACGTAATACACATGAATAACTAATGAGTGTGTACAACATGAGAGTGGTGTCCTATAATTGCTATATCTTTGTGGTTGATATATATACTCCCAGATAGTTTAATATACTGTAACAGGAAACTGTTTGAGTGAGTAAAAAAAAGAGTATCATGGTTAGCAGTTTTTATCACGTGTCTACAATTGAGTGCTATAATCAATTACGCAGTATAATTTTAAATATTAATAGAATTAATCAATATCACAGCTATTGTCACACAGCTAATATATTTGAAGTCCTACAAAAGACATGCAGTGAGCTTGGGTAGTGACTGTGTGATGATCTCTACTACTAATCAACAGATGGACATTTGAAACCAAGAGGAGGTATTTCCATTATAAGGGAAAAAGTATGGGCATTTTTTTGGTAATGTTCAGCAATGAAATACACTATATAACAGTGGTCTATTCCAGTCGTTACACTCTCAATCAACTAGAATTGTTCATTATAAATACTATAAAAATCGTATTACACAGAATATAGTATCTCTGATCATTTACATATAACCAGATTTCTGTCCAGAGTTAAGAGGTGGTGTTTGAACAAGTACACTGTCAGTCCAAGCAACCCAAAATTTGAATAATTTATTTAGCTTATTTATATATCATTTAATCATTTTGTTTGTTTTGTGCACTGAGTAGCTTATATGAATATGATTTAACCTTTATAACTCAGCCACCACTTAATGTAATGTCTAGTGTGTGAATCCAATGAAAAAATAGAAATACATCTGATCCAGAATAAAAATAGACATGTGTGTGTGTGTGTGTGTGTGTGCATGATTGTATAGGTTTTACCATCACGCATCAGAATTGGAGCTCAGGGACTTTAACTTTGGCAGAATTCCTTTGTTGTTTAACTGCGGTTGGAATCTAGTAGGTTACATTACCACCAAATGTCCAATTCTTAGTCTGCTAATTAATAATTTCTCTTTCGGATTTTTCTCCCTCCTTATCACATCCCTTATCACATTTACTTTGTTCTCTAAGTAATGACTTGCTTTTGGTTCATTATTCCACTTCTGTTGACATTGTTGTTTTGTCTTGCTTAAGGCTATATTTTAATAATTTGATATTGACCTCAACATCCATTGTTTTTTAGTTGCTTCTTTTGCCAGCTCTCCGGCTCCCTCATTTCCCCACATACTATTTTTGAGTTAGATACCAAGATTTCATACACAAGATCCTGGTGACTCCTGACTGTACCTGTTCTCCCTGTGCTTGGTGCGTTTTCTCTGGGGGCTTCAGTTTTTCCCCACAGTCCAGAGATATGCAGATAAAGCTACTGGTGTTCCCAAATTGCCCCCTAGTGTGTGTATGTGTGCGCCCTGTGATGGATTGGCAATCTGTCCAGGGTGTACCCTGCCTTTTGCCCTAAGTCTCCTGGGATAGGCTCCATTTCTCCATGCTCTCTTACACTGGCTTGATCTATATTTACTTGAATAGTTATTCCATCCAAAAGTCTTTAACTCAATTAAAAAGTGCATTTTGATATGCAGTCATATTGTAAAATTTTTACACATAAAAAATTCATCTGAATTTATCATCTTTATTCTTCTGAGCTTTTCTTACTTTGTGCTCTAGAAATATTACTGGGTCCATGGTGTTTCTCTGTTTTCTAAATCCGCTTTCATAAGCAGAGATCAAACTTCCCTCTTCCAGTAAGTATACTAGTAAATTTTCCAGTAAGTCTTTTCTGTATTACTCAAAACCCTTTTTAATTCTCCTATTGTAAACGGAGGAATCTTGCTGACCATTGTGCTTCCCTTTTCACCCAGGGCCTACATATTCAGTGATTTTGTTGTTATCTTTTTTTATACTCCTCACTCAGATTACTGGAACTATTAATGTTAACATAGATTTTGACCATCCACTAGAACAGAGTAGTTAAACTATTTTCTATCCCATCCCATCATTTTTATCATCCCATACACATACATGCTTAAGTAGAATACCCAATTCTATTCACAAAACTCCCACCAATGAGTCTGCCTTTTTTATTCCTTGTTTTATTGAACTGTCCATCTTTTTTATGCTCATTTCCTGCTTTAACTGGCATAACCATCAATTACTTTCTTCCAGAAACATTTCACAGTTTGCTTTTTTATGATACACTTTTCCCCGGAACTTTCTGTAGTCAAAAAGATACCAGTGCTCATCTTGCACCAGATAAGAAAACGTTCATTGCTAAAATTTTATAATAATAATAATAATTATAATAATATATATATATTATTAATATAATAATTATTTAATATTTTTGTATATTTATATAATAATAATTATGTAATAATAATTTACCGGTCAATCATTATTTTGTGTTCTTTCCTCACTTCAGGCCCTGTAAACTGAGCACTGCACAATATAGTCTATATTATACACACAGTGCTGCATGGTGGGGTCTTGTAATAGCATTAAAGCATAGTACAATGGCAATTACTGGCAAGCACATAAAATCCACAGATAACACACCTATTCTGGTGTAAAAATATATAATTTAAAGAGAAACAACAAGATAAAAAAAACACTAAACTGAATGTGCATTTCAAATTTCTACAAAAAAAAATGCAGCAATTCTGCATAACACATATGAATACATGAGTTCATGTTTACCCTTTTCCAAAGCATAGTTAACTAGAACAGGATGTATTAATCACGTTCTCTGATGTAAAACCCATATCACTGTTTATACCAGAGAAGCTCTACTTACACTCAAGGTTTGGAATTACTGCATATTTTAATCTAGCCTGTGTGAACAGGCTGTTTATTACAGTCAAGTCATTAACTGCAAGCCAAAAACCAAACAGCATTACTTTATTTATCTTTAATACATGAAATACCAAGACAACAAAAACACCAAAGAGGAAAGTTGACATTTTTGACTGGACATCAACTTTGTTCAATACTAAAGTCTATACAGAGCAAGTGTAAGTAATTCATGTACATGAATTGAAAAGCATCAATAAACAGAAATACTGTATAGATTGCATATTCTATAAATCTTTTACAGAAACAGGAACAGTTAACCTTGATGTGTAAAGCATTTCAATATTATTTAATTAAATGTTATTTTATTAACTTAAACATCATCCAAGCTCATATAATACAAAAAATTAAAGCCTAAAATTACAATTGATGTTAACCTCTTTTATTAAAAAAGTCAATATGGGTAAAATAATTAATTTATTATTTTATTAGCAATAATATTCAAGTTTATTATACAAAATACTTCAAGTTTGTATAGATCAGACATGTTCATCTTCCCTAATAATGATCTGTGAAAATGGTGCTTACAATTGTTACACAAACAATATGTCAATAACGTAAATAGGGTTTGATACCAAAAGTAATTGAGTCAGACTAAGAAAAAAAAAACTTTTTGTAAATTCTTAACTTTCTTTTAAGACATGGAAAAATTGGAAACATGTCTCCAATTTTTTTCTAGCAAGTCCCAATTTTTACAACCTGCTAAATATGGTGTCGCACAGATTCATAACATCAAAAAAGCCTAAATATGATTGAAAACAAACCCATGAACACCAGAGGCTTGTACACTGGGCATGATAATGTATTGCAGGGTTTCTAACCCAGCTCCAATAATTAAAAATCTTTAGAATAGTTTCTTTGGCCAGGCAGTATAGAAATATTATGATGTCTAACACTAATACAAACCATGGTAGTTGACCTAGTCCTTTAAAAAATCTCCCCAATTACTCATGAAATGTATTTTCTCTTGAAATAGTAGACAATTTCCACAATCTGTGTGATGGAAATGTTGTGGGGAAATGATTTAGGAATGTGCTACAAATAGCATATTCTGTTAACATTCTGTGTTAGAGGTTAAAGACATTAATCTCACAGGCTGAATAGAAAATTCAGGTATCAAACTAAATACATGCTCATTTAGTTTGTTTAGGCCTGAAAATCAGTCAAAGTAGATTTTTGTATTGTACCTAAAACATCTGTAAAATGTTTCATGTTAGAAGTTGTTTAGATTCATAAGCAACAATTTGCAGGCAACCAGTGCCATTACTTTTGCACTAACTTGGAATGTAATTTGAATCTTTTTGTCACTTTAATGCATGTTGCTTTAAAGTTAGAGTTGCTTTGGTTTAAGCACCTGATTACAGTCAGTTAGGGGTATTTTTGACTAGGTTTAAATGTAGTGATTTAAAAATGAATGTACATTGCTTATAAACTATATGCAATGTTTGTTTTTTTTTAAATGTCATTTCAATATCACCACTTGTTCTGGACATTTGACCTTGAATTGAAATTCGATTCAGGCCTTTGAATATTATGTTCGAGAACCCCCAGTCTAGCCTATAGATATTAAAAATATTAAGGATAATATTCCTAGGGTCGGAAATACAGAACCCAGTCATCATATAAATCCTGCTCCTGATGATTTTCACTTCCTTGATCAAAACATACAATATAAATCAACAATATGATTTTGTGCTGTGAGAAAGATTTTGACAGGTCTTGTAAGTCCACATGAATATCTCAAAACATCCAGCTTGAAGAATCAGCCACTTTTGTCTTTCCTCCATTACAAACAGGAGTTATTAGAGAAAGCATATGGGAAGGTGAACTATAAAGGTCAGTTTCCAGCTGGTACAAAGAATATGGAACAACACCAGAACACTACTACTAATAAACAGTGCTTAGGAACATACTGTACAAGGAAAAGACTCTGGTACATGGCACTAAGATGCAAAATAAATGATTCAGATGATAATATAGTTTGAGATGAATGATTCTTAAAGAAATTCTTAAAGAAATAATGTTAAAGTGACTGAATAATGATTCAGACTTTTTATTTTGTTATACTGGCAGCTTCCCTTATTCAAATTATTAACTGTTCTTTTGATGTGTGTAATAAAACATGTTCTATGCCAAATCATACTTTTCAAGTTTATTAAAAAATTACAGTAATTACAATAACATTTAATATCTTACATTAAAACAAACAAAAAAAGGCAACTGTTGTTCCACTTGAATAAAAGGTAAAAAAAAGCAAATATAACAGTTAAGGCTATATACAACAAAAACAGTACACTACAAATATTACCTTATAATATTATACATTATAATACAAAAATATGTAAACATTACACTTTGACTGTTTGACTATTCACAACAGCTAACACCAGACAAGTTTTGTTATTCACAAATCGTAATAAAAATCTCATTTATCACATTCCCTTGTGGACTTTAAAATGGTAAAACATTCAAAATGCCTACTGGAATTGTAATGTAACATATACATAATGGGTGTGTATTCCTAACTACAGTTAGTTGGTTTACTATAACAAAATACAGATACTGTATCTGCTTTTGAACAACCATGTTGACAGACTTACTACGCGGTCTAAACTCAATTCAAGGTACAGACCAGCACAGGTTACATATGTGCATTAAAAACAAGGCACCAATTCCTAACACATTCACAGAAAACTTTGTGGCAAGACCCAGCTTAGGGGATATAATATGTACACTATTTTTTGAATTTGTGCAACATGTGAACCAATAGACCTCTTTTCTCCAGTAAATAATTAAACGTCCACGAATGTCCAACCAGCTCAACTCAGCTATCATGTCACTCACTAGTCTAATACTGATCAGATGTAATTTGATAAATTCATTAAAATTAATGAATAATTACGATTTGATCAGAAGCTTAAACTAAACTGACTTCAGTAATATATGTTAAATATGTCTATACTGAAATATTTATGTGTAGTGCTTACTGGTTCATGTGACAGTTTGTGCTTCACTTTCATTATTTGCCTGATGAGTTATCATGGCTGTGTGCTGTGCTGTCATCACAGGAGGTCATTGCATTGCATCATAACAGCAAATTGTGCTACTCAGTGTGGAGTTTTCTGTTGGTTGAATTTGAACATGTAGTATCCCACAAGTTGAGGTCATAAGGTGAGAAACAGCTTATTTATACAATAAATAAGTCTGTCTGCATCTTAAAAAACCATAGTATTGTGCGAAAGGGCTTCATCAACCCGTCTGTAAACTGGACACCATTATTAACTCATCCTTCTTAAGCTGCACTTCCTTCAAATTCTGTTTTGATTTTGCCAGAATATATTTGCTTTCCTTCCAGAGTGTTCTCCAAATTCTCTTCGCTCTCTGAACTGTTCCTGATTCCATACCCAAAGTAAATTAAAAAGCCTACAAGAAACATCAAAAAAATTCAAAGTTAGACAGTAATTCATCAGTTTATTGAGTAACTAAAGCACTTGCAACACTTGCATCACTATCAGTTCTTGTTACAACTCTTTGCTTGGATTAGATTAGATTTTGATTCTCATGTACTGCAAGTAGGTCTGAATTATAGAATATGAATAGGAACGGGCTGAAATGTTTTTTTTTTTTCTCAATATGATACACAACATGGTATTTACATTACAATACAATTTCTTTCAATGACAACAATGTACTGTATGACAGCTTAGTATCTGTCCTTTATTTAAATTTTACTTTTTTCTTTGACTGACTGATGTGTTATGCCGTGCCAGTCAGGACTGGGCTGCAATCTGTATAGCTATAATTAAAAAAATTTGTGGGTCTATTTTATGTGAAAATCATCTCTTTAAATGCTAGAAAAAATGCTTATCAAATGTTGAATGCATAATGTTTCTCTTACCAATAATCATCCAAACTGCAAAACGAATCCATGTCGGCCCATCCAGCTGCATCATGAGGTAGATGTTAATAAAAATACTGATCAAAGGCAAGGCAGGAAGCAAAGGCACCTGGAAAAAAAGAGAGAAAATGCAACATTTAAATTTCTGATGTACAAGATGATAAGAAAAGTGCATGCAAGAAAAAGTATACTTGATCATTTTGTACTGTGCAGTCAGAACAACAAAGAAAGAAAGGTACTGAAGAGCGCATGTGTACCTTAAAGCTGACGGCCTCACTGCTCTCAGGCTGTCTCCAGATAATGAAAATGCAGATGAATGAGGCGATGCTGAGCAGAACCACTATAGTGACCCAGACAGGCTGGCATTCTATGATGTTCTCACCCCATACTGCCAGCACTAGACATAGCAGAGTGAAAAACACACCTACACACATAGAGAGAGAGAGAGATAGAGACTATTATTAAATATTCGATGAAATTGGACTTATGGATTTAATATATTTATGGTATTATAGGCATTTTAGTCAGTTCAGATTTTTTCGTTGACACATCGTCTCAGACTCCCACACATATGATGTTGACTGACTCTGAGACTTTTTTTCATGTGAACACAAGACACAGCTTGTATTAAAGCTCAGGCCTCTAATGTTTTGCATAACTTGACAACAGCTTGCACAGAGTTGGCTTGTTCTCTGAGAGGAAATTGCATCAGCTCTGTTATTGATATTATATTAAAAATGAAAAGAAAAAGAAAGACATTGGTATATTAGTAAATATAAGAACTTCTTATATAGTCATCAAGGGAAACTTTGCTCTGCTAAACCTAAGGGCGCAAGTGATGCTTCAATTTTACTTAACTGAAAAATACATTAGAACATATCATTTTTTTTTACGCTGAGAAAAACAAACCCAAAAATAAACACGCGAAACAGGTTGACATATTTAGCTTGATCAAAGCTCAATTTTTTTCAGTGTATGATCAAAGTGCATAACAGGAATAGGCGTAATGCACTGCAGAAACTGAGTTCTATGTATTCTAGCTAGATGAACAATAAACGAAAAATACCCTTAAGTGCATTTGATGGAGATCTAACCACAGAATGTTCTTTTGCTTCTGTTGTCACTCTGTTCTGATCAGTCTTCGCAATGCTCTGCCATGCTTCTAGCTGCAGTTTAAAGCCACGTTTGCTGTAAAATCTTGTGAAACCTTGTTTCTAATTGAAGCTTGCGTTAATCCATTGTGTTTACTCTTATTTCTAAATACTTTCCTCAATCATATTCAACATTTTTGCCCATTTGCTCTAAATCCTACATTTCCATTGGAGAATCCCTTTTGTAGGTGGTTGACCTACACACAACCATGGCTTCCTTGAGGTAGCCACAGCACAATGTGAGTGTTTAAACATACAACACTAAAATATAAAAAATTTCTCAAGTAAGTTGTTAATATGCATAAAGAAGCAGAAGCTGCTTATAGACAGAGATTGTCAATGAAGGAACTATTACATGTAATAGCTGTGGTGACGTAGACAATAAGGCCTGAGGTCCTGGTGGGTGACTTTGAGCTGGGCTGCACCAAAAGTTTGAGAGAGAATGTCTCATCAAGTGGAGTTGTCTCCACTTCGCTCTGATTCTCTCTTTCCGCCAATGTCAGCAGCTCCGTCGAGTTTTTGTCAGCGCCAGAATTCAGGCTCCCTGGCTGATACCTACAAATACAATGAAAAACATAAATCATGCATTTTATTAACACATTTATTTATTCATAGTGTGACACATTTTTTTATTCAGATAAAACAGCTAAAATAAAAGTGATACCTGGTTAAGCAATTGATCATAAAAACATTATCTTAATTATGAGCAATTATTATCTCAATTATGAGCAATCTTAGTAGAATATTAAGATCAGTTAATCGGACTAACAGTCACAAACCAAGTTAAAACCATTCATGATGCTCATCAGTGCCTCTCTTTGTATGTGTTTGTATGCCGTATGAAAGTGCACCAACCTGAGGATGAGCACACAAACTGCCACGAGTGTGTAAGCCAGCAGGGTACCAATAGACATCAAATCCACCAACGCAGCCAGATCAAACAAGAAGGCCATTAGCGCTACATCGAGAAAAACAGAGCATTGGATTTTATTCAGTAAGAAGAAAATAAAGCTGTGAAAACACAAACAAAGACCTGAGTATGAGTACCAGTAGGCTTGGGTGATATAATGATTTTATCATCCCTACATATTTTTGCACTGGCACAGGGTCCAGAGATGATTTAGACAAGCACTCGCCAACATTGAGAGATACTGACAATTAAAATGTTGGCCATGTGGACCTAATTGGGCTGCATATAATAATAATTTTGTAATTAATTAATCTATCAATTTATTTATTTATTTCATATTATTTATTTTTTTCGATTAGTTTATAAGTCTAACGATTATTTTTCACGGTTAATTTAGCAATAATTTTCTGGTTAGATTAATCCACTTTATCCTACATTTTAATCCACTAATCCTTACATTAATCCACTTATTAAAATTTTTTAAGAATAAGTCCAGAAACCATGAGGGTTGTGCACACAGTTACAGAATTCTACAGGGAGTCAAAAATAAACCGCACTCTGGTTGTAGAATTACTTAAATTGAAAGACACCACTTTTTAATGCATGTTGTTCATCTGTCAACAAGTTTCATATTTCTTCATTAAAAATGTTTTAGGCTTAGCTGCGAGCAACAAATGCACCTCTGTCTTCACTTGTTCATCAAAAGTGAATCTGCATCCTTGTAGGACTGCTTTCAGGGGACCAAACAAGACAAAGTCAGATGGAGCAAGATTAGAACTATAGGGAGGATGCTTTAACACCTCAAAACAAAGTTTGTCGACAGTGAGGGCTCAAGAGTGTGGACATGCACTTCCATGAAAAATCTCAAAATCCCCGGATAGCATTCCTCTGCATTAAATCCAAAGTTTAGGCTTCAGCTCTTCAATAAGCATCTCACTGTAGTGAGCACTGTTGATCGTTGAAACTTTTTCTGATGATGTTCCAATACTGGCCCTTGAGAATCCCAGAAACCTGTCACATCAATTTTCCAGCTGATGGTTGACTTTAGAACTTTTTCTTCGTCGGCGTTTGCGGATGTTTCCATTCCATACACTGCTGTTCACTCTCAGAGTCCTAGTTATGAATCCATCTCTCATCACCAGAAATGATTCCTCTTAAGAAACTTTCACAAATTCTGTTTGCAGATATCCGAATGCTTCTTTTTGTGCTCTTTCGTGAGTTGTTTTAGCACCAGGTGCATCTTCACACCACAAAAAATAAATCACTGCACGGTGCCTCTTCTTTCATGTAAATCACAAGTGGGTAATTTACTGCACCGCAGCTACAAATGAACTGATCTAACACATTCACACCTGCACAGCAGTGACTGGGGAGACAGTAGCCTTGAACGGAAAGCACTGATAAGACGGTGCAACCAACAGAAGTTTTAATAGAAACGTTGTGCGGATAATTTTTGACTCACCCTTGTAGAAAAAAAATCTTTCTATTAATCAAAAATAAATAAATAAATAAAACAACTTTCACACAGCTTTGCCTCTTCTAAACCTGTCACGAGGTGGTTGTAATACTGCTACATTTTAAGACAGAAAATTGTGAGACGCGAACAATCAATATCACACAAGCCTGGGCCTG
>JAQMYJ010000002.1:17447473-17490164 GCA_030014305.1 Clarias laeviceps | reverse complement strand
GTGAGAGAAGAGGATGCAGAGGATAGGGTTAGATGGAGGCAGATGATTCGCTGTGGCGACACCTGAAAGGGAACAGCCGAAAGACAAAGAAGAAGGATGCAATATGAAGACTTATGGTTGAGTCTTGCTAATCAATGCATGGTTATTAGTCAGACACACTGACATTACAGAGATTGTGGCATCGCGTGTATACAAATTCATTAAAACGTGAATAGGAATGAATTGTAGCATTCTGAGTGCTTAACATTTTGAAACATGGCCTCAATTTTCTTTTCTTTCTGTCTCTCTATGACGATTTTATTTTTTATTCCACCTTATACACATTAAAACTAAATGTTGTTTTCTCGGAACTACAACACACAATGTAGTAGCATGGTACAAAGGACTACATAAAGTATAAATGAAAGACTGTAAAATAAGTGCAAGAGCATCATTTTAAAAAAAGGGTCATGGCAAAATAGGTTACAGGAAACATCATGCTTCATATCTAGTGGATAAATACCATACAATTAGACAATGTGACTTTTTTGAAAAAAGACAATGTTGAATTTATATCGCATGTAAAAGATGCATGACGAGTATTTGGCACAGCAGGATGAAGTAGTGTACAGTACTAGACTGCCCCCTTCTGTGCTACCTGATGGCAACATCACAACTAATAACTATTGAATGTATTACAGCTAAAACTGTCAAATCTGCCCTCATACTACAATTCTGAATATGATTTAAAAAATCTTTATGAGGGTTAACACCACACTATGCTGTTACTAACACCAAATAACTTGTAAAAGGACACAGTCAACATTACTGATAAATTCATTTATTTATTCATTTATTGCATGCACAAAATCATTAAATAATTGGGGAGGGAGAAAAAAAATCTTACCTGCAGTGAGATTACATGTAGTGTTGGAGGTAGCCACAGCTGAAGACTGCAGAGGGGAAAAAATTTACATAACTAACATATTATGCATCGTAACAAGTCCGAAATTAACTATTATACCCTATATGTGTACAGTTAGTGCTCCTTCATAGCTCTTTCAAACTTTTTATTAGTTTTGACTAATGCTTGGATGCTCAAACATCTGATGGTCATACACTGAATTGATAAGCACACTTTGCGAAGCTTATGCAGCAATTAATTTTGTTCAGAGAATACAAGAAATGTTCGGACTGGTGTCATTTCTTTGCCTTCTATATGTTGTCCTACAGTTTCATATAGTGTTGCATTTAACCACAATCGAGAAAAACTGCCAAAGTGCTGTGTGCATGCTTGTTTTAATCACGCAGATTTTATTTTATCCGTAGGCTATGAAACGACAAGCTGTTATTAAAAATAAAAATAACCAGAAACCAGAAGGTTTCCCAAATACAGGTAAAGCAATAGAGGCAGGAATACTGTACAAAGCAAAAAAAAACATACTGAAAGCCAATTCTTTCATAAATGTTACTTTGTACCTGCTGCAGGCTTAATTCTTTCCCCCCCTCAACCCAGTTAGTGAGGTGTTTAAAAATCCCCAGAATGCTGCTGAGATTTACAGATCAACTACTGTATACAAACTGGAGACATGAGTCAAATAAATGCAATGTGGACTATATAGCTGCAGGACACTACCTAGAAACTGAATGAAGGTTCTGCACAAAATGTGACAAAAAAATTAACTAAAGCAACAGAACATTACATCCATGACTTCAAAACATTGCATTACTAATGCTGAGGTGCATTAAAATTCACAGCAATGCTACTGAGCCGGATGTGCTCATGCCATCACCAAACAAAGATGGCAGCGTGAGTGTGTGCTGAGTCACTGTGTGCTATTTACATTTGGGCTTTAGAGGTGCTATAGTGGGCCTTTTTCATTTATTGTATCAACAACAGTTGAATCAAATCATAATGCTTCAAGAAAACTTGCTAACTTGATGTGCGTTTACCAGTGTGTGTAACTTTTTGTTTATACATATATTTTTTTGTTTTTAGCCTCACATGGGCCTAGACTGTGAATTGTCGGCCAGACTTTTGTGGTGTAGGGTGTCTCAGTTAAGGGCTTCATTTTTTTCTCTCTCTCTCACTCTTTTAGAAATGCTTTTAACACAAGCACTTCTATTCTGCTTGCTGTGACCATCATCTGTCGCTTTTTGCATCATAAATAAATATTTTCTTTCATCCCTTGATATTTTATTTCTTTTTACTTTTTCAATCATGTAGCTCTTTTATTATTATTATAATTAGGAAATTTCAGCCTTATTGATGCGATATGTGGATTCATATGGTAAACAAAAAGCATCAGAGCATGGACAAGTTAATATCAGTAAGTTAAACAGCATAACTTTAATGTAACCTCTTCAGCTGAAAACACATTCCTCAAAATTCATAATCATTAACATTCTGAAAATATAAAGCATGTTTATCAGCATTATGGAAGTGGCATTAAAAGTACAAACTTACAACCTCAAAATACCTAAAAATGCTGTGTTTAATTTGTCTTTTTGTCATTCTTGGAAGAAATGATTTCGGACAAACTTGCATTATGGAGGTGACATTTGTGTCAAAAATGTTTAATAAACATACTTAAATAGTGAATAAATTAGTTTATTAATTTACTTTAAAATAGTAAATAGTGAAACATTTGAAATAGTGATTATGAAAAAACTAAAAAAAAGCAATTGTTGGTCATTTTTTTGGAGCCTTCCTCCTCTCTTAGTCTTCTTCACTTTTTCTTCGTAGCTGTCAATTATTGTGCCCATGTGCCATTTGATGCTCATTTACAGGTACAGATGCAAGTTTGTCCCATGGTAAGGTTGACACTTTCATGGAATTGCCATATTATTATTATTATTATTATTATTGAAAAGGTTGCAACTGAACACTCAACCGACCCTCAAGTTTTCCACATTTTGTCATGTTTCACACTTAAGGTAAAAAAAGTATCAATTTTAACGTATCATACTCTGCACAATCCTCTGCAAAAAATGTTTTAATATTTTTTTTTACTTTATTTAAAAAAACTAAGCCTGAAATATACCATTTACATGATGCAAGTATTCTGACCCTTCACATAGTACTTGGTCGAAGCACTTTTGGAAGCAATGACAACCTCAAAGTTTCTTATATTCCTCTTGGTAGAGTCATTCAAGCTCAACCAGGGTCAGTGCACAGCCATTCTCAGGTCTTCCCAGAGATGCTCTATTGGGTTCAGGTCAAGATTTGGACTGGGTCACTCCAGGAAATGTTCTGAAGCCACTGTGTTTTATTGGTGTTATACTTTGGCTCATGGTCATGTTGTACTTAAACCTTCATCCCAGCCTGAGATCCTGAGTACTCTGAAGAAGGTTTCACTCATGATAGCTGTACACAATCTACTGTGAGACCTTCTAGAGACAGGGTGCATGCCTTTCCTAATTATGTCAGTGAAGTCAGTTAGGTACAGGTGAACTCTGGTCAAGCTGTCGAAGCATGTCAGTGACCACTGATAGGAGTTGGATGCATCAAAGGATCTGAATACTTACAGTATGTAAATGGGATATTTCAGTCGTTCATTTTTTTTTTTTTTATAAATAACCAAAAATACTATTTAAAAAATATAAATATTTTAACATGAGTGTGAAACATAAAATGTGTAAAACTTAAACACTATGTGCTCTTACCACACTTACTGCTAACATGAGCACTGAAATGGTCTGTAACCCCCATAATAAAACCAATGCTGTTTATTGACTGTATAGACAAACCATGTATCCTACCTTTACTGTGGAAGCTATGGAAGGGTTCTTTGCAGAAGCAGGTTTCCCTTTATTGAGCTGCACCGTCCTCCTCGTGCTGTGCAGAGCAGATGAGGATGTCTCTGGCTGATTTGCTGTTTGTGCTGCTCCTGCAGTCTTTGGTTTAACTCCTGCTGATGGTAGCTGCAAGGTGGTTGGCCTTACAGGAAGCTGGGTCTTGGGAATATTGGATTTAAATGAAGGCTGAGGAATTTTCCTTCTTACTGCAGGTTTTGAAGGTGGTTTGTTCACAACCGCTGCTTCAGTTGTCGTAGAATTCGATGTGCAATTTGCTGTTTGACTGCAGGCATCAGACTTGACAGTCAACGGATTTGTCTTTGATGAAGCAGATCCTTCGTGCTCACTAACACCAGCCGTGTCATCATTCAAATGAGTGTTAATACTGTTGATCACAGAGAGGTGTTTTTGTATATTTGTGGGCTTTGCAGATTGCAGTCTGTCAAAGCCTCTTCCCAGAACAATAGGTGTGGATGCAACGAGGGGACATGGTTTCAAGTCCAACATCTCGTCCAGTGAAAACATACTACTTTGGCTGATGTCCAAGTTGTGATAACCTTCACCATCAGAGATTCCATTTCTTCTCCCAAACAGCTCCTGTTGTCCATCTTTACAATCAGTCTCAGGAAGATCTACAGTTCTGTCAGAGCAAATGGACAGATCAACCCTTACTGGTGCAGTGGTACTGACTGGAGGTTCAGATTGTTCAGATACAGGTGTGTCTTTCACAGTCACACCACACGTAGTACTGGACTTCACTGGTGATTCTGTGTTCGGGTTTTGGATCATATTCACAGTCAAGTCAGGAACAGGCTGTGAAGGCGTGAGGTCAGTGGTTGTATTGTGTTTAGTAAATGTTCCTTCATTTGGTTCCACATTGACAGAACCTGGCTGAACAACTTCAATGGGAACACCATCAGTCATATCAACAGTTGCATTGGTCTCGTTTGCAGCCTTTGTAAAAGTGCTTTGCTTCTCACAGTCCATACGACATGCACACGCTTCATTACCCTGCTCTTGTTTAGATCCATCTGACTGAGTAATATCTACAGTTCCATTCAGCTTCTGGTTTGGCTGCTCTGTCGTAGAGTTTAAGGGGGCACAAACATCAACAGTGGAGTTTAAATGTTTTTCATTTAAATTTTTGTCTTCGACACTTGTGTCATCATTAGAAATAGTACAACTAAGTCCAGAAGACTTTTCTTGATGATGTTCTGACTTTTCAAAAGTAGTGTTGCTTGATCCCATGGTTTCATTTTGAACAGGTTTAGTCAAATTCAATCCAGAAAACCTCTCTTTAAGGTCTTTAGCCATATCAAAAGTACCATCCTTTGAATCCATCCCACATTTTTCCGTACAACCAGCAGACTCCAAGAAATGACAGCTGACATCAGATTTATCTGCCTTCAGATCGGATTTAGTTACATTACTGATATCTTCATGGTCATCCTTTGCTGATGCAATGGACATGCTAAAATCTATAGATTGTCCCTTCTCCATTGACGTACTAAGCCAGCTGCTGTATGCAGCCTTTGCTTCAATTCCAACATCTGAAATGACCTCATCTTGAGTTTTTGCCAATGTCTTTAACTGTACCTGATCAGGCAAATCTGTGGTTGCTACTGGTCCATTTGACATGAAAGAAGGCTCCATAGTCTCATCGAAAATTCCTGACATGTAGGGAAAAGTCTCGTCTGTGATTTTATAAAATGAGGAGTTGGAACATATTTCTGGCAACAGTGAAGAGGCATTCCTCCGGAGGATGGACATCCTGAGCCCATTGCCTGTGTTGGAGGCCTGCTCCTGGTGAAGGCTCTCCATTATCACCTAAAGTTACTAAAGAGAGACAAAAAAACTGTTAAATGTTTAATGATATGAATAAAATTGCATTATTCTTTATAACTGGGCATACTATCAACTATCAAGATCAACAATCAAAACTAGCTGAAAGAAAACCAAAAGGTGGATGATATAGTAGATCGATTGTGAGCTACACACTTGTACCAAGTGTACCAAATTGTTGGTACTCTTCTATTAAATGGCCAAATCCCACAATAGTCACTGGTTAACTAATGAAAATCAGACATTGTAATGCTTTTAAAATGTGGTTTAACAGAAGCATTTCTAAAAAACAAACTAAAGAATCTGGCCTGGACATTGTTATGGTACACTTGACTTAAAATTTTGTTGCACAGTCTTTTGAGGCAATCACTGCAATCAAGCAATTTCTGTAACTCTCAATGAGACTTCTGCACCTGTCGACAGGTATTTTGGCTCACTCCTCTTGAGCAAACTGCTCCAGCTGTATCAGGTTTAAAGGATGCAAAAATGTGTTTCTGAGGTTGGCAACAATCTTGTGGACCTTAAACTTCTGAATAATATGTGCAACTTTTGTCACAGGAAGATCATATGCTTTTTCAAGATACTCTTATAGCATTTACCTTTAACATTCACCCCATCCATCCATCTAGGAATCTCTGTAGTCCAACTAGGGAGTGTGGAGTCCAGTGGTGACCATGTATTTATTCCCATTTTGCATGGCCATGGCAGGAGCTCCAGTCAACACATAATTCATCACATAATCCATCACATAATCTGCATGTCTTTGGACTGTGAGAGGAAACTGGAGAACACGGATGGAACCCACCAAGCACAGGGAGAACATGCAAACTCTATACACACAGACCCGACCAGGGAATCGAACCCAGGACCTGGAAGTGCAAGGCGACAGAGATAACTAAGCACTAAGCCACTGTGCCACCTTACCTTTAACATGTTGGTCTACAATTTTCTTTCTAACCTCCTGAGACATCTCTCTTCTTAGTGACTACTACTCAGTCTTTAAATAGGCAGACTGACTGATTTTATTTATTATTATTTTCAATCAATTTCAAGTTATTTCAGTTCCAATTTCAGGTTATTTCAGTGACCATTGTGGGTTTTTCTTTCTTTAACGGAAAGATCTACATCTATCAGGTCAACGTGTTGCCTTTTACTCCATCCATCCATCGATAGATAGATAGATAGATTTTCCTAGATTAACGTGCAACAAACAAGTGAATAATGACCAGATCTGTTAGCGGCCTTATTAGGTAACACACCAAATAAACATCAGACAAACAGATAATTTTTGGTTAAAAAATATGCAATAATTTGATAATTTTAGAAAATATATTAACACTCCATACTAAGAAATTAAGAAGGTGTGACAGACAAAAAGACTTACCTAATAATTTGAGGCAGTAGTGTTTTATTTCTAACTTACTACTTTAGTTAAGGAACCACACTGCTATGCGGAAGACTTTTTGCCTCGGAGTAGATTTGAAAGTTGCAACGCGGTTTCGCATTGGATCGAAACGGAATTACGTCACTACAAAAGAAAGAAAAAAACACGCCCCGGAAAACATTACGCTCATAGCGGAAGCAGCAGCAATCCTGATTTGGATTTGTTTTAATATCAAATATATACGAAAAGATAAACTAAACAATGGGTAACTTGCACGGTTGTACTTATATCAGTTAGATTTCCGTCTCGATATTATTTACGTTTAACGTTAACGGATACATTTCTTCTAGACACATGAATTATTGTGAAACAGGAAAACAGCATTTACGCCAAAAATGTGTGACGTCATGCCCCTGGCTCCAGCCAACAACTGTTCTCTCTAATTGCTGGGAAAATATTAAATATATAGGAAGCGTTTGGGATAATGCATTCTTCTTAACATCTTATCAATTCTAATTTATTTTACACATTCATAAATTATCTGTAAATATATACATTCTTAACACTTGGTTGTCCCTCAGGGGAACCCTTAATGTTAACCCAAAATGTTTTCCTATAATATTTATATTATATATTCCTGTTATAATTGTATAATAATGTGATTAAGATATATATATTTATCTGTTCTTCTTTATGCCCTGGAATATTTTGTGATTGACAAAATATTCCAAGGCATAGAGATGAACAGATAAATGCATTTAAATGCAGAATCAATTAATTATTAGACATAGTCAGGTTTTATGGCCAATTATGTGAAGAAGTTATAATTATAAAATGAGTAACAGCAAAAACAGACTTAATGCTGTCGTAACATAAATTTGCTAAATAAATTATGAAATTTCTAAACAAATAAAGCCAGTGTTTTGTCCAGTACTCTTCATCTAGTGACCTCTGATGCTGGAACAATTTCAAATTGTCAAATGTACTTTAATAAAACTCACTTATGTAACAGTAACACCAATGACATTTTGGGGTGACTGATATTTATTTCCCATTATTAATTAAAAACAATTATCATTTCGTACTTTTAGTGTCTAACAAATTTTTATAAGATATTGATGTTATTGTGGATCAGATTTATGAACATATACACGTAAGGTGTCTGTTATATGTCTGTTAAGTTAATTTCAATGATTTGGCATCAGCAAAACACTGACAACTGTTTCCACTATTTTTGTTGAATGATACATATGTAATAGAATAGAATAGAATAATTCAAATAAAAATGAGTATTTTTTCCTATGGAAAGAAGTCATGTTTCGTTGTGCCACCACAAACTAAAAAAAAACTTTACAAAATATTTTTAAATGTATTCACTTTTAATAATATTACCCAGTTTAAATCGTAGCCGTGAGAGGGCGGGACAAACAATGGGGATCAGTGATTGGGTGTTGAAAAACAATGAGGATCAGTGATTGGGTGTTGAAAAACAATGGGAATCAGTGATTGGACAAGAGTAACACAGCCAGGCCTTACAACCTGGCGTGTCGAGCGAATCTGCCCTGTTGCGTATCTTGCCCACGACTTGTGTCAAAGTGTACGCAAACATTTTGCTAAATGTTTCGCTACTCTTCTTTTTTTAAGACTAAAACGAGTTTAAAATCGTTTAAATTTAGCGATAATCTCTCTAAGTTGGTCATGTTGCATCATGCAACGTGTCGTCTCTCCCACCTACCGCAAAGCTGCTCGCGCACCTCCTTCTGGTCAATGTAGTTTTACGCAACGAAGTAAACCAATGGCGCAAATCCGGTCACCTTCAGCCACCGTCACCACTTCAGATCAAAGCTTTGTTTACTCCAGAAACGTATTATTATTGCACCCTTATTCCAATTAAAATATGACATTCCCAATTCATATGTCGAATATCCCATCTTTAAAGTTAACAATTTAGTGGAGTATGTTTACATCACATTTTAATATATAATTATGCAGAAATTACTGTTTGTATTAAACAGCCTACAATATACACGCTATAATCTTATAACCTGGACAAGTTCGCTTATTTTATTGTACCCTTTATACTCTATTTTCTTGTACATTGTAAATATTAGTTTACGTGTTTGAATGATGTAATTAAATAAATAAATACATCGGTCATCAATTCCATTCATTTATCACACACATGCTGAAAAGAGCGTTAGAAACATTCATTAATAAGATGAAAACGTTTTGGCATCACAATACTTTTGGAAACTATTACGCAAGGAAGATTTAGAGCATTTGGATTTGTGCCATCCATGTTTACAAACAGCAAACATCGGCGGAACAGCATCAGTCGACTAACTTCATTTCCCAGACACCTCTTTTGCGCATGCGCAGGAGACTTTGGCTGGCCGTGGTAAACAGACGTCAGAAGGGAGTCTTCGCCTCGAGTCAAAACAAAACAAAACAAGATCCATACGATGAATGAGTCTTTGGATGTCTGAATCGGTCACACGACGAGCAAGATTGAACCCTGACTACAGCGGCAAGCCAGGTTCCATGAGAAAATCCGCTTTCTTCCACTTTTACAGAGGGGATTTTTAACTAACCGGAGGAGTTAGCCAACTAGGTGGCTACCTAGTTTGTTCTCACGTTAAAACTCTGGTTTCGATTTTTTTTTTTTTTTTTCGTCTGGACCGACGAGCTCCTGACGACGGAAGTCACACTGTGGGCTTAAATTCTTGCACTTTCGAATTACATGAAGTACGTACATATCGGTCGGAATCGGCGAACTGTGTATGGACGCATTCGGCGTAGTTGCCGCGCAAGCATCGTGTGTGTGTGTGTGTGTGAGTGAGAGAAGAGAGTAAGTGTGTGTGTGTAGAAACATGGCAGATGGTGACACGCGCCTACACACAGCGTGTCGGAGCGGACACACTTGAACGAGAATAACACACCGTTTTACTTTAGTTCTGTTGTTAGATATAAGTGATCATGACTAACTAATTTAATTAACTAAATTTCCTGGAGAGGTTTGACTGGTCGAATGGTCTAACGCACGCTTAAAAGGGCGACGATCTGGGTGGGAAAAAAACTGTATAATACAGATAAATATTTACGGATCTAATCATATCAAGCTTACAGTTGAACTCCAGTGGAAATCAGTGCAGTGTAGTGAGAAATGATTGGCTGATTTTGACAGACGTGATGGTGCGTGTACAACGCGTACCCATAAACACACTCCTCCTAAGCGCTCGTGTAGAGTATCTGAGTTATATAGTCATAGAGTGATGAATCACAATTTCGTACAAGAGATGTTCAAGATGGCCTCATGTACATTAACGACTTGAAAATAACTGATATAAGTTGTTGATAATCTGGTGGAAAGTCAGCAGTTCAGGTGTGCGTTTGATATTTTGATGCAATTTTATTATTTACAAAATTGTCACATTGTTTTCTTTTGTCCTTGTACATCAAACGCTTTCCCGCCTATTTCTTGATGTCATAAAGTTAAGTTTTAAATTTGTGTACAAGTTTTAGACGTATTTATTTTAAATATATATATTCAAGCCTCCTCCCTGACAGTTCTCATGTTTTAACGTATTCAGTACTGTTTGTCATGCGGATTTCTTTTGTCCTTTATGTAAACAAAGAGACCCTCCATGTCATTCGGAAGGTTTATGATCATTACTATTAAGGAGATTATTTGGGCCCTTTAATCTCCAATCTGAGGATTACACAGCGCTATAGATTTACATACATAAATGCACACAGATTATTTCATCTCTGCTTAATCCGCCTCAAAAACAAACAAACAAAAAAAATCAATTATTTAATAAATATCATTACAAATCAGCCAAACAACAAATCACCACCCGCATATCTCTTAACGATCGGACAGCATTATTAAGTGAAATCTACAATTTACGCCGAGTTATTTTACTGTTGTAGTGTTTTAGAGGAAGAGAAGTAGCAGGTACGTGGTTGTTATTTTCAGATTGTAAACTGTCAGACTCTTTCCTGAAATCGGAGTAATTGCTCTGCACAATGGAGACGGATAAAGCACCCCCGATTGACCCAGATTTCGAGCCGCAGAGTAGACCGAGGTCTTGCACATGGCCGCTGCCTCGGCCCGACATCTCAGCTGTCAAAGTGGAGGGGCCAGACGGCGCCGAGTCCGCCACGGGAACCCCGCCTGCCGAGGAAGATAAACAGGAGCCTCAGCCAATCGCATCCGAGCCTGAAAAAGCAGCCGCCTCAGAGGGAGGGGCGATACCAGGAGTGGGTGGGGCCACACCACGAAAGGGTTCATCCCGGCGCAACGCCTGGGGGAATCAGTCCTACGCTGATCTGATAAGCCAAGCGATTGAGAACTCACCAGAGAAGCGACTCACTCTGGCACAGATCTATGACTGGATGGTCAAAACTGTGCCGTATTTTAAGGATAAAGGTGACAGCAACAGCTCTGCTGGATGGAAGGTAGAGATAAATTCGCACATATACACTCATAAAGTTACAAAAAAAAAACACACGCGCATTCATTATTCTGCACTACAATTATGTCATGTTTTAGTGATAATCATTCACCAGTATGTCCTAACGAATACTTTACTAGAAGGTTGTTATTGCTTTGATCTGGAATAATCATCTCATATTTTTTATTGTGTGTGTGTGTTTCTGTTTTTTTGCTTTCACCTAGAACTCAATTCGTCACAATTTGTCCCTGCACAACAAGTTTTTGAGAGTGCACAATGAATCCACTGGAAAGAGCTCTTGGTGGATGCTTAATCCTGAAGGTGGTAAGACAGGGAAATCCCCACGACGCCGTGCTGCCTCCATGGACAATAGTACTAAATTGCTGAAAAGTCGCATGCGGGCAAAGCAGACCAAGAAGCAAGCAGCAGCAGGGGGTGTTGGTGGTCCTGGCAGTACCATTCAGGGTGAGGGTGTGCCTGGGGCAGGGAGTGCAGACAGTCCCGGTCCTCCTGGACAGTTTGGAAAGTGGGGAGTGAGCAGTAACAGCCCATCATCACGTAGCTTGGACGACCAAGACATGTGGACAAGTTTTAGACCACGCACCAGTTCAAATGCCAGCACTTTGAGTGGCAGGCACTCTCCGATTCCCCCAGTGAAAGAAGATGAAGATGACTTGCCAGAGGATGGACTTCTGAGTGGCTATCCCACTAGCAGTCTTCCACCTACATTAGCTGAAACTCTAATGGAAGAACTGGACCTTATTGATGGGCTTACCTTAATGACAGCACAGCAAGGCAGTGCAAGCCCTAGCACAGCACCGCAAGCACCACCTACTCCACTGCCTTCTGCCTCTACCCTTTTGCCCCGTGGGACTACTTTTACATCTTATTGTCCGCTACAGCCGGTGAAGGGATCTCAAGGATCATCCCAGCAAGGATCGCCAAGTTCTGTTCAGCAGCCTGGGGAGTCCAATACAAGTATTTCAAACTTTGGAAACTCCCTCTTTAACCCACTTCCGGGTCCAGGATCCCGAGGTGGTTTCAGCACACATGTGCCGTCCAGTCTTGAGGCACTCCTCACCTCTGACTCGCCCCCACCAGCTGATATCTTGATGACTCAAGTGGACCCTCTGATGCCTAGCCAGGCAGGTGTTAATCTTTTGGGTCTCGGAGACCCCATTTCTGGCAACCAGGCCAAGCCTGGTCAAATGACGTTGGGCAAGAATATGGATACTAGCCCAGTGCCACAAATGAGCCTTCAGCCTCAATCCCAGCTACAAGCCCAGCAACACTCTCAAATGAACTTTGGCATGGTGCTGCCCGGCATGGGACAGGATCTCTCACAACTGCCGCCCATGAAGACCCAGAATCAAATGCCAGGTGGAGGTCTTCTCCAACATGGAGCTGTCCCTTCTGCAGCCGGGAGTGGAGGTCTTCAGGGGATAAACCAATATGGAACACAGCCTTGCTTTCTACCCTCTCATGATCGTCTGCCCACAGACTTGGATATTGAAATGTTTACAGAGAACCTGGACTGTGATGTTGATTACATCATTAACAGTGACCTTATGGATGGAGAGTCGATTGACTTCAACTTTGGTGAACCCATTGCACCAGGTGGGCAAAATTACCCTGGGCCAGCCACCACACAGAGCTCATCTCACAACTGGGTGCCGAGCTAATTCTGCTAAAGTATATGAGCAGGTATGACCATAAATATTAGAATTTTGTCTAATGCACTTTGTCTAATTATTATCCAATTTTATGTTCAACATCCAATATCATTCTGTTTTGTTTTATTCTTGCAGGTCAACCCTAATCCATATATGGAATCTCACATGGTGCATTAATTAAATTGTCACCCCTTCAGTTTTTGTTTTTGTTTAGTTTTTTTGCCTCCACATTCACCATTGTACCTCAAAAACTGCTTTGGCTGAATATACAGACATTAGCCAGATTTTTAAGACGCTTTGGCAACTTTTTTTGATCACAAAAACAAACCATACACAAGTGCCAATACACACGGGGAAGTCAGATGTTAAACGCAAGACCCAGATGATGTCTTGGGGAAAAAAAAAAACTTTGGAACTTTGCTGTTTTCTGTTCAGAGATATTGACTAGGAAAATTAAGAGAAGAAATTAACGGTGAAGCACAATTAATAAACTACTAATCAAGTTTATTACAATAATGCCTATTACTAATACCTGTATAGTAAAGGGCTGAGATGGTACCTTCCCTAGACGTAAAGACAGCTGACTTGGCCTAGAGGATCAAACTTTATACTGATACTTGAGGATCCTTTTCCCTTGGTCACCAGCTAAACAAATGATTGGAGTAAAAATCATGCAAAATCAAGCAATTTATTGATCAATTGGTTGGAGCACAGACTTGACACCGTATAATCATCTTCAGCGTTTTAAACGAGGACTGTCCCAGTGAGCCCGGAACATAACAAATATGTGGACACATGCTGCGCTCAAGTAGTACACACTCAGTGTGGTACGAAGTGTGCTCATATTTTTGCATCGGAGGCAACATATTTTGAGGAGGTTGATATTGATTATTGTCACTATAAGTAATGCTTTTAATTTAGCTTTTATGATTATGCTACTCAGGAAGGTGTTTTTTTTTCTTTTTTCTTTTTTCTTTTCCTCCCCTTGTGTCCTAAAGAGTAGGGACTGATCATTGAGTGAGAATTTAATATTGATTAAATTGTTAACCGTATGAAGAAATGTGATTATACACAGGGCATTTTGATTTTTACCATAGAATTTTTTTGGTGGGATTTCTATGGTTTTTACCACTTTGCCAACTCTGTCAAACTGAACGGCATTGTGTTGTATCAACATGCCCATTTGCAGGATATAATATTTGAAGGGTTTGTGTGTGTGTGTGTGTGTGTGTGTGTGTGTGTGTGTGTGAGATGAGTATGACGTTTTAAGTACTTACACTTAAATTTAGCAGAGTTAGAGAGAAAACAATCAAAAACAATATTGACTAATTTCATTCTAAGGATGAAACTGATTGGTTATTTGACAAATGCTATATATGAGGTGCCCTTATTATATAGGATTCTGTACAGCAGTACAGAAAGGGGCAAAAGTCATACTTTTCTCAGTGATTGACTTTTTCTTATTTAGTACTAACT
Source organism: Clarias laeviceps (assembly GCA_030014305.1). Taxonomy (NCBI): domain Eukaryota; kingdom Metazoa; phylum Chordata; class Actinopteri; order Siluriformes; family Clariidae; genus Clarias; species Clarias laeviceps. The sequence goes on along the minus strand of JAQMYJ010000002.1, from coordinate 17,475,555 downwards.
ATCTTTTGTATGGATTTGTTAAAAGGAAACAAAATGATGTATACTGACTAATTGTATTGATTAATTTAGATCAGGGCTATATCATGACAAATATTCATACTAATCAGAAAGTACCCTCTTCAAAGTACAGAAACTATTTTTAATGGTCATTTTCTATGTAATCTTTTATTTTTTTAAAAGAAGATATGCATGTAGATTTTATAGATAACCACAGGAACACTAAGAAGAGCATTTCAGACTGGGATGGCTTGAGAGGAAAGTATTGCAGTTTTTATATATGGAAACTTTTTCTGTTGAGTAAATGGGTTATAAGTTAACAATATAACGCTTTGCAAATTAGAACTTGCCGTGTAATTCGCTACTAAATTTGGTTTTTTTTTTTTAAAGGAGAATGAAGTACTGAGCTGTATCACTTTGCCAGGCAATTTATAGTTCACCTAAAAAAACTGGCAGAACAGAAAGATGATGATGATGCAATGTTTAACTCTCAGGGTTTTAATAAAACAGTAGTAATGTTAATTAAATCAATAATATTGATTAAAAAAAACCTTCCTGATGGAAGCGGTAAGATAATCATGATTTTATAAAAGCCACTCAGCCATCAATGGAAATGGTTTAACATTACAGAAGTATAGCTTATGCTCCACTTGAAAATAAGAGCTTGTGTAAAGTGTACATTCACCGAGTCTTGGTATAAAAAATGTTATAAACTGCCAACAAACACTAGCATGTTGATGTAGAACAAACCATGTATCTCCCTACGCTTTCTTTTTCTTCTTTGAGAAATTACGTAGGTTTTTTTCCTTTTCTTTTCATTTGTTTATGTAGCTTGAACTTTTGCTTTTAGAGCTGGATATTATTCAACATTTAACGGTAATAATACAAGTATATCAGAATATTAAACTAACTGTTAAAGTGCTCTGTTCTTGCAGAGAATGGTTGTCTCCTGTCAGTTGGTGCTAGACACGACAAAGGCGGCTTATTTAGATTTAATGGCCTTTATTTTATGCAGCACATTTTATAAATATAGACCATAAAAGATAAATTCATCTTTATTAATCCTCAAACACTTGTTACTTTTGTAGATTCCAAGTAATTTCTTAGAAGCAGAAATGAGAGATTAGACAGACATCATGTACATTTCTTGAAATCAGTCCTTTTTTTTAAAAAAAGAAAAAAAAGCAAACAGTGTTACTTTAAAAAAAAAAATCTTTATCTGTATTTCTACGAACCGTTTACATTGCTGCTCTTGTCTTTTTGGGCTGTCCTTTGTTCCTCTGAAGTTTGACACGTGACAGTGTTTGGATTTTTATGGTAAAATCTTGTAAAGGAGTTGAGAATGAACCAGCAGGCAAGGCTTTGAGAAGTAGGCTGGAGTGCTGAAATTAATTTTGCACATTGTCTTTTCTACACTGATAAAAATCCCATTGTGAATATTTGCAAAAATTCTCATAAATGTGATCCAAGTAAAATAAAAATGTGCCAGAAAAAAAAAATAGCACGGAAAAGTGAAACTCCACCTTCTGTCAAAACTAGTTCTCAAGTTTCGATTCCTATTAAAAGTAGAGAGGACTACCAGCTTTCGATTGAAAGCCGACGAGATTGAATTCCCAATAGACAGAGCTTGAAACCTTTTACAGGAGTTTAAATATCTTGACCTCAGATCAGACCTCTGTCCCATGCATCCTCATGTTTAATCTTCGTTTCTTATCGTTTTCTTTCCTGTACTCCTGAAAAGGTCTGATACATATCCCAGTTGTTAAAACACTATTTCTTTTTGTTTGTGGATAGGTTTCGATGTTGTTTTTGGGGAAAGGGGGTATAAATGTTTGGTGAGTGTTTAACCAGTTCACTGTTTGTGTATTTCATTCATTGCTTTATATTGATTCATGTTTTTTTTTCCTTTTCCCCTGCTCTTCTTACTTTATTATTGTTAGCCTAAGGTGACTGTGAAACCAGTCAAGAATATCTGAAATAAACGTAATCAGTTTAACCCAGCTGCCCTTGTGTTTCTGATCATGTGTATCCAAATCAGTTTATTAACAGCAATTATGTTTTACAGGTCTGTAACAGAAGTAGTGATTTAAAGGACATGATTAATTTTAAAAGCCTGTTCATGAGTTCATAAACTGAACCCTAATTCCAAGCCTCTTATATGGTTATAAAGTCAGGTCCATAAATATTTGGACAGCGGCATGGTTTCATTTCACTATATTTGTTCCCCACCACAACAGATTTACAATGAAGCAATCATGATGTGATTTAAAATGTAGGTCACCATCTTTAATTCAAGAAGTTCTGGAACACACGAACATTACACAATGCTAAGTTTCCTCCCTTGGGATTCTTGGCCAGGCCTTTGACTGCAACCATCTTCAGTTTTGCTCCCTCTGGGTTGACTGCAGGTGACTGACTCCATGATGGAACATTTCATTTATTTGCCTTGGGTTGCTTGTGCTGTAAGTTTTGTGTAACTATTCATCGGCGCTGTGAAGCACCGCCTATCAGTTTTGCAGCGTTTAATTGAATTGGAGTTGAAAGTGGAGCTCTATACATTTCAGAATTCAAAGAAACTTTAAATCAACAAACAGATTCCTTCATGTAGTGGTTTAACTCTGTCTATAGGCAAACGGTGAGCCAATTAGTCTTGCTTGTTTTTTTGGCTGGACAGTGTAAACAAAATATATTTCTCAAAAAGAAAAGCAAGCAAGAAAAAGTCCCGGTTTGACTTGAACGCTCCAAGTATGCATTCAAGTCAAACCAGGTTTTTTAATTATTTATGGTCTTGGTATTTACATTGCTAAACAGAACATAAGTGGCATTTCTGAGTACATAAATTGCTTGTTGTTGAGAGAATTAAATGGGCTCCCTACTGCTCACATGATTTTTGTCTCTGCATCATTCAGCACGAACACAACCACATTCTCTTTCTGTTTAATGCAAACATGTAGTGAAGCTCTTGACCTGTATCTGCATGATTTTATGCACAGTGTTGTGCTGCTGCCACACGACTGGCTGCATGTGTGTTCCTATTAAAGTGACCAGCGAGTGGAGCCTTGCTTTTCTGTTTTAATTAAATACATCAGTATTTTTTAGGTACAAACGGACAGAGGTACATTATGCCGTATGATCAAATGATGTGGGTGAATCAAAGAAACCTAAAGTTGAGTTGTGTCTATTGGCGTCTATGTATTCAAGGTTTTCATTTCATATAATAATAACAACAATACCAATAACCTGCCACTAGATGGCGGACGTGCCACAGAACAGGTTCGAGGGTTAGTTATTGAAAACTCAGGTAGACTTGTAATCTATGGAGCTGCAGCAGAGGAATAACCCCCTCTCACTGTGTGCCAAAAGTAACCTGGTCTAAGATATGCATTAGAATTTGATAATAACAACAACAACAGACACAAGTGGTATAGCATATCTTTATAGAAAAAATAAGTTCTTATTTCAAGGGAAAAAAAGATTTTTTTTGCTTAATTTTCCTTGTTTTTGAAATTTTTTTTCTATTCTTTTTTTTTTTTTTTTTAAACATCTCTACATTTACGTGGTAAATATTAAACAACTTGGCTAAAGCCACACTTGTTCAGTCTTTTAGTCTCCACAAAGGATCAGAAGGAAAGCCACATGATGAAACAGTCCACTGCTGCTTATTTGATGTCACAGAAGAAGGCAGTGAGTGAGGAACCGATACGGACATGCTGATGGCAGGCGAATGACAGCACATTAGCTCCATAACAACGTGGAACAGCTTGATTGTGCTGGGGATTGGCCAGGCATGTGAAGCAAACCAGTGTCCCTGCTCTGTCCGACTGCTCAGGAAGAAGCAGCGTGAAGACAACCGTCCAGATCGGGCTACCGAACAGGGTCGAATCCAGCATGCTTTTGAATGCACCTCCAGCGTCCCACGACACCACCAGTCCACGTTTGCCAGTCCACGTTAAAACTAAAGGCACTGCACTTAACGATCTCCATCCCTTCACAGAGTCCAGCGCTTAGCTGAACACACAGTGGAGATTCTTCACTATACAAAGTTTATAAATCAAACAAGTCAGTCCAAACATTTAGCATTAGATGAAATCAATCATTGTTTTTCCCTCTCTGATATGTGACTGGTCATTCCCCAATAGTCCCACAGTGCTGTATTAGATAAAAAGATTCAGCACTCATGTCGGCCATCTTATCCCACCTCCATTTCCCTTCCAACACAAAAAAACTATCAATCAACAACGATGATCACTGGCTATGTTTAAACAGGTGCTCATGTTTGAAAATTTTGTAATTCACAAGTATAAGGGTGAACTATAAAAATCTGTTCTGATCAATATGTTGTCCAATTGCAAATAACCAATCAGATGAGAGAGAGAAAGAAAAAAAAAAGGAGGGGAGGGAGAGGGGGCTGGGAGGGGGTATAAAATAAAAAAAACAAGAATATTACACCGCGTCTGAACATAGCCATAGTGACATAGTAATGCAATATGTTTAAAAATAAATAAAACGACATTGGTGCCCATCTTTCTTTGCCACATGTACCCTACACAAGCAACACTTCTGCACCAATACAATACTATCATGGCTTTAACTAGTAACGCTTGGCCTTTTCCACAACCAAAACTTTTGCAGTAAGTATGGCATCTGTTTGGTGCCAGTGAACGGAGGCCTCACTGGGACGTTTGTTCCAATAACTATTACAGCTGCTCAGAGGCAATGCAGGTCACTTTATGCAGTTCTGTGCAAAATAGTCCAGTGCAAGGAAACAAGTTGTGCAGGTCAGTTACAGGAAGCATCACAGCAGGCCTGATTTTTGACCTTCTTCGCATTATAAAGTATCACAGATGACAAAGGATCACCGAAATATTTTATGCAGATAAATCAACGAGAGAGGAAAAAAAAAAAAAAAAAAAAAAGGAAGTTGTCCTTCATTTGACTAGAGAACCAACATTAAAAATAAATTTTTGGGTGGAGTGTAGGATACAACATGAGCTCAGTTATGCAGTAAAATTCCTAAAACAATTACGCCAATTGGTTTAAAAGTGCTGCTAGATTCTTCTAAACCACAAACGTGTGTCTGATATCTGCACCCTTCACACTGACACCGGATAAACCAGCAGCACAACCGGCATTTTAACCCGAGTCAACTAAATGTTTGTGCCCAAGTACATTTACTCAAATCTTAAAAGTGCCATTAAAACAAAGTTATAGCCGTGATTTTTTTTTCCTATATCATCTGGTGTTTTGTTCTAAGCTTAAACTTAAATGAAAGATTCAAAAAAGAAAAAAAAATGTTGAACTTCAACATTCGTCTGTTCGTCTCAGCTTCAGTAAACACTGCCTTCGATTTCAGGAGAAGTTGAGTCATCTGCCTTTTTTTCTTTTTTTTTCTTGTTGCACCGTTCAATACTAGAATTGAAACTGACAGGTTCTTTCTCCTTTCCTGACTATCAGTCAACAGAGGAGCAACAGGCAAAGCAACAAAACAATTAAAACAATCTCAACAACACAAAAAACAGAATAAAGATAATTGCACATGAACAATCTAGAAAAAAAAAACGATATTCAAACTGAAGAGTAGAAAACACACTCACACACGTACATAGAAAGTAATGAAGGGAACAACATGCAAAAAAAAAAAAAGTGAAACAGAAAGAAAGAAAGAAAAAGATTGTTTGTCTTCAAGGATCACCTCGAAGACACTTCACAGCAGTACCTTTTGTTTGAGAAAAAAAAAAAAAATAAGATATGGAGAAGAAATATTGCTCTTCACAAGTCCTCTCCATCTTTTTTTTATCACCCATTTCCGTTCCCCGTTGTCCCTCGTCAGGTTTTTTTTTTTTTGTGTGTTTTTTTTGTACCATAAGTGACTGTGCAACCCCGACCCCCCCCCCCCCCCCTCCCTCCGCGTGTGCCTCGGTGTCTTAGGCGATCATGTACTGAGTGATTGCTCGGAGTGCGTAGAGCAGCTCAGCCTGCAGCCGTGCCTCCATCACCAGCAGGTTCACATGTACCTGTGCAAAACAAAGACACTGCATTAGTCATGTTTATTCTTTTTATATCAACTTTAGATACGTTTCCATTATAAACAAATCGAGAGGCTTCCGGTTTAGCAAAACTAGGACAGTTAGACAGTTTTTTTTTTTTTTTTTTAAACAAACCATCACATAAGGACTAAAATATGATTAGGGGTGACGGTAGAGGAAAAATAAGTTCCATTTGAAGTTGATTTTTTTTTCTTTTATAATGACATGTCCTGAACTGCATCACTCCTACCAAAGAAATTTGGCAACAAGGATGAGTATTGACAAGTCATGCTTTTAAACCATTTCAAGTTGTGGAACGTCCGCAAGTCAAGCTCATCACTTACGAGACAAGCTATAAACCACCAATCATTTCCTCCACCAAACCCCCAACACCCCCCCCCTACACACACACCCTTTTGCACTTAAAAATCAACATGACAATTTTTTCCCCCAAAGTAACTGTAAAGTGTAAAATCCTCTGTACTGTTTAACCATGAATATGAGACATCTTGAAGTATTTTATTATTTAGCAGAAAACTACAACACACCCCTACCACTGATTACACATCTTGCTTTGGTTAATCGTGTTATTTTTTTGCCCACATGTTTATTATTAGCCTAAGATTAAGTATGCCGTCCATCAGTCGCGTCCCTGTGAAAGAGTTTCATACAGTAGAAATGTATTATTAAACGTATCAAAACGAGCACATTAACATAATCTGTGATTCGCGCTATTGTCGGAGCTGCCGTCATGGATCAATCTGATAGATTAGATGCACTGTAGTAATAAATAGCTGATGAATAAAATTTGATTCCCTTAAGCCTACCTTTTCTGAGGGCTTGAGAGAAACCATAGGCAGAGGGCACAAAAGATTCTTCGTGGAGTCAGGATAGCAGGCCACAGCCTTAATATAAAGCTTCAGTCCACGTTCCAGCAGCTGGTTCACTTCCCCATAATCATAATCATCGTACCTGTTAAAACACACAAGTAGTGTGAGATTAGTTCCATGATTCTTGACAACACGTACATGAAAACGGAATCAGAATAAATTATATATATTTTTTAAACAAATTTTTTCTGTAATTGCCCCCTGTCTCTCTGTTAGGGCACTTTCCCAAAGTGTTCAAGGTGACCTCTACAAACAAAGGACCATCACATGCTTCCTCCGAAACACGTGACCGCATCTATTTGAACTGCTGCTCATACAACGATGGGGATGGTGCAACTCACACGGAGGAAAGTGCTATCCACTCCTTCTGCTTCTTCTTGTATGAGCTCAAAGACACCCGGGATTAGTTAGTCTCACTATGACTGATGTGAGAGTGCAGATATTCCGCCCTGTAGAGCACTATATTATATTACAGCAGTGGTATGTTTGATGACTTATTCTCCCAGCCCCAAATGTCATCAAATGAAAATCTTAAGCTGTTTCTCTATTAAAAAAAAAAAAAAAAAAGTTGAATGTTGTCTTTTTTTTGTGGATTGAAAACCATCCTCAAGTAAGAATAAACAAAAGCGTATGCTTACTGTACCTAATTCCATAGCTGCAATGGATGTAGTTCCAGATGGCTCTCTTGAGCTCCGGGTTGCGCGGGGACGGTAATGAGGCCACGCTGCGGAACCGCTCATCTAATAAGTGCCCAATGTCCGAGTAGAGTCGGTTTACCAAGGAGAAACCGTGGTCCTCCCACGAATAGTCCTACACACACACACACACACACACACACACACACACACACACACACACACACACACACAAAAGACATCAGCACTCAAACAGAATGAACTCTGCAAAAAAAGCTGCAAACACCACAAGCATCTTCTTCCACTAAGTAAAACCACACTGTGGCATTTTGGATAAATCAAAAAAAAAAGAAAAAAAAAAAGTGACAAACAATCCAGGAAACCTTTAAGTACGTGCTACAAAGTTTCTCGTTAAGCTCCAGAGAAGATGAAGTGAAGAACTGCCATCGATGGCACAGAGTGTGACTGAGCAGCTGCCATTTTAGAAACTAACATGGTGGCGCGGTCTCACCTGCACCCGCAGTACTTGGAAGTGGTCTTCCTCCTGCCGGGCGAATTCCTGGTAGCCGAAATCAGGGTCCTTGACAAAGCGGGAGGGATCTGTCGAACACATCATCTCTTCTTCCTCCTCCTCATCCATGTCTAAAATCAGAAAAGAGGAAGGTGACGTGTATGAGTCACGGAGATGTGAGAGCATTTCTCCTCTGGCGCCTCTGAACCAGGACACGCGGCTTACCTATGTGCAGGAGGGCGTATGACTGAAGGACTGGGTGTCCTTTTCGCTCCTTCTCCTCTTGTGACTTGTGGATTCCGTCCCTTAGGCACGCCAGGTCACAACTCGAGTCGAGAGACTGTGTCGCAAGAGAAAAGCCACCATGAGACGTAGAAACCTTTACATTTAAAATACGACCACAGACATACTTTACAAATACAAGCCTATTGCTTATACACTGAACATGTTTTACGGCAGATACTGGTAATCTACTTGGCGAAGATTTGAGATTTTTTTCCTTTCCAGGAAATTTCCAAATTCAGACTATTCACACAGGCCAGTAACTAAAACCTGGAAAATGCAATGCTACATGCAAACAGCACGAAAACGAGTTTGTGAGCCTCAATTGCATTCTTCCAAATGTGACAATGAGTCAGATTAAAATCCCATACTTTTCTAGACCTTCCAGCCCAGACAGCAAGCGTCGACTAAATGCGCTCACGAGTTTGAAGTGTGAACTGGTGTTAGCGTAAACAAGCTATAGAACAAGGACACTTCTAAGAAGAAAAATCCTCAGAGGCAGACAGGAAAACTGAATCCTACCACAAAACCCAAGCTTCCATTTTTGTTTTTTGTTTTTTGGATTGGCTCGCAAGACTTTCACAGGTCAAAGTCACCAAGATATAATCAGCGCACAGCAAAAGCAAGTGCTACCACAAGGAAATGTGTTTCTTTCACATCCTGCTTCGTTTCCCCGTCAGCGAATTGGCTTTACTGCCTGCTGAATAGCATTTAGAGTATGATCTGACTGCTGAAAGCAATCCGAAAAAAAAAGAAAGAGCAATGTTTTCAGGTGGCTTCCACAAAGCCGTTCAAAGGCGAATACGTTTAGCGCATTGCTCTGACCTGAAAAGATAAAAAAAAATGTTCAAAGACTTGAAGAATCCCTGGCAGTTTTCACCAAATGTGATACGACAGAGCTTCAGTGCCAGAGACTCAAGGCCAAGTTAACGACAGAAAGCTGTGTGTGGGTGAGGCGAGCACTTAAACACTTACCCTCCTGCGCGGTGGGAAGGTGGCGTTGCCATTGGCAGCATCGCAGAGGCAGTAGCCTGGGGGCGTTCCGTGCGGTGCTCTGGGGCCCGTTTGCGTGTCCTGCTCGGAGCCGAACACGAAGCTGCAGAGCGCGTGGCAATGAGCCAGCAAAACTACAGCTTGGACCAGCTCAGCCAGAGACCAGCACTGCTCGCCGGACTTCAGCAAAGCCTGCGGAGACAGCCCAAGTCCAAGATCAGCACAACCACGCTGTAGCAGAACTTTCAGGAACAGGTCCAGGCAGTCTCATTTTGTCCACAATAAAATATTATTACATACAATCACTCATTTTATCTGTGTAGTGCTCTAATACAGTACAATGCAGACTTTATTACACATGAGACAGACCAAGGTGCAACATCAGAACGTGCTGTAGCGTCTGTCGACTGTACCTGAATGTGAGAGCGAGCGATGAGCCAGGGCTGGTGAGCGAGCACTTTGTTTATGTGGTCGAGCTGCTGGAGACGAGGTGGTGCAGACTCGAGCCCTTGCAGCCACACCGGGTCTCCCCCCACCCGCAGGAACAAGGCAGAGTGCAGAGAGACAAGGTAGCTGCAGTGATGCCGTGCTGCAGCCTGAAACAGTCACGGTAGGTGGATTAGGTTTCACACTAGTACAGGTCAATTATAATGGTTGAGATCAATGTGGAAAAATGACTAGACTGAAAAAGTCCCATCACCTTCTTAATACAATTATAATCAGAAGTTTGGACACACCTTCTAACTTCATGGTCTTTCCCGAGTGTTATTTATTTCTACATAGTAAAACAATGATGAAGGCGTTCAAAAATCTGCAATAATCTCCTTTGAACAGTTGATATTGAAATGTGTCTGTTATGCTACTTATGCTCTGTAAAGCCTTTAGAATGGCTCTAATCAGAGGTGCTGTTAATTGGTGACTCTGCATGAACTTTTCCTCTTGTGAGCATGAACCGATTGTTGTCGTTGCCACCATTTTATAGTTTTTCAATCTACAGTATTGTAGAAAATAAATTCAAAATTGTGTCCAAACTTTTGACTGGTACTGTACGTTTATTCACTTATTATTCTACTTCCCTTTCTTCTGCTTATCTCCCAATCACATCCAAATCATTTTTACTAGCTCTATCTTACAGGGACGTTTACTGACGTATTTTCTCCCTGAAATATGAACATTTGCATTAGTCCCGTACCATGATGGCTATGTAGTGGCGGTAGGGATGGGGCAGAGGGCCGTCCATGTTAAGGATGTAGTGCTGTGTGCGCAGGAAGCTCTCTAAATACTGTGGATGGGAGGCCATTTGCTGCGATACTGTGTCCAGGCGCCCCCTGCTGGCCAGAGCCTTCATGCACAATGGAGAGGAACCGTCCTTATCAGAGCTTACCTTCACCACCTGCAAAGAGAAGATCTAAAATGAACATATATTTTTTACAACAAATAGAGAAATATTTCTTGTTTTTGATGCAGTTAATCCAGATCCTGTGTAGGCATTTCACTATGAAGTATGTTAAACATACAACAACCCTAAGTTCACATGCATTAAAGTATATTTTCCTGAATTGAACCTGCACAACAGAACTAGAAATATAACACTGAAACGATCATGGGCTACGACACAACCCTGGCTAAACAGCATGAATCAGCTGAATTCCTAAAAGAAAATACCAATAACCCTATCAGCAGAACTCTAAATAATTCTTTAGCCAAAATAAATGTATAAAAAAAAGAAAGGAGAAAGAAAAAAAGTGGGATAAAGAAAGGAAGGGAACGAAAGAACAAAGCACTCTGCAGCGTGTCCGGAAGGCATGCAGGCAGACAGAGAAAAATATCGCGCAGTGAGAGAGAGGCCTGTTAGTCTGGAGTTTTTAATCTTTAAGACGTAAGCCAGACTGGTGTCCAGCTAAAAACATGAACAGGCAGCACATCCTTGGCGAAAAATCATCAGGTCTTTAGAGTTTGAGCCAAAAAACATGTAATTACAGCAGTGCTTTGAAAAACTTAGTCTTTGGCAAACGTTTCTTGTTATCCGAGTGTTGAAGAGCAGCGTTTGTGCCTTGGATGGGCTTATTAGAGGATAAGGTTTGTGCTTGACTAAATGGAGGAGAGAAATCTGCCCTGCAACCTCTTTCAGGTTCTCGTATCTGAGTATACATGAACACAACACCACACACATGCTCTCTCTAACCTACTGAGGTGAAGTAAATATAACCGGTTTCATCTATGGAAACTACTGCAACAGTTGTGATACAAGTTATTATTACTGAAACGAAAATGGGTCATGCCTCTCTTTCCTGGTATGGGAAACAGGAGAGAGCAAGGCCTCCCACAGCCAAATGTCTCTGTGCCAAAAGCACAGCAGTGCTGGCAGCAGTTATTCCTTCGAGTAAACCGCTGCTCAGCAGGCCAGGCTGACAAGCAGTCATGGTGGGAAGGAGGTCAGTTACACACAGGGAGGGGGGGAGAAGCAGCACAGCTTCTGACTAAACTCACACATGTGCACCATCACGTAGTTTCTCCTGTATGCTCTTGCAGCACGGCTTATAGAGAACTGAGTCACAGCACAGAAGTTGAAAGACTCATTCCTTATGCACACGTTCCGGTTAAAACCAAAACGGCTGAGTCAGCTCTTAGCCAATACCAGTTCTTCCCAGACGACAAACGTTGTCTTCATCACGTCAGGTACACGCACGGTTTAAAGAGAAGAGACATGTCAGATTATGTAGCTGAAGTACAAGCGTCGTGTTTCCACTGAGAATTTCGACAAGAGTAAATACACTAATGACAGCAAGATAGCATAAAGCTGTAAGGAAAATGTAGAACGGGGGTAATAAAGCTTGCTTTCGTGTTGGTGTAACAGCTGGCCTAACAAGCAACACCATCGCGTTCTGGATTTTAAAACCGATGGTTGTGCAATGGTGCCAGGCACAGTGTCAAAATTTCAGACCTTTTCACAATTTCAAAAGAATGTAGACCACACAAGAAAATAAGGTCAGTTTTTTTGTTGTCTCAATGAGCTGCGTACGTAAAAACAACAACAACGTACTACTACTTGCTTGGCGCTGAGGTGGGTGAACTGATCCAGGGGGGAAACAAAGAAACAAAAACACACGTGTGTTTGTGTGTATACACACATACACACTAATATATATAAAAAAATTTATTATATATTTTTAAAAATTATAATAATAAATAAATATAAAAAATATTTAAATAAATAAATATAAAAAAAATTATATAATTTTTATATATAGATTTATTATAGATTTATATATGTGTGTGTGTATTCACACACACACACACTGATATATATATTTTATATATTAGTGTGTGTGTGTATATATATATATGTGCGTGTGTGTGCACGTGTGTGTATCTATCTATGACTACGTGTGCGTGTGTATGCATGTGTGTGTGTGTTAACCTCGATATAACTGACAGTGTTGTTTTTCCAAACAGCTCTACTCAATACATTAACTACGCACTCGTATTCTGATGCTTGTAGAGGAATTTACAGAGGTTGGGTGTAAATCTCATTAACTGGTGCAAATTCCAAGCCCTAAGCCTCACCAGCACATAGACCAGAGTACAGACGGCCAAACAAGTGCTGATGTTTTCCCTCTCCATAAAGCAGAGGCCAAGTCACCAGAATAAGGCAGTTATAAATATCTGTGTGAGACAGCTGGGATAGCAGTTGGACAGATAAGAGCAAAATGGCACCCTTGCGCAAGAGACAACAAGCAACAAAGCAGTGATACTCTCACACTCGATCAGGCATCAGCTGCCACCCTGACGTGTAGAGGAGAGAGAAACAAACACTCTTAGCCTACATGTATATGTTTGTAGTGAATTCCAGCTCTGCCCATATCCTTAACTGAACTGTGTATTAATCAACCAAGATAAGCCACGGCGGGTTTTCTGTGTCAACACACCGAAGTGCAGGTGTCTAACGACAGGGTCATACTGTGCCTGCAAATCTAACACACTAGCCTGAATGGTGCAAAAGGAAAAAAATGACTCTGTATTTTAAATATTTAACCACGTAATTGCTTTCATCTTAGCAAGCAGGTCAAGCAATCGGCTGCTCAATATATCTAATCGATGTTATGCTTTTCTGGGAATCAGCACTGATTAATGAAAACAGGCCTGAACGATTCTAAGAGTATCCACGAAGAACGTGCCGATTAGCGTGCACCTGTGAGAGTACGTCATCCAGTTCTTAGTCATTCAGTCTAGAATGTGGTAAAGAAAAAAAAGAAAGAAAAAAAAAAGCAGGAAACTCGTATGCACTTTATGTGCCCAAGTTTCATTAAATTACACAGGAAAAGTGAGAAAAGTTGGTATTCTAAAGAAATAATAAAATAAAATATATATAAGTAAATTACATTCTGGAACGTTTGCTTGCTTTTAATAAAGTGCATCCTACCAAAACATTTTTTTAATGAAAGTGTGCGTTTATGAATATTTGTGACGTTTGGGTTCAGTGTGCGTTACAGTGAATATACTCTAAGCCCTGGGCAATTTTCACAATTCATTTGGTTAATTCAGATTAATGGATCATACAGCATGTCGCTAAGGACTTGTAGGAAATTATTCAAATAATCAGTCCAGGTATTATGGAGTTTCTACAGGTTTAAAAAGTCAGATAAAGAAGTGTATTTAGGTATAAAGTAATTCAGCATGTTACCCTATGCAATGATTTCTGGGTGGAAATTACGTCATTTAAAGCGGGGGAACTGGATGTTGGGGTTTTGTTTAGCAACATGCTTGGCAGCTAAAAACAGGTTGTTTTAGATTTAACACACAAATGTGTCTGTATGTTGATTAATCTGAAGCCAATGCTTGTATATATAGTATAACTGTTTTAGAAGTAAGAAGAGTTACTTTGAATATTTCAGATGCTGTGCACACTCATGATGATTTGATATCAGTCCGTACAAAGAGAAGAAGAAAAAAAAACCTCAAACGTAGGAATAAAATCCTGAGCTGACTACTGTTGCAGGGGTACTTTATGTTATAAAAGACACATAACATATTTATAAGAAAGAATGGTCCAAAAATATTAACAGCGCCATCACCAGGAGGAAAATATACACCGTAATTTGGAATTAGCCAAATCTGCATGTCTTCAAACTGTAGGAGGAAGCTGGAGCACGGAGAGAAGATGCAAACTCCATATACACAGATCATAGGTGGGAATCGAACCCTCTAGTTCGCTAATCACTGTGCCACCAATACCTCAGGAACTTAATTTTTTTTGGATTTTTCCCCCAATTGTCTCCCTAATTTAGTCGTGTCCAATTCCTCCCCGTCACTAGGGGGCTACACATTAAGGCTACTACTACCACTTAGTCGGGAGGGCCGAAGACTATCACGTGTTTCCTCCGACCGCATCTTTTCAAACTGCTCATTCACTCTGTTGGGGGCGGCGTGGCCAATCAGCTCTCTCTAGGCCTCGGGCTGCGAGAGGTTACAGCATCACCCGGCAATCGAATTACCGGATGATATGGGGAGTCGACGAGTCCTTTACCACAGCGCCACTCGGAGGCCCAGAACTTTATTTTTAAGACACAAAGTTATGTGCTCATTAGGTGTTCAGAAAATTATGGCCAGTTTGCACAAAGTTTTGACAAGTTTATATGTTTAAATAAATTCTTTTCAAAAAAAAAAAAAATAAATAATTTATATGTATTTTCAGTAAACCGTCTGAACTGTGACTTCAAAACCGAGGTATGTGCAATTTTGTGACTTGTGTACCAGTACACTCTCTTCTAATCTTCCTACAGAGGAAATAAAATAAATCCACAGAAATGTTGGCAAATACATGAAAACACTTTGTATATCTCACCTTAGGATTTAAACCAAAAGCTTCAGTTAATCACCAAGTAACTTGAAAGTAGAATTTTGCAAGCTTTTGAAAGTGAAATGTAGTCAGTGGATTGAAGTTCAGTTTAAGGCTTTTAAACTAAGCGACGTAGAGATACATTTCGAAATCGTTTCTTTGTGCATAAATTTCTTGTTAAACTATCTAACAAATGTCTTTTGAGAAGAATGCAATTGATATTATTCAGAGATTTATACAGAAAGATTGTCAGTGTATTTAATTTGTGAAGTTTTTTTTGGGGGGTCTCATGAAAAGGCAGAAAAAGCTGTGTGCAAGTTTTTTTATTTATTTATTTATTAATAAAAAATACAAGGCCACTGGACTTAATAAAAAGAAAATCATCCAACCAGAAAACTATTGCTAGATTTTATCTAATTAAAAAAATAAATAAATAAAATAAATCATTAGCTGCAGCCCAGCTTCTCTTAAAAGCTCCTTTTTAAAAGAAACATACGGTGGTTTAACAACAAGCAGGAAATCCATTCAAGAACGGCACGCAAACACATGGTCTTATGGTTAATTAACTTCAATTAAATCAACACTCAAAGAAAACTTCCATAGTGGTAACATAATACATTCAAGATAAATCAATAGAAATCCAGCATGCAAGCGGTTCACATTTGTAAAGTGGGTTTATTAAATGGTGACCATCGCATGCACTGTGAAAGCCTGCTGAAAATATTTATCCGTGTTCATACACGGTTCAAGAAATCTAAACACAGTTGTCGTTTATTCTCATTTCCTATGAGGTATTTAATTACACGGAACTGTATTTGATCATGCCAGTCTCTTAAATTCCATCATATTGCCAAACCGGTCGACTGTTAATAGAGTAAACTCCAAGAGTATTTTTATAAGCTTATCTGATAAACAATCCTGTTTGACTGCTCAAATAGTCCTGGATAAAGACATAAAGGGGGAACAGGGGGTATAGTTTACCACCTCTGTGGTAAATAACAATCCCAACGCAAACCATGGCCGACATACGATATACTTTATTAAAAGCAGTCCAATTAGCAATGTGATGCATTGTACAATAATTAAACTGTTCGATTTCTGATGCAAGCATGTGTGAAATTTACGCCATGCGCAATCCAAGCAGAAACGTGCGGCACTGTATCAAATCTTGCAACCTAATACGTGACACTTGTAATGACCACACTTGGGAAAACCCCTTCATGACTGAAATTGAAACATACGGCATCCCCGAGTGTTCAAAGATTCCTATTAAGCGAGAGGCTAAAAACCAGTAACTGAGCTAGCCGTTAACGGGTCTACGACATGCAAACCTCAGACTCCCATAACAGCTCTAACTCGTCTCTCTTGGGGACTCTCCAGGGGGCACTTTCCTGCTAAACCGTTCTCCGATCACAGGTCCTTACAATGAAGTCCACAGATCTGCAGTACTGTGTAAAACACATTACTGTCAATACTACAAATAAAATAAATACTTAGCCTGACCGACATGGCGGGATACTAATCCAGGACGACTTGTGAATACCTCACAGTGTACTAGGTACTATTGAGACATGACAAGATTTCATGTGTGTTAACTCCTAGATCACTTCACATGGAATAAACGATCTCTGTATTTATACGCATGTGGTCATCACTTAGTACTTACCTTAATCCCCGAGAAGCTTTACTCATCTCGCACGTCCTTTAAAACGTCATCTCACATTTTATTAATAAGCATTTTAACCTTGACCACTGCTTGCTTCTAATTTGGCTTCAGAATGAAATGACAAATCAGCACTTCCTGGAGAAAATGCTCTACAAAAACAGGCATACTAAGGAAAAACAACATGACATCTATTTTTCCTATAGGACACAATGGAAGGCAACATGTTAACCTGAGGTAACTTATATAATCACCGTAGGTAATTTCGACAAGATCTTTGTGTACTATATAAAAGATCTTCGCATGTACAATAACAAAAAATGTTACTGACGAAACAGAGGGATCTCAGGCAGACACCCGTCGCTCCTCTTCAAGTATTTATAAAAATCCAGTGTGTGTGACTGCTTAATAGTGAGTGAAAAATCAGAAGAGTGAGGAAATCACGTAATGCACAAGTAAATAAAATAATAATAATAATAAATAGGGGAAAGAATGTGTAAACATATATGTTTAGTGTCACTATAAGATCTCAAGTGTCCCCGTCTGGTCATCTCCAACATGCACAGACATGCCCTTACTGACACTCAACATGAAACAGGAAGCCAGTCGTACATCCTCCTGGCAAGTCCCTTTAAAGTTTCTCCGAAGGTAAAAGTGAAGCTGGTACTTTCAGATTTGCATTGAGAGAACCCAGAATTCACCTAATATCACACTTGTTTTTTTTTTTCTTCTTCTTCACCCATCTGATGTCTCGCTTCCATCAAATAACGATGTGCAGAACTTTTGTTAGTATCAATAACACAGGATTTGGTTTACTTGCATAGATAACCAAAGACTGCCTGAACTCGTACATCTGGTATCCGAGTCTGTTTACACCTGATGTATCGCGGATAAACCAAACAGTGGGCAGATTTGAATAGACTCAAGTGTATCCAATTTGAATGGTAACTTGCAAAGTAAAAAATAAAAATACATTTAAAAAAACCCACAATGGGATACAGGTCCTGTATTTAGACCATAACCAGGTCATGGATTTACACATGGTGGAAACGTGAAGAATAAAACAGTGCTTAGCAGGAGAAAAAAAATAAATAAATAAAAATGAAATGAATATGTGTTCAGGGCTGGAATCCTTCAGAGAGGCCTGAAACTTAATCGTTCTGAAGAGTTGGCAAAAATAAAATGAGGCTATTGAACAGAAGGAGAGAGTAGAGACGTATTTAGATAACAACGTAATAATTACTCTACGACCCAAATCATCTAAACGTGTGGGACTCCGGCATCGGGACAAAATAAAATCTGGGTAAGATCTGCCTTCTCAGAGTGCCGGGAGGGGTCCGTCCTTGTCGCGCACAAGTGTCCCTGGTGCTGTTACAAAAACAAAACAAAAAAAACCTTCTTGCTGCAGTGGAAATACTCTTGGTTTGGCAACCTGAAGCCAGGGAGGGGAACAAAACACCCAGCTGCAATGTTCTGGGGGTTAGACGAAACCCAAGACAGCAACACACACACACACACACACACACACACAGGCCAAAGACATACAGGCCAAACACACACAGGGACAGCTGGGATACCTTCAACATACAGGCATAGATATTTACGTGCAGTCAAGCACATATGTACATATTTATTTATTTACACAGTGTAAATGAGTATATAATTAAAGAATTATTTCTTAATGGTACCTTACTCTTACACTCTATTGCTTGCTTGAAACAACAAATAAATAGAACAGCACCAAGGCTGAAATACACATTGTGTCATCCAATAGGAACACATCCCCAAAGCCACAAGTGTGCTTGCTATCTTTCCTTTATCTTCTGTACAGTCTATGCTATTTAAAAAAAAAACCTGTACAAAAGCTTACATGACCTTACAATTGGGAAAAAGGACGACCTTGTCTCTTATAATAATGCAACTTAAATGCTCTTCTGCACAGACTTACAATGCCACTCTTGTTGCTCGGGTTTGTGGTGAAGATAGTGAATAGCAGGTGAGCATAAGCTGCATTAAAAATGACAACCCTCAAAAACAGCACAGTAAAGGAAAAAATAATAATAATGATAGCTGGGGGAAAAGAGACCAGTACATCCATTGTTCCTTATAACAGACTGAAGCAGTTTTCTTCATGCGCCCTCTAACGGCCAGAAGCGGAACAACAGATAACAGAGGAGAAAAACAACTTTGATTGGCAGTGCATCAGCATCACAGCACACAAATGCTAACAAAAAAGGGGCCGCACAACACACACCGTTATGAAGATAAACATATGTATACAGTATGGATACATGTCAGAAATATTTGATCAGGTTTTTCTTTTTGTCTGAGCTTGCTATTTTTAATTTGTATTGTCCAAGACAGCTTCGGATAAAACCAATGTTCATTCAAACTAGAAAACGATAATCATCTTTCGTACAAGTATTTTTTTTTTTTACATAAAGATCTTGTTTTTTACATTTCTGTAGACATCTTACACGCAAATAAAGTAAATTCCAGTGCTGCTTTCAATTGCTTTATGGAAAATAATAATAATACTATGTGCATGGTAGAGCAGGAATATGGAAATGCAATTTTAAAATAAAAAATAAATAAAATAAATAAAATAAAATGGATACTTGGCATTTTCAGCTTTGCACGCACATTCAGGTTAAAAATGTGAAACCCTTTATTACGTACGAATTGTGCATAAAACGCCTTAACAGCATGTAGTGTCCCTTTTGTGCAGCACAGTGAACAAAAAGATTAGCCATCTTCCAGCTACCTATAAAACAGCCATCAGCAGCAACAGACAGAGATCTGGTGCTCATATAAAGCTAGCTGGGTGTTAAAACACTATTCATGACCATTGCAAACCAAAAAACTGATTATACGGAGCCAAGATTGCATGAATGGTTGTTTTTTTAGTTTGAATTAGTTAGCTACGGTTAGCTTAACTTAACACAAACGCCCCCTCAAGTCTCCCTGCTCAAAGGGAAGTTTTAGGTTGAACAGCTACGAGCTAACATCAGCTAGCTAACAATAACCAGACACACCAAGATTACCCAGATTTTGTCAGAGCAAGCTAGGCATTGAGATATAGTTTTTTAGTTAAGCATGTTAAACAGTGTTAGTTATATGGACAGATCTACAGTGCTGACTGTGTGCTGAGGGTCTGAACTAACATTTAAAGAAACACACACATTCACAATTAAATGATAAAATGATAGCTGAATGAATCAATGAATAAGACTCGTCGATTAATTATTTCATTCTAATGTTAACTTGCAAGGACATCTTTATCTTTCTGAGCTGCAGGTCAGAAAAAATATAAAGCTATAAAACGATTAAAGTACACAACACAGTGACTCTACCTGAGTCCGGACACGCTGGCACTGAGTTCCAAAGCGATAATCCATATTTTGCACATCACAGATGATCATTTTCCTCAGTGTAAGTGCATGAATACGGCTCCCTCCGTCTTTCCTGAGCTTAAAGTAACTCGCGAACAAAAGCCAAGCTGCTCTGAAATGTAGTTACAAGTCCGGACATTAGCCGCAGTGTTACTGGGTGAAAAGCATAGACTGACACAGCGAGGACGGGATCAACCAATCAGAGCGCCACACGGGCGGGAGCAACTCGGAGGCGTGTTGAAGGCAAGCGTCCAATCAGCGGCCCCATGTACGCTTTTGGCCTACAGCTGTAAGAGATCTCAGCCAATCATGTGGCGAGAAAAGTATCCAACGTTAAAAAAAAATGCTTTTCTTCAGCTTCTGATGAAACAAAAACGAAAAAAATAACAGAACCAAGACCAAGTTACCGAGCGTGTTTAGGACGTGTTTCGAGAGTTATGAGTTCATTTCTCTTACAGGAAAACACTCAGGAGTTGGGCTCTACAAACACTACAAGCCATTTTTGATACCCTTTTTTCCTCAGAGAGAAACTACACAACCACATAATCAGTGTCTCATTTATTCCCAAACAGTGTAGTTTGTGTTATTGGACTTTTTGGATATAACAAATATATTAACACCAACAGGAAGAGCCTAACAGTTAAGTCTAACAGTGTGTGGGCTGTATGTTTTTTCTTGGTGGAGACCAAATATCTGACAGTTTTGAAATTATGGAGACTTTTAGCTGTTCTGCGTGTTCCAATGTTAGCCTAAGGAGCTTTTATGCAAAATGTGTAAAGGTTGTGGGGGCTGGTAATATTCTGCCAGTAAGTATTACTGGAGCTTGCCATGGAAGTGTGATACTAAAGTCTAAGCTGCATGATTACGTCAATTTAAGGTCCTGTCAATTTAAGGCATTTAGACAAACATGGATAGATGTTTATGTCAGATGTTTAAATAAGATTATCTAAATGGTCACATTATTTTTGCATTTATACAGTTTTAGCTTTACCAGATTCCTATGCTCACCCGTACGCCTGCCTTACCAACACATTCAGGCACAGAAAAAAAAGTTGCACACCACAAGACAGATCATACCTTTTGGTTAGGAATTTTTCTTTTCTCAGTATTTATCCTAGCACAATGTAAGGCCCCTCTCTGCCTCAGGGTCATAACCCCATACCCTGTGAAGCCCATACATTAATAAAGTTCCGGCCAGGGGTCTGTTAGACAAAACAGCAACACGAACACAGCAACATATTATTACCTAAAAAACTTTAGGTTTAGATTGATCCAACCCTGGGTTTTCTGCTTTATATTAATTCCAGATAAATATTTTAAAATTAAACATTTATCCTCAATGAGCAAGCCAGAAGTGATAGTGGTAAGGAAAAGATCCTTTAAGTGGAACCAGAGCAAAAGGGAACCATCTTCATTCATGTGATAACAGATTAAAAATATTTTCCCTTCTATAAATGTATGATATATGCAAAACCTTATCATAGCAATTGCTATAGTCCTTAGGCCAGCATAACATTTGCAGTTCTAAGTTATCTTTATGGGTTTTATGTGGTACCATCCATGGTAATCCCATTGATCTTCAGGCTGTCAACGTGGGACCATCCCCAGCAACAGCAGCAAGTGGTTTTCAGGCGATAAGACCTTCAACCAGAAGCGCATCAGGGTGAATCATGCAGAAGAGTTCAGGATCTCTGGTATCTCCTGAGGAGCATAAGTACTCACCACTGGTCCAGGTTAGGTGCAATTCAGGAGTTCGGATCATAAACAGCTCTTGGATGAATCAGTTGTCAGGAAAGTGTAGTTTGACATACCAGTTCGAACTCTAAAAATGGGCTTGTAAGCAATTTTAGAAGGTCACATTCTCAGAGTCTCAGATATAGTGTGTCTATACAACCAAAATCCCTTAGCTTTCCATAATTGGTTCTCCACAGAAGGATCATATCTTACCCAGCTTCAATAAGATATACTATCTGTTTTGTTTGCATGGTAGTGGTGGAATGAAAATTACCCAAGAGCATGAACATCTGCATTATTCTGTCCATGGCCCCAGCAACTCACTTTTGAACAAACTTTTGATTTGTGTTTGATGCAGCAGGAGCATTTGTCATCAAAGCACACAGAAAGTTTTTTCAATGAATCAGTATTCAAGGAAACTGCCCTCAGCCCAATGAGTTGGAAAAGGGAGATATATTTTTCTTATTTGTCCCAGCTTTTGAATGTACACATGTATTTCTGATGTAGTAATATTTCCTCTCCAATCTGGACCAATAGGTGCATTAATAACTTTTGGAGCTAAATGGGACAGTTTGTAATTGAAAAGGTTGCAAATCAATTAAACATTAACTTATATTTAAACAAATAGCAACATTTTAAAAATGATTACTCAAAGAGCTCATTAATTTAATCAGAATATAAAATATTCTTAATTTTCAGAATCAAAATAGAATAAGTCAGGTCACCCAGGATTAGGAAGCTAATGTGACCTATTTTTTGGGTGTAAGCTGTGATAGGTGGAAAACATGTCTAAAAGATTGTTTCTCGGGAGTGTAAAACACAATTTGATGTCTTTTGTAGATTAACTGCCAAAGAATTTCAGATGATGAAGTGATGGACAAACAAACATGTACATTAAGATACCAGTCAAATGTTGGGGCAGAAGTGTGGATTTATTTTCTACATCTAGAACAGTACTGTAGTTTCAAAACTATGAAATCACACGTATGGCATTAGGTGATTAAATAACAACATCGACAGTCAGTTGGTATTTTAAGACATGAAGGTCAGCTGTTCTGGAATAGTTCTTGCAAGAACAGTCTTGTCAAGTGCATTTGCAAAATCCATCAAGCACCATGATGAAACTGGCTCTCATGAAGTTCATCCCAGGAAAGTAAGACCAAAACTGACTTTTGGTATGGGGGGGGATGTTCATTTAGAGGTACCATCCAAAAAAATTACCAATTACTACAGTATATGTCGTGTGGCTTTAGTAAAATATTTTAACTTTCCTCAAGTTTGTTTAAATAATTGACACATGTAACTACAGCGCTTGCCTTCCTAAAGGGAGTCATTTTCTGAAAGTTTTTAAATCCAAATAATTTTTTTCATTTAAGAAAAGACATTTTCACATATTGTTATATTTTCATTTCTGGCTCTCCATAGTAAACAGTTAATCAGAGTGGCTTAATGTGACAGATAATTTTGCAACACATTTTCTGATGACTGTACAGAGTTCAGTACAGCAGTGTGCAAACTGCACATTTGTTGTGCTTTCTTTGCTATATCAGAGACTGACTTGGCTCATGAAGGGTTTTCAAACAAGCTATATCAAATCCAGGGGAACAACCACAAAGATTACTTGGCACAGGGTAGATTAGATTGATTTATAAAAATGTACATTCACTTTATGGCCTGGTAATTCAGTCATAAAATAACTCTCCACATTCTCAAACTTTGCTAACTACAATAAAATTAATAAAGTGTTTTTAAGGAAGACTTGAATGACCACCTTAGATTTTTAAAAGCTTGGGTATTTTTGTTTGGTTTTTTGTTTAGTGGGTTCTCCAGTTTACTCTCACAGTACATGACAAGACAAGTGCTATAGTCTGACAGGCATTTCTAAATTGCCCGTAGTGTAAGATTTGGTGTGTGTGTGTGTGTGTGTGTGTGTGTGTGTATGCTTGTGCCCAGTGATGAGGTTGCCCCCAACCCAGGGTGTCCCCTGAGTTCCCCCCCGCCACAGAATAATTGCTACGGAAAATACAGATGCTTGGTGGGGAAGATGGATACATTTTTACTCATCAACAGTATTTTCAAAAATTTGTCTTTAATGTTATATAATTTCTTTACACATGGGAAATCCATTTCCTTTTAGTATTTAATATCTAGATAGTGAATCATGGTGGTTTAGTCATTCTCCGCTCTGGTCCTGTGAGCATGGTTGCTGGGTCTCTTCTGGGTTCTCTGGTTTCCTCCCACAGTCCTGGAAAGTCATGCACAATAGAAATTTCTCTTGTTCCTAACGTTTCCCTGGTATAGGCTCCAGACTTCACACAGAATAATTGGTATAGATAATGAATGAATGAAAATTTAGACTTAGACCCTCTCTTTTAATTCTTTATGTTTTTCTGTAAAATCATAATAAAAATCATCTGACCATAGAGGGTCTTAGTATTAGGCACCATATAACTTTTTTTTCACTGTGGCATTATTGATTAAATGAAAGTTCTCCCAAAAAGAAAAGAAAAAATGGGCTATACTAAGTACCTTTATGATTCAATAGCTTGTAGATCCACCTTTAACAGCAATAATTTGAAGTAATCGTTTCCTGTATGATTTTAT
This sequence comes from Clarias laeviceps, assembly GCA_030014305.1. NCBI lineage: Eukaryota > Metazoa > Chordata > Actinopteri > Siluriformes > Clariidae > Clarias > Clarias laeviceps. The sequence continues at coordinate 17,450,989 of JAQMYJ010000002.1, read as the reverse complement.
CAGTCTCTTAGATTTTTCTGAAAGACTTTTCACCTATTCTTCTCAATAACATTGCTGGTTTTTGATGGTTTGGGCTATTCGGATAAGATAAGATAAGATAATATGAAACCTATCCTGGAGAAATTTGGGATATGCACAGCTCTTCTAAGGTCCCACCCCAGCATTGCAGTAGTTTTGAGGTCTAGACTTTCACTAAGCCATTCCAAAACCTTGATTCTTTTCTTTTTTAGCCATTCTGATGTAGAGTTACTGGTGTATTTTGGACCATTTTCCTGTTGCATGACCCAATTTCACCCATGCTTTATCTGTCAGATAGATGGCCTCACATTTACTCTAGGTACACCAGGTCCCGTTGCTGCAAAAACAAGACCAAATCATCACCCCTCCACTGCCGTGCTTGACAGTGGGTATGAGATGTTTCTGCTGAAATGCTGTTTGGTTTACATTGTTTCAGAAGTCTTGTGGTTTGTTAAGATGCAGTTTTGTGAACTGTCTTGTGTGGAAATTATTTTATAAGACTTTCCAGATTGATGTGCAGCAACAGTTGCTTCTTATTGTTTATGTCCTTCCCTCTTGGCATTGTGTTAATACACACCTGAATACTCCAGACCAGCAAACTGCCAAATCTTCTGCTTTTATAAAGGTTTGCACATCTGTTCATGGTCAGTTAATCAATTGCTGTTGATTATGAAGGTGGTAGCCCAATTCTTATTGGGTTAGGTGCCAGTTTCATGCCCAATTTTATCTGAGCAGTTGTGGGTGAAGAACCTTGCTCAAGTCCCCAACAGTAGACACAGGCTCCTCCAATCTAAAACCTTAATCTCTAGGTTACCCCAGCCCAATCATGTAATAAAAAGAAGAAAATCTCACCCTCTCTCACTCACTCATCGTCTATACCGCTTTATCCTGTATTCAGGGTTGCGGGGACCTGGAGTCTATCCCAGGAGACTTAAGGCATGAGGCGGGGTACCCCCCAATCCATCGCAGGGCACACACACACACACACACACACACACACACACATGCTCATTCACACACTACGGGCAATTTGGGAATGCCAATTAGCATAATCTGCAGGTCTTTGGACTGTGGGAGGAAACCGGAGTACCCGGAGGAAACCCACCAAGCACGGGGAGAACATGCAAACTCCATGCACACAGAGACGGGAATCGTGCCTGGCCGGGAATCGATCCCGGACCCTGGAGGTCCAAGGCAACAGTGCTAACCAGAAGAAAATCTAGGAGAGAGAAAATCTAAATAAACTGAATATGTGGGAAAATAAAGCATAAAATGCATGAAAGAGTTAAAAATGTTCTTGCCTCAGATTCCAATAGAAATAGGCCTTAATATTTTTCTGTAATTCAATCCCCCAACGAGGCTTAAAAAATACTAGCATTGGGTAATCTACTTTATTTATGGAATATTATTGAATTATTGTTTGAAGCAGGAATCAGTTAGGAGGCCTGGAGTGCAGAGAGATAACTGATTCCTTTGGATTATTTTTATTGGCTTTGGTCCTTAAGTAAACAGAACAAACCGTATAAGCAGTAAAAAAAAATGCGAAGACACAGAAACTGGAATTTTAGAAGAAATAAAATCATGATTTATAGAAATTGTCACTCATTTGTAATGGAGATAATGATTGAATGAGTTAGTTTTCTTGCTCAGTATTATAAGTCACAAAAGTGTCTAATGAAAACACACTGGCTGCTCCCCAAAGAACTCTTAATACAGGCCTCTTTGGCCTTTCCTTATTTTCTGCTTACCCTGCTAATTCTGTCTTTTCACTGACCCTGAATGAATAGTACCGTTGTTTAGGGAAAGAACTTACAAACTGGGCTTCATTCAGTTCTGCTTATTTAACTGGAGTTGTTTTTGTTTTCTCTAGCCCAAGACCCTTGTGACATTCACCATACAATTGCACAATTACTGTTTATAAGCCAGCCTCAATCATGGCATTAATGACATGTTTACAAGTTTACGCGTGCTAGTTTTAAAGTCGACAGCTTTATCAATGAAGGCTTATAAAAAGGTCTAACATGGTGCCAATTACTCGTTATCCTCTGAGAGCAATATCTTCATTACCTTTTCCATCAAACTGGCTGCTCTTACCCCCAGGTTTTATTTGTTATTGAAGGTGTTTTTCCAAAAGTGCCATATTTTAAGGATGGCGCAAGAATATGAATAAAAATAGACCATACATGGGCCAAAATTGTCATTGCTACAGGGTAATTAAGGTTAATTATGGCAGAAAGTTCACTGTCACTGGGACCACTCCCTGTCTTTACAGTGTATTCAGTCTTTTGCACATTATGAAACATGGAATTAAACAGTCAGATCAAAGACAATATGCAATGTTTTTTACGAAATCTTTTTTAATGAATAATATACATAAACTATACCGAATTTATAACATAATAGACAAAAATATGGATATTTTGTTCTGCAGAAATCAGCAATTTTGCCCTTTATGAAGTAATTGAGCATAAAGTCGAATGTTCATGGAATGAACACCATTAATATAAGAGAAGAGAGACTATGCCTCTGGGGAAGGCAAATGGGATGATCTAGTGTTTATCAAACACAAAAAGGGAAGAGCTGTAATCAGAAGCAAAATGAACGCCAACCTTATCCCCTCTCTGTGCCACAGAACAAGTAAGCGATTCAGCAACATCCCTGCAATGGGCCTCTTAACAGTGCTAGTTACTGAATTATAAGTACTGCGAAGTGAACAGGGCCTGTGCTCAGAATTCTGCTCTCTCACACCCACACTGTGCATGGACTCGGTTCCACAGGGAGAGGGCACTTGTGTCTCTGTCCTCTTCACTCAATAAAGCATTCTTTAATAGACAGGCATTATGAGCACACACACAGTGTATAATCAGTGTATAATTAGGAGATTAAGTTTTTATATTCTGTAGGACTCAGCGTTTATCAACCAGCGATGGCGAAAATAGGAAGGAAAGCTCAAAGCAGATTCAAAACAGTCTTCTCAGGAATACTCAGTAATCCTCTGAACTTAAATTTTGTCAAGATCCCAGCAAATGATGCATATCATTGAGGACTAGTTTTCAACAATGAAAGGGAACTTTACAGCCATTTTGATCATTTATTTAATATGCATATTAAATGATTGTGGTGGGACAGCAGTTTAGTGGTTAGCACACACAGAGTTTCCTGTTCGAATCTCATCTTTGGTCAGTGTGCGTAAAGTTAGTATGTTCTTCTGTGCATGGTCAGTCTAAAGACATGCACTGTAGACTAATTGGGGATTCCAAATTGCCTGTAGTGGGTTGGCACCCCATTCAAGGTGTACCCAGCCCTATGCCTCCTGAGACCCTAGTCTGTGCAATAGATTTATATTAATTGATTATATATATATATACACTACCGTTCAAAAGTTTGGGGTCACTTGCAAATTTCTTTGTTTTTGTTTAGAGATTTATTTTCTACATTCTACAACAATACTGGGGATTTCAAAACTATAAAATAACACATATGGAATTAGGTAATTAC
>JAQMYJ010000002.1:17431680-17447373 GCA_030014305.1 Clarias laeviceps | reverse complement strand
TTTGGACGCCTTCAGCATTCCTTTACAATGTAGAAAGAAAGAAAAATCAGGAACGATCATGGAGTTAGAAAGTGACCACAAACTTTATATATATATATATATATATATATATATATAATATCATATAACTGCATATCCCAAAGTGTTGTATTATTCCTTATTCCTCCAATTTGTCAGTTATTATTATTATTATTATTATTATTATTATTATTATTATTATTAATTTATTTATTTATTTATTTTTTACAGAACATCATGTTTGATTTATAGGCAAGTTTAGATATACAGTGGTGTTCTGAGCCACACCTTATTTTTTCATATTTTGCTTCCAAAGAGCCGGACTTTCTTGTATTTTTTTACATACACTTGAGGAATAGTTCTCCAGGCTTCCTGAAGGATTTTTCTGACTCTCATTTTCAGTCCAGTCCCTGTACCTGACAAGTTTCAAAGGAATGTTTTTGTACGGTAAGTTACACAGTGACCTATGAATTATTCACACATTAAAAGCATCTAACTTAAGGCATGAACCAGTAAGAAACAGGTGCACATAACGGAAGATGATCAGGTCTGTGATTAGTATACTAGTGATGCTGAATGCTGAGTGGTTGGAACAGACAAGAGGGGAAATGAGGTTGCTGCTGAGGTTGTTAACAACCAATTTTTTTTATTTTATCTTTCCTGTTGTTCTAATTGTTTGAATTTGTTCTAATTTCTTTAATTTAATCGACATAATTAAATAAAATTTAAATGTAATTAATTTAATAATAATTTTTTTATTTTTATTTAATTTAATAAGAAGAAATAAGGGGTGGCTCAAGTCTTTTTTCACAGTACTGCATAAAGGCTATACAAACAGCTGCAGTTATTATTATTAATACTGTTATTGAAAGTATACTGTTTTACTTTTTGTTGTCAGCTTGTTATTTAATGTTTATAGAAATCATTGAGGAAAACACAATCAAAGAGGATTATACTGTGTGTTATATGACATTAATTAAGGAAATAAAGTGAGTGTTATGAATAATATTTTTGTATACAGTACTTAGAGCAGGACTTAGTTATGCTGGTCATTTTTAGAAATCAAACTAAAAAATCAGCTTCCTTCTTTTTGCATATTTCCCTATTTAATACCCAAATAGAAGAATTGACAACACCATGTATTATGGTCATTATGGAAAAGATTTTGCAATGGTGTCTTTTTTGAATTTTCACTTCCTTCATGAAAAAAAGTTGTTGTTGTATTCTAACCACTTTACCACCTCAGCTTACTGCTGATATCTAACTGAGCATGTAAGTTACCACTTAATCCTTTATACTTTCCAGACTTCTACATTTCATAAAACCAAACAACATGTTTTGAAAGATCAGAGGGAAAAAAATGTTCTACACGATCACCACACTCACAAAAGACAAAGATGCTCACTGACATTTCACTCACTGCTGCACAGCTGCATTCCACCCACATTTTGCAGAAATATGTCTGGAGCAGCAAAAATGCTCCCACACTCAGGACTGAGTTCTTACCGAAAATTACAAGCACATTCATGACTGTGAGAAAGAACACCGAAATATAAGATAAGGGATCAGCTGTGGGTTGAGATGTCTATAAGGCTCTCTATCTAAAAGGCTTTTGCCTTCCTGAGATGTTAAATCCACAACTACTCATTCAAGCCGGCAGAATTAAGCATATATGGAAACGAGCATAAATGTTGGCACAACACCCTTGCCTACACCTTTCTAAATATAAATGTGCGCCTTGAGTGTTTCATCAATTTACTCCCAGCTTGAGTGAAAGCGTGGTAACAAACAGGTATTCATACAAACCAATCACAGCTGACTTTGATGACATCATCTGTTATTAAATGTCAAAGCAGGTCTACTGGTGCTCAGAAGTAGAGTAAGATGGAGGATGGAGATAAAAGGCCTAAATGAAAAACAACTGGAAAAACAAATACTGCTCCTACACACTTTATAACTGGCAAAACTCAAATACATAGACATCATATCAAGACACACTACCAGTCAAATGTCTGGACACACCTTCTAAATCCATGGTCTTTCCTGATTTTTATTTTGATCTACATTGTAAAACGATGCTGAAGCCACCCAAAATATGCAATAATCTCCTTTAAACAGTTGATATTGAGATGTGTCTGCAACTTGTGATCTGTAAAACCTTTAACAGCTCTAATCTGGGGTGGTGTTAATTGCTGATTTTAGGGGCTAGTAACTTTAAATGGCCTTTTCCTCTGCAAGCAGAGGTCAGTTTTGGACTTGTTTTCGTGGGATGGTCTTCTTGAGAGCCAGTTTCATGATGGTGCTTGACTGGTTTTGCAAATGCACTTGATAATACTGTTCTTGCAAGAACCTTTCCAGAACAGCTGACATTCGTGTCTTAAAATAACAACTGACAACTTTCACTGTTGTTGTCATTTTAATTACCTAATGCTATACTGTATGTGTTATTTTATAGTTTAAAAAATCCAGTATTGTTCTAAAATGTAGAAAAATAAATCTAAACTTGTGTCCAAACATTTGACTGGTACTGTACATAAAATGGAGTCACTGACAAACCCATAATAGAGCGATTCCAACATTATGGATATGACATTTGGGTTCACTGATGAACATAAAAGTCTCAGAGCATGGACAAGCCTGGTAAAGTGAAATAATTTGCATAGATTTTAATCACAAGCATTACACTTGAACTATGAAAGAGACTTAAACAAAGACAAAAAAAAAAGTTTGAAAATTTTCATTTTTGCAATAAATTATTTAGGATAATTTGGCATTTTTAATGTGATTTGTGTGAACCGTGTATAAAGAACTCAATGGAGGAGTGAATTCTAACATGAAACATTTAAAATACTAATTATGAAAAAAACTATTAAACTGTTAAACCATTTCATCTATCTTTCATTAGTTTTTATCACTTTTGTGCATCTTTGTGCTTTGTGCTCTGCATTGGACTGTACTGTTTAATTACTGTTAGTAATTATGAACACATGTAATATCTTTAGTGTATCGATATGATGTGGCCAATAATTTAATAATTACTTTATTTTCAGCCTAATTCCACTTAATGTTGGTCTCCAGATATGAAACATCCATGCAATGTTAAATGTAAAAACATATGTAATAAGACTTTGTTGTTCACTTTTTCTATGACCTCAAATCTTAATCACCTCAAAACTCAAAGTCATTCTGGATAGAAGGAGTGCCAGGAAACCTTTCCTTTATTTTTTTTATTCGTATGTATTTTTACAATATATTGTAAACTATTTCCATCATGATAAGCACAATGCTATATCCTCATATGTTGAAGATGTGTGTCATCATGCCTTAACCTCCATACTCAAGCTTTAACACAAGCTTACTGTATACATTATTTATTCATATAAAAAGCAAAAGAATTTAAAAGTAATTTATAAATTTTTATACGCAGTGTGTACAGTGCTTCACATATTTTTATGAAGCTTGAAAGCTGACAAACATACATGAATATGAACTTTGTTTGTTTGAATATGTATAGATATGTCACAAAATGTATAAAATAAAACACATATGGTGTGAATTATAAACAAGTTACATGTCATAGGTTTTCTGTGGTGTATACATTTCCATTTATTTTAAACTTGTTAGGGGTAAGATTTAGACTTAAAAACTACAAACAACCTAAAAATTTTAATCTTAGAAATACAAATTATATGTAAATTAGGTCAAAATTGTCTGTTTCGGGATTCCCGAGGAAAGTGGTCAATCCTAGCATTTAGCCAGGCTCTTTGCCATGATTATGAAGTGAATTGAGGAGAAGTTAGAGGAGTTGATTGTAGTAAAAAAGTGCCACTGAAGTTTTTCTTAAAGCTAGGTTTTATTAATAATGTTTAACACTTGGTACTGCTAGTTACTGCTACTAGGTAGTTAAGCTAGTTAGTCTTGAATACCCTTGTCCAAGTAAGATTTTACCTTTATAATATTATAATATTATAATTATAATGTATTTTATAATTTGGTTAATAAATTTTAATTATAATGTTCTTATAATGCAACACTCTATACAGTCTTTGATGTGTCAGGCCTGGAGTGACACACCATCCTACTGATATTTGTGTTTGGCCTCTCCCAATACCAAATTCACAAATCTTGAGAATGATCAGACATAATCTGATGTGTTTTTAAATGAGGTACAAAGCTAAACTCAGTAATGCATGCCGTGAATGGAGTTAGTTTGCTAAGACTCGGCAGCAAACAAACATTAGCTTGCAAGAATACTAGAAAAATAGTCATAACAGGCAAATACTAAATATCATGTGCTTAAAGTCACTGTAAAAAATATCTGAAAAGAACTTAAAAGCTTTTGAGGCACTTACTGTACCCCACTCCAGTTCATCCAACTATGTTTCTATTCAAGTGGCAACATTAAATTCTGAAAAATGAGTTTAAAGCAGAAGTGCAAAATATGCAAAAGAGCTCCAAAAGTGTGTCATATCCTGTAGACACCCGGGTTAAAATGTCAATCTTCAAAACAGATCTAAACACGTTTGCAGCCCAGTACTGTAATAACAACAATAACAGTACTTCTAACAGTTTTCTCCATAGCCAGACTTCCCATTCATACTCATTGTTCAGGACTGAATTTTTACATAACTCATCAGTTAAAATTAAGCCATAATTTTATGCATGCATTATGGGCATGGTTTGAGTGACAGCTGAATTACAGGTGTCAAACCACTAGCTCTCTGCTATGCATCACAAAGCTAATCAGCTAACTGGAATCAATCAGTGAATTTGACATTTAGTTGTAATTTAACTTACCACAGGAAATGTAGGAGTTCACATGGGATGTCATATAGGGTCATGATGATGGAGTTTAGTCAAATGCAAAGTCGTGTTAAGATTAAATTAAGATTAGCCACCTTAGCATTTTAGCTAAACTAAAACTAATATAGCTAGCTTGTGGTAACTGAGGTAAGTAGGTGTTTTTCAACCAACAGGTAGGCTACATTCGCTCTATCAATTTGCTGATTTATGGATCAACTGTGATTTAGGTGGAGTCAGCAACTTCCAAGATAGCGACCACAGCTCCCACAATTGAGCTTCAAAACCCCACTCTGGGTGACGTTACTTTTGTTTGGGTTTTGGGTTTTGTTTGTTTGTTACTTGGGTTTGTACAGTTCTTTTTTATATATAGCCTATTTTTTATCGATCCTTCCATTTTCAATCATTTGATTAGACATGCTCTGGATTGGTGAGTTTAAACTCTCTAAATAAATTAAATGATTTAACTGTCACCTAATTTACATACAATCTGTAAGTTTTCAGAAAAGAAATCATGAATGGAGATCACTTAAATAATTGTGAAGGTACATGGCAAAAATGAACAGGGAAAAAACATATCTATGTTTAATAAGAGTATACATGCACACACAATGTGATTGGGACTAAACAGCTGTGTGGCCATAGGAAAATCACTCAGGAGGGAGTGTTATGATCTCGGGCAGAACCAGTCAAAAGTTTGTATTTATTTTCTACATTGTAGAACAATACTGGAGATTTTGAACTATGAAATAATACTTGTGACATTAGATAATTAAAGTAACAACAACAACTAGTTGATATTTTAAGACATAAAGGTCAGCAGTTCTGGAATAGTTCTTGCAAGAACAGTATTGTCAAGTGCACTTGCAAAACCCATCAAGCAACATGATGAAACTGGTTCTCATGAAATCCATACCAGGAAATCATGACCAAAACTTACCTCTACTGCAGAGAAGTTCATTTAGAGTTAGCAGCCTCAAAAATCACCAATTTACATCACTTCATGTAAGAGCCGTTATGAAGGCTTTACAGAGCATAAGTAGCAGACACATGTCAATGTGAAGGTTATTACCTCATATTTTGGATGGCTTCAGCATTGTTTTACAGTGTAGAGAGAAAGAAAAATCAGGAAAGTCCAAGGAATTCGAAGGTGTGTCCAAACTTTTGACTGGTAGTGTAGTGTTAGTTGGGTTTACTGTATTGGCCCCTTTTTATGTTTGAAACTGCGATTTTAGTTTGGTGCAATTACTTACTATTAAATTTGAACATTAATTTGAATTAATGTGCAGCATGAATTCTGATAAAAAAAAAAAAGAATAGAGAGAATAAATTATTTGCGTCATTTCTACAAAAAAAAAAGAAACTTTTAGATGGGAATTTTGCTAAAATAAGATAGATAAAATAAGATCTTTTTTAGAAGGAGACTGGCGGTAGTAATAAAATATGACCACAGAGACAAGAAACCTCATCTGTTTGTAGGATTACGAGGTCTGACAGGCTGTTTCTGAGCCACAATCCGTACTGATGTTTTACGGCTCGCCACAAAATGAAGGGTCTTACGACGAGTCTGCTCTAGACTGACCAACTGATTCTGGAGCACTCCTGGAAATAGAACAAATCTAATCAAGTCTCAAACATAATACAAATATTAATAATCCTTAGAAGAACAAGAGGGTCCTTCACACACTATGATGTAATAGTGCTTGGGCCCTAAATATCCAAGCACCCGCCACTTTATTAGAATCACTTGCACACCTGCTTATTCATACAATTATCTAGTCTGCCAATCATGTAGCAAAAGTGCAATAGATAATATCATAAGGATACCAGTGCCTCAGTTAGTGTTAGTGCATCTCATGGATGCAGATAGAAAATATTAATCTTCTGGGATCTTAATTTGCAATAGTGTGTTTTGTACAGAATAATGTAAATAATAACAATAACAATCAAATCCGGTTTTGCATGTGAAAACATCTTGTTGATATGAGAGGTCAAAAGAGAATGTCAGACGAATGCAAGCTGATGAAATGACTCTAAAAAATCTCATACTATACATCTGTGGTGAGCTGGAAAGCATACCTTAAAAAGGATGTGCTACAACAGAACCCAACCTGCCTTGTGGTAAAATTTTAAGCTGTTGCTGGTGATGAACATATATTCTTGACACACATCTGTTTGCCACAGACTACTGTTTACAAGTAGCACTGCTTTCCACATGCGTCACTCAACCTCAGTTAACCGTTTTATAATGAATAATTCTCTGATAATGGTCTATGACACAAAGTACAAGTGATTGCAAATGATTTCTATAAATATAGAAAGAGTTCGGTGTTCTTCAATTGCCTCCATAGTCACAAGATCAGCCCTGGGATGCTATTTACAGCATAAAACTACAGCTGGTAAAATCTGCAGCACTTATGCGATTTGTGGAATCCATGCCACAAATATTCAAGGCTCCTACCCAGTATTAGCATGTGTTTCTAATAAAGGGGCTCTTTGAATGTAAGTAATTTATTATTAATGCATCTGTGCAATCAATTATATGAATTGCATTTAACTCTCTGTGATATATTACCCTGTAGAAGCATGTCAGGATTTTCCTTATGGGGGATGATGGAGACATATGTTCCATCAGAACCACCTAAAACAAAGAGGATAACGTGCAAAACGAGGAGTCTTTTTTTCATTTTAACATAGTGAAAAATAATTTTTAAAAATTAAATGAAAAGCTTTATCTGATTCAAAACAAAGTCTTAAAAAAATAGGAACTTACGATTGATGGTGCATACTATGTAAGTGTTGCGAGGGGTTAATATTTGGCTGGCATAATCCTGGAGGTGTCTGAACATGAACAGCAGTGTCCCCATTTCATCACACAGATCTACTAACTCTGAAACACATGCACACAAACACACACACACACACACACACACACAAACATGTGATTATACTGGAACCCATTTTAGGGATATTGTATCAAGGTGTCTCTTCATGTCTCTTTGTGTCTCTTCGCACCTTTCATTAGGCAGAGCGTGAAACAAATAACATTAATGACACGAGTGCTACATTAATGCTGGATGAGCCAGAGGTGTAAGTAGACACCAGCAGGTATGAGTAAACTGCAAGCTTGAAATATTTACATCAAGGTCAGCTGTGAAGATGAGACTCATTACACATATCTTCACTTCAAGATCATTTACTTTTACCAAGAGTGATTTGTGGTCAGACATGTGTCGAGGAAATTTTGCTATTACAGCACATGATATTCCTGTCAACACTGTATTTTCTTTTAATAATTCTGCTTGAAAATCCCTCTGAAAAAGAAAGTGTATGTTTACGGTTATAGGGGATGATTTGCAAAAGTTGGTGGTAGGTGTTAAATCTCTTGTATATGTCTTGTCTATACAATTCTGAATATTCATTATTTTCTAAACGATAAGGAACTGGTTTATTGCTTACTACAAAAAATGTGCACCCTCTCATTCCTGCTGTATTGTTCAAGTGTGTTACTTAAATGTGTTTATAAAGAATAGAGAAAAATCTCCAACAACATGTTTTGAATGTGTATACCTACCTGACTTAGGTAATCCTAGCTTGAATCTCAAATACTGCAGCAGGCAAATGATGGAGCAACTTGTGTTGACCAAGAAATCCTTGTTCTCTAAACACATATATTCAAATACATATTTGAATATTTTTCCATAATTAATCAAACAAAAAAAGTTATAGGAATTTTTTTTTTGTTCATATTACAAGTACATTTCTACAGAGATAGAGAGGATCACAGATGACCTACCATCATGTTTTATGTAAGCAAACATCACAGGAATGTGCAGTAGCAGCCTGGCACACGATGCCTGCAGGTCAGCTTGTCTTTGACGTGGACTGTAACAGTGACACTACAGGACAAAGTGATGCCATTTAGCATGCGTGTCATGACAAAGCTACATTTAAAGGGCCTATGTTACTATTTTCAGGCATTTTCTATATCATTTCTGTCTAGGCAACACATCCTACATTTTAAATAGTTGTCCAAAGTGCTTTTTTTTACTGTTTCTTCATGCCACTGATGATTTATCGTCATAAAAACAGCCCTTAATATTTGTTAAGATTCAATATACTACCATGATGCTGAATTCGTAACGCTAATAATTTAAAAGCTGTTGATTAATTGCCTACAACAGAGGCTTTGACAATACTTTGGCTGCATTGCAAATCACAGGTATTTAAAGTATTAATGGACTCAATTGGGCAGCACGGTGGTGTAGTGGTTAGCACTGTCGCCTTGCACCTACAGGGTTAGACCTGCAGATTAGGCTAATTGGCATTCCCAAATGTCCCATAGTGTGTGTATGTTTGTGCCCCGCAATGGATTGACACCCTGTCTAGGGTGTACCCCATCTCGTGCCTTAAGTCTCCTGGGATAAGCTCCACGCCACCTGTGACCTTGAATACAGGATAAAGCGGTATAGACGATGAGTGAGTGAGTGGACTCAACTGAATACATATTTGTTCCTTTAGTTCGCAGGCATTTGAAGATGTTCTACCTGATCTAAACTTATAAACAAAATAAAAATAGCTGTTATTTAATGAAGAACAAGCAGGTAATCTGTGATATGGTGAAGGATGATGTAAGGTAGATAAAAAGGAAATAATCCCAGGCATTAACTTGTTTCATAAATGTTCCACAAAACCTATGTGTAATGATAAGATTAGAAAACAATAGAATGTTTTTGTAAGTGGCAAAACTTTGCAGTGGTTTAAAAGAAATATGATGTTTTGGGAATAGCTGTTATAGGACAATAATCAACAATTAGAAGCTGACATAAGAGTACACCACCAGCTGTTACAGTATAAACACTATAGAGACAGAATAAGGTCAAATTATCATCATACCTTAAGCTAAGAGAAAAATTAAAGCAATTGAAAAGGGTTGAAATTACTGGATCTGCGTTAAGAACTGTGTAATGCACTGTTAAAAGCTGGAGGGATAGTGCCGAACCATAAACATCACAAAAAAATTGGCAAAAAAATAAAATAAAATTGAATAAAAATAGAGGAGATCACTTAAATGGTAGGTAATATTGGGTTGTTTATTTAAAGAAATAAACAATAGACAAAATAAAATTTAAATAGACAATGAAACAATAATTATTTGAAAAAAATAGTATTTAAAGGAAATGTGGCAAATCATCCTTTTACTCTGTAAACATTTGTCTTTTTTTAAAGCAGTTTGAATGCTTATAATGTTATTAAGCTTGGTGTTGCTGGAGTATGCAGATTCAATTTTGCATAAAGAAATTCCAAAAGGTCGTGTCAATGGCATGCTGGGCAAAATATTATACTTTTCTACATACAAACACACATATACAGGGATACCTTTTTACACCTTTGTGATTTCTAATTATTTTAAGCATTAAGCATTTGATGTGCACTACAGTGGCACGATAGTCCTGGGTTTGATTCCTGCATCAGGTCTTTGCTCATGGAGTTTTCATGTTGTCCCTGTGCTTGGTGGGTTTCCTCCAGGTTCTCCAGTTTCCTCCCATAGTCCAAAAAGATGCAGATTAGGCTAATTGGCGTTTCCACATTGCTTGTAGTGTGTGTGTGTGAGTGTTGACCGGACGTCCTACCACAGTCATACAAATAAGAATGAATAGAATGATCACCATTGGCCTTCACAGTCCCTAGTTGGACTAGGTTCCCAGATGGATGGATGGATATGCATTATGTCCTAGTGGGTTAATGCAGTGTTTCCTCCAAACAGGTAAACACTGAAAGAATTAGCCAAAGACTTATTTATTTTCATACCATCCTACTGTATGTATTTAACATATTAGTCATGCTTCCTTCCATACACATCCAAAACAATTTAAGAAATTTAACAACACCAACAATTATATACATAATAGTTAAACATACATACCCCCATTTTTAGGGGCTCAAAACTAATGAAACAAATGGCTGACAAGCAGTTGCTTGGCCGGGTATGGCCTGTTCTCTCATTACTTCCTGATTAATCAACCGAATAAAAGGATTGGTGGTGGTTCTAAGCATTACATTTGAATTCGGTAAATGTTTACTAAAACTTTCATCATTAGGTCCTAAGAGGTATCTATGCAAGTGAACGAGGCCATCATTAGGCTGAAAAAACATCATCAACAACAACAGCAAGCATCAGAGCGATAGCAAAAACATTTGGAGTGGACAATACAACAGTTGAAAACGTTCTTAAAAAGAAGGAATTAACTGGCAAACTCAGCAACAGCAAAAGACCTGGAAGAAAACTGAAGTGGATGACCCCAGAATTCTGTCCATTCTGATGAAGAAGAACCTTTCCACAAAATCTAGCCAAGACAAGAATACCCTTGAGGAGGTCATGTCATTGTCAAAGTCTACAATCATGAGGCGGCTTTATGAAGTAAATTCAGATGTTTCACTACAAGGTGCAAATCATTGGTAACGATCAAGAACAGAAATGCCAGATTAGACTTTACTAGAAAGCTTCCTTATTCTTTGGACTGACAAAAACAAAATTAGCTTTGACCAGAATGATGGGGAGAGAAAAGTATGGAGAAAAAGGAACAACTCATGATCCAAAGCTCATGATCCATTATCTGTCATACATAGTCAGATAATAACAAACTGTCAGACAGTGTTAGCAGCCATATACGCTCATGCCATAATACTGTCTCCACTTGGCCATGTC
This sequence comes from Clarias laeviceps, assembly GCA_030014305.1. NCBI lineage: Eukaryota > Metazoa > Chordata > Actinopteri > Siluriformes > Clariidae > Clarias > Clarias laeviceps. Next base: position 17,435,846 of record JAQMYJ010000002.1, on the reverse strand, counting down.
CATGGGTTCCAGACTGCAAAGGATTTTCCTTTCCTTTCATCCAAGTATTAAAGGCAGTCCTTATGTTTGTAGTTATGTTAGTTTGGTCAATGATTTATGAACCCCCCCACCACCCAACACGAAATGGGTGAGTGTGTATGAAAATACACTTGGACAATGTCATCTCCACCACACTCCATCTTGCCCTCACACACCTACACAAGAAAGACACCTACGTTCATATGCTGTACATAGATTTCAGCTCCGATTTCAACACTATTATCACCCAACACTTGATTGGGAAGCTGAGCCTGTTGGGCCTGAACACCTCCCTTTGTAACTGGATTCTGGACTTTCTGACCAGAAGGCCTCAGTCAGCACGGATCATGAACTCCACCTCCAGCTCGACCACACTGAGTACTGGGACCCCCCAGGGCTGTGTGTTCAGTCCCCTGCTGTTCACACTGCTGACTCACAACTGTGTAATGACACACAGTTCCAATCACATCATCTAGTTTGATGATGACACGACTGTGGTGGGTCTCATCAGCAAGAAAGACAAGTCAGCATACAGAGAGGAAGTGCAGAGGCTAACGGACTGGTGTAAAGACATCAACATGTCTCTGAACATCGATAAGACAAAAGAGATGGTTGTTAACTTTAGGAGGACACAGAGCTACCACTCTCCACTGAGTATCACTGGCACCTCTGTGGACATCGTCAACAGCACCAAATTCCTGCGTGTCCACCTGGAGAAGAACCTCACCTGGTCCCTCAACACCACCTTCTTGCACAAGAAAACCCAACAGCATCTTTTCTTCCTGAGAAGGCTGAGGAGGGCCCAGATTCCACCACCAATCCTTACCACATGCTGTAGAGGGACTATTGAGAGTATTCTGAGGAGCTGCATCACTGTCTGGTTTGGGAATTGTACCATCGTGGACCGCAAGACCCTAAAGCGGATAGTGAAGACAGCAGAGAAGATCATCGGAGACTCTTTGCCCTCTATCGATGACATCTACAACACACGCTGCATCTGCAAAGCCAACAGCATTGTGGCTGATCGGACACACCCATTACATTCACTCTTGCCATCTGGAAAAAGGTACCGATGCATTCGGGCACTCACATCCAGACTGTGCAACAGCTTTTTTCCACAAGCCATCACACACACACACACACACACACAATACCTCAGATTAACTCAACTACCTCAAAACATTGCGACTGGACTGATACAGTAAATCAACACACGTGCAACACACAACCAACAACCAACAACTATTGTACACACCAACCTGCAAATGCTCTTTTGCATAATATTCATTACTTGTTAATTTGCACAAACTATTTTTATCTTTGCTGCTACTTATAAGGAACATTTACTGCTTACTGTTTCTCCTTCCACTACCTCAACTCATTACCTCATTACCACAAAGTATTGAAATGTCATGTTGTCACTTTGTCGCTCTTGTTTGCACAGTTGCACATGCACTTTATGTTGTCTCTTTTGTATAAAACTTATATAAAAAAAATTTCTGTTAACTTAAAATGTCTATCTGTCCCATCTCAGCTAGCCAGCTAATTAGATTTTTAAGTTAGCTAATTAGTTTTTTGTTTATTTATGTTGTTAATTTATGTTGTATGTAGCACATACAACATAAATTAACAATGGAGGAACTAACAATGGAGGAACATTGTTTCGTTTCACTGTGCACTGAATTGTATATTGTTAAAATGACAATAAAAAAAGCCTACTTGAACTTTTGTCAAACCCCTTGAATTAAAGCAGAAAGTCTTGACTTCACTCACATACTGAGTGTTTCATTCCTTTCAAATTCAATATGGTGGCGTACAAAGGCCAGTTGCCAAAAAAAGTATCTTTGTTCCCAAATTTATGGACGATGTATGTGACTGTGTGTAGATAAATAAATAGAGGCGGCATGGTGGCTTAGTGGTTAGCACTAAAGTTAGGTCTTCCAAAGATATCGTCTCCTTGCATCTCCAGGTTCTGGATTCGGCCCCTGCCTCGGGTCTGTGTGCATGGAGTTTGCATGTTCTCCCCGTGCTTAGTGGGTTTCCTCCAGGTACTCCGGTTTCCTCCCAAAGTCCATAGACATGCAGATTATGCTAATTGATGTTCCAAATTCCCTGTGGTATGTGTGTGTGCCCTGCGATGAACTGGCACCCTCTCCAGGGTGTACCCTGACTCGTGCCCTAAGTCTCCCTGTATACAGGAAAAAGCGGTATAGATGAGGAGTGAGAACAGATAGATTTATAGAGTAACATGTAAACAGTAACAGCGTTGATTATTGCTTATATATGTGTATGCATGTATGTGAAAGAATTGAAAAAGGGATTAAAATGTCCAAAACTGCAAAAAGACCCACTACTTTAGTTTGAATGGTCCAGTCCAGCCCTCCACACGATATTGAGTCGCCATGCTGTGTTGAATCCAGTGCATAAACACATTTATAACACATTTAATTCAAGTCAGGGTACCAGAAAAGAAAATTTAGGAGAAATAAAGTGGAAAGGAGAAAAGAGAGGGCGACAATTGCTCACTCAATTTTTCAAAGCTAAAAAACATTCTTTTTATTTGTAAGTATTTCCATCTTCATGCGATTTAAATAAATCTGTTAATTTCAAGTTCGTAATTAATGTTAATGTTACTGTAAAGTCAAGTTTGCTAACCTGATGTAGAAAACCCACTTTATAATAAACTGTAAACCCAGACCTATGAGTATTCAATTATAAAAGGAATTTGCTACTTTGTTTTAAATGTACCCTGAAGTTGGAGAATGCTAACGTAATTCATGCTCGCTATATAAATGAGCTCTGCCCTGCTGTATCATGAGCAGCTTCAGCAAGCCTGATGTCATTCTCTTCTCAAATGCAACTCCCAGCTGAAGAAGGTACTGTATCAACAGCAGTTTTAGCTTAACACAGACGGAATGGGACAGCTGCCTGGTGTTTTCACCAAGTAGCTCAGCTTTATTCAGCAGTGAATCAGTGGCATGACTTGATCCATTCTGTGGTTGGAATAAAAAACCTTTAGACCTAACTCTGCTCTAATTACACCAGAATTAATTCCCTACATACTTTCATATTACTGACAATTATTGATGAACACTGATAAGACATAATGTATGTTTTGATTGAATTAAGCATATTTTTATAGCTCAAACATTAGGGAATACACCAATCACCTACAACATTAACATCACCACCAGACAAATTGAATAGCACTTATTATCAGTAATATACCAGTAAACTAGTGACAAGGTCATGGCCACCCAAGGATCTTCTTTGTGGGGACCAATCACACATAAAACCCAATGTAGAACAAATTGTTAAAAAAGGTTCATTCTAGCCACGATAGAAAGGCACCTGAACACCCAGTGCACCACAGCTTTCTGAATATGGGGTTTAACTGGCAAAGAGTTCAAGGTTGTTGATCCAGTCCCCAAATTCCCCAGATCTCAATCTGACCGGGCATCCGTGGAATGCGCTGGACAAACAAGTCTGATCCTTTGAGGCCCTTATTTGAAACCCAAGTAGCACTGCAGCACTGATGTCCCCCAGGAGTCTTGGTGTCATACCCCAAGGGGACACAGCTGCCTCAGTGGAACAATAGACTTTTAAAAAATGGGCTTAATTTTTTGTATATCTCTAACATCGTGCTTGTTTAAAAAAAATGCAACACAATGTTGATTAGCTCATCATCTTTATCACTACTGAATAAAACACCAATATTCTTTACACATGTTTATCAAACATGTTTTTTGCCAGTACTCCTAAGTTAGTTAATAAAATATTAGCCTACTTTAACTAAAAGAAATGATATGATTTGTTTTCATTTAATTGAAGGGAAAAAAAAGAAGAAAATTCTCCATCTGGTTAAATAACTCTTTTGTGGCCGCCCCCCACCCACAGACGTTATGGAAGACCTCCTTCACCCTACACAAGTAAACCGCACTATTTTCACTTTCTATGTACAGTACATAGCAGTTTCCTGGAGGGCTAGCTTAGTTTAAAGCTAGATACAGTTGGTCGACTCGAAACATACATTATATGTGCATACATACTGTACATTATATTAAATGTACATTATATACTCAGCAAAAAAAAGAAACGTCCCTTTTTCAGGACTGTGTATTTCAACAATAATGTTGTAAAAATCCAAA
>JAQMYJ010000002.1:17357705-17431580 GCA_030014305.1 Clarias laeviceps | reverse complement strand
CACATTGTGAAACATTTTTAGTTTATGTCTTATGGTGTTGACTCTTTTAGTGTTCATACAAATATTTACACATTAAGGTTACTGAAAGTAAAAACAGTTGAAAGTCAGAGGACGTTTCTTTTTTTGCTGAGTATGTATAGGTTTATTTAGCATACACTCTTTAGATGCAAGGGATTAAAAATGTAGTTACTTTTGCTTTAGCTCAATAGTACTTGCTGTGCATTTGGCATTTATTCTGATTAGAACTTTCTGAGAAATTTTAAAATGATTTTTTAAATTATGTTTAACATTAACAGACCAGACACATTATCTCTACATGGAGGAAAGTAAGTAATGCCTTTTAGGCTGTCAGCAGGTTAGATTAGGACCAGATTGTCAGCAATTTAGGTCTGATCTAAAACTATAAGCTATATTGCATAAAATAAGAGCATCACCTTCCTGTGTGAGATGTTATCTATTCTCCTTAAAAGGCTAGATTGGATCTGAATAGTAATCCAATTAGCAATAAAGCCCGCACTGCTGTAAAAGCAGCACTTGAGCATCCAAATGAAAATATAATAATAATAATAATAATAATAATAATAATAATAATAATAATAATAATAAAATCAAGTACTCTTCAGTTATTTATTCAAAATCAAGTACCCATGACAACATCTGTTTAAAAATCAAGCCTTTCAAAGACTTCCAAGCAAAACCTATTGCTAACAGGCATAAAGGTTTTTGCTACAGCACGCCTGCATCAAGGCTGAGGTTGTGCGTCACCATCACTAACATGCTGAACAGAAAAGGAACTCATTGTAATCCAAGGCAGGATGAAGAACATGAGCGTTCAAGACTGCCAAAATTTACTTGGATAATCTTCAAGCAGTGCATTCAGAACTAGGAAAATTAATGTTTAGTATCAAAATTATGAAATCTGATCTTTGTATCTTTCAATAAAAGCATCAGTCAAATAAAGTAAAGATGTATTTAAATCTTTCAGTTGACTTGGAGTAATTAAAAACAACAAATGTGTACAGTAGGGTTTAAGAGGCAGGCTGCTTCATAGGAGCATCCGCAGTTTTAGTCTTTAAAGTGGGACTTGGTTCACATACAACACATGGAGACTCTGTGTAATCAGGCTCGAAAGCGTCCTTCAGCTCTCGGGAGATATAAACCCAGCTCTGAAAGTAAAAGGGTTGAAAATGGTGTGAGGGATTTAAATTTAGTTATTAAAGAATAACAAAGAATCATTAATAAAGAATCATTACAGAGATAGATACCTCAACATTGCCATTATATTTCTTAAATAAATCCTGTAGGCTCTTGCTTGGGTCGGGTACCACAGGAACGAAAACAACTTTAATCCTTCAAGTAACAAGGGCAAGACTTAAAAGAAGAAAAACAACAGCAGCCAAAACATTAATCCAGTGAATACATGTGTAAATCTGTGCATCTGCCTTACCGTTCACTATAGTACAACAGCAAAGAAAGGCTGACGAGGATAATGACTCCCAGAACAGACCCCAACACATGCCAGTACACCTGCGGCTGTGATGTATTCGTTACATCTGGAAAGAAATATGGTTAATGCAAGTTTGTGGGCTGGATATTGACTAGATGAAAATGACAGTTTTTAGCATTGACATAGCGAACATCTGCACACACTGGTAAGCTTGGGTTTATTCCACTGCACTGGATCACTCCAATCATTCCAAATATCAGAAGCACCACATCTCTCTGACATTCTGCTTTGTACTTTGAACGTATACACGACGCCACTGGAGACAAGAGACAAGCAGTATGAATTTGGGTCCTTTGGTTTAATAATCTGTTTAGGACAGAAAGACAGAAGTCATATTATTCATGTGAAAGAATGTGCCTGAAATTTCCATCTTTAAAGTAACGCAACATCTATGTATTAACTTCCTGGGCTCACATCACAGTAACGAAAGTGACAAATTTTCATTATATTAATGCCTTTAGTTGTTTTTGTATTTATACTTCACTATGCATAACCTTTTGACTCATAGATATCCATCAATCTATAAGTGATGGTGCAGGTAAATGAAATTTACTGACAATGATGGAGCCTGTAAGAATAACATTATAGCCAGAGACTGGACATTTCTATATTAAGGCATTAAGGCTGCTTACCTTCCATGGGCCAGAGGCTTTCTGATAGCCTACCACATCCTCCACACATTTTCCGTTCGTGATATTATTCCTTTTCCAAGTCACACAGACTGCTTCGCCATTTTTCGTTGCGGACACGGCCAGGTTATAAGGAGGGCTGAGCTTCACTGGAAACACAAACAGCACATGATGCATGAGCAATCTCTGCAGTCTTAGGTTGGTTATAATGTTTATTGCTTGTATTTAATGCACAAAACATCATTCATCATGAGTTCTTAAAGCTTTTAATCTACTTATGCTTTTACGATTCAAACAACTGGCTTATGTTTAGAAATTATTCTGAACTTATACTTAATGTAGCTGTCTACATAGCAAGTGTTTTATTTAAAGTTAAATCATATTATTTTGGATAACAAATGTGGCCATATATATCTGACCGAAAAAAAAATCTGAAATGTGGCTTGTAATGTGAACATATCCTTTGAGTGTTCACTTTTTTTGGTTTTGAATGCAGCATTTTGAGCATGTTTGGGGATTTTAAGGGGTTAATTATTTTTGATTGACATTTTTAACCCATTCGACGTGGCGATTCTTGTATTCCAATCATATCGAGGTCAACTTTTTTTCTATAGCATTCAGGAGACCTGGCTGAACGTTTTGATGTTGCATGAAGAGGTAAATGCAAAATTGAGGGATATATAGCCATCTAGTGCAACTCCAAAAAAACATAAATTTGGGGGAAACCATTGGTTCTTTTTCCTTAGAAAAGTATTAAACTTTTACCTTTTAATTAAAAAAAAAAAAAAAAAAGGTTGTAAAAAATATATGTACAACCTGTATTTTTGTCCAGAGTTTTGGGGCTTGAAAAAAAAGTACCCCTACTAATAATAGCAGCTCCTACTAATAACTCTTGTTACTAATTTGTTTCACTGTAACAAAAGGGGAAAAAAGCTATGCTTGGGGATCCTTAGGCCCTCTGTGAAAATCATGGGCTTGGAGTGTTTTAAAACAGTGGATTATTTTTATAATAATTTTATTAATATTTAGTATTAGCAGGTTTGTAATTTAGGTAATTATTACTAATTTTGACTTGTTACTTTTTCCTTAATGTACAAGCTTAATGCAATTTTTAAACTCTGACATTCTCTTACCTCTTTGTTTTAGTGCTGCGTAATCTTTACAGATTGTCAAATTTCCTCCAACAGAGAGATTTGTGTGGAAATAATCAAACCGATTTATCGGGAGTTTAGGAAACATCCTGCATCCTACATTCTGACCGTCCTCCTGGAGGTACTCTGTACACTCACGGACTGATTCACCAAAAAACCTGAAGAGCGAGAAATGCATTAATGCACCTTCATCCACGTCAACAATAAACAGAAATATATCTATAAACAGAAATAGATAGAAGGCTTAGTTGCTGGAGAGAAAAGCATGCTGCACAGACTTACATACTGCTGAAGGTGTAGTTTATCTGCTGCATTTGTGGTTTGTTCCAGGTGCATTCAATATACTCCAGGTTGATGATCAAACAGCTGATGTTGAACCTGTCATCTGTAGTGACACACTGCCCATCTGAACATGGAATACAAGACAAGATCTTCAGAACACAGTGGAGCAAGCCCATGAAACATTTATTTATTCATTTGGTTGAGGCAACATTTTCAGCAATCAACCAGAGACACCTGTAAGGTATTTGTAAGAACTAAATGTGAAGTACTAATACTCCACTGCACTCTATAGTCATTTATGTAATTTACTTCATGTCATTTTATACCACACAACCTGCATAATTAAAGAAAGTTACAGATAGTGGAATTTTTGTGAAACAAGTCAGATCTTGATCCATCACCTACAACCTGCAACTACAGAAAATACATGGGGCGTTAAGTCAAACCGAGACTTAAAACACATACGGTGATGAAACTTAGTCAAAGTAACACATTTGAATCCTGCAAACATTTTAAATAAGGCTGTATGTCCGTGAATGACGATCCCAGGCAAAGTGACTCGGAGCCCATGGCGTTCGTTATCATGAACATTTAGCAAGTGGAACACCGGATCCTTGAAAATTGGCAGATAAGTTGTCGCCAAATTGTGGAGCTGCATCTGTCTGTGGGAACTATACACATAGTCATTCAGAAACACCACTTGCACATTAAAGAAATTCTGCTGGGAGTTACTTCCACATCCCCTGTGAACGCCGGACCTAGTTTGAAGCCATTTTCACATGTTTTGGCCATTAGAGGAGTTCCAGGGAGGCCATTGTTTCAGACGTGAAGCAGGCAATCCGATCATGGCTCGACATACCAAGAAAACTTTCTACCTTGATAGTATCCAAGTATTAGTGAAACGCTTGGGTAAGTGCATTAGTGTAGCAGGGGATTATAAAGAGAAATAAAAGATTTTTTCTTTTTTAATCAAATAAAACAAAAATGATGCTGGTCACATTACCATAAAGCTTTCAGTTCTACAGATTTTGCCATGTTGGAAAATTCATAGCTTACAGAGCATCACACATTTACATAAGAATAGGTCACACACTAGTATTTCGCTGAACCGCCTTTTGCTTTAATTATAGCAATGGCATTGTTTTGATAAGCTTATGTATTTATTTCTATCCAGAGTCGTATTAATTTCTCTCCAAGATCTGGTAGGATAGAAGAATCAGACTGTTGATTAAAGCTTAAAGATCTGGGCTCTGTAGAGGTCAATCCATGTGTGAAAAAGATTTCTCATGCTCCCTGAACCACTCTTTCACAATTTCAGCTTGATGAATTCTAGCATTGTCATCTTGGATGAAAAAATCTGGGCCCGTATTCACAATGCTTCTTAAGTGTAAAAGTTGCTTCCAGTGATGAAATTCTAAGAAAATTCTTAGAATTATGACATTTTCTTAGAATTTCCCCTTAAATTTAGGAATAAATCTTAGTAAAGATAAAAATTATTCACGAAACATTTTAGCCCTAAAAACAGCTCCTAAGGTAAAAATTGTTAAGAGTAGAGAGGAGGACTTTTAACAGGCTTAAGAGTTTTTGGTTGCTTCAAAAGTGGACACGTTTTCAACATTTGGCTGTTTAATTATCTTTCAGATATTTAGCCTATAACATAAACTTTGCATAAATTAGCCTGCATTCATGATAACACAATCATGATAACACATGATACAAACATTATGATTTAACTGTGTTCTATGATCATGTATTCTATTTTCACAAAAAGCACATTTCAAGACCTTTACAAAGGTCAGAGGTTATTTTTTATCAACCAATCACAGTCCTTGAATTGCTGCATCATCCCTAGCAACGGGGTCAACCACATCTTCTCACTAAAATAAAGGTTTTTGTACTTCTGTAGGTTTTTGTTTTTTCTTACTCAGAGTTGCTCCAAAAAGTTTCTTAAATCACTTTAAGTCTAGGACTCCCTGCTAGGACTTTTTATGCTAAGATAGGAGCTCTGAGAGAGAATTCTAAGAAGCCTTGTGAATACGGTCCTGAACATTGCTGAACCTAGACCTGACCAACTGAAGCAACCCCAGATCATAAAACTGCCCCCACAGGCATGATGGACTTCATACACCTCTTTTCTAACCCTGATGCACCCATCACTCTGGAACAGGGTAAAGTCTTGTTTATGATTAGCCTCAAATATAAGGCTGCACAATGCCAAATTAAATCCAAGTGGCAACTTTTTATGGCAATGCAGATGATATACAACATAAGAAAGTGTTAAAAAGCATAATGCAATCTGGTTAAAAGGAAAAAAGAGAGAGACTGCATGACAAATCTTAATGTCAAAAGTGAGGCATGGGGAATCCCCTCAAACTTTCCAGACCCATTTGTTAGTGAAGGTAAAATCTACACCAAAGGAAATTATATTCGATTTAGCTTGTTACATATTTAAAAATATATGTATTACATATTTAAATTGTTGTTTATTCATACATAACTTTTCATTATTTACAATATTTAACACAATTCAGATTCATCCTTATTTTAGCTGATCAACTCTAAATGAATAAAATATTCACGAGCAATTGTGAGGGAGTATTTTAGACTTACTGTGTGAAAGTTGAGCTCTAGCTATCCAGCATGCCTGTAAAAATAATAATATCACGACCAGTGGTAAACAAGTCATGCTCTCATAGTAATGTTCTCAAAAGAGCGTTGTGCGATAGACACCGCTTGCGGAACACAGGATGTAGGCTAGGACATACATCCTCATTTTAAACTTCCTCCCACGCACTTACATGACGTGTCTACGTCATGTTCATGCTGCTCAATGAGAGGAACAGACGTCACTGGAAAGGACTTCATAGGAAAATATTTTATTAATCATTTAGGAAAGAAATATACATATACATAATGCTATACAATTGTTATTGGATAACATTAATATTAAAATCAATTTCTATAATATAAAGTTACAACAGAAGCAATACCAATAACCATCTGTGATTAGTTAAATTACACCATGGTCCTTGGCCTACGAAAATCCTGTGTCATTCGACAGTCTGTTATTCCCCAAAAAAGCAGTTTGGTTGTGTGGTTTCTCTCCATACTAATGTTCACCACACAACATGTACCAATGGTCAAACAAATCCAACTGCTTTATCCAAAAACTTGGCAAAGTTTTCAGGCTGACCACGCTGGAACGGCAGCAGTGTAGACAGGTCCATGTCACGCAGAGTCTCTGCAAGACTGCTAGAATTGGGGAGGGAAAAAAAGGGTTTAAAACCTGATGACTCCTGACTATGAAAAAAATAGTAATTTATAATTATTTTATAAACTGATGCGAGTATGTGATTTCCTATATTACCTGCACACAAGCAAAGAAGCTTTTGGCACTGACAATCAGATAACTGTACAAATGTTTGGAAGAAAACAGAGCTCACTCCCCAAAAGCTTTTTATTTTATTTTATTTTTTTAAGAAAAGTATGATTCTGCTGTGTGTGTTGCAAAGATAACTGAATAAGAAAATAATGAATATGCTATGGCATGCTGGGACTCGGCTTTTCATGCTGATCAAAATGTGTTATTCATATCAAAGGGTAATATTCTGGTTGTCCCTTAAATTAAATAATATATTTAAAAAAAACAAAGATAAATAAAGAAGGTCTAATTTAATGGCATTTTAAGAGTTGAAGTGACACACCACATATAAATTCCACAGACGTCATATTACATGAGTGATATACTCACTGAGTATATACATTATACTCACTGAGCCCTTTGTTAGAAATACTTTGTTTTTCAAACAGATTAAATTGTTCATGGTGTCTCTTGTAAACAAGATCTTGTAAATCTTTGAGGTTCTGCTCCTTGTTGATGTGATTAAATCATGCAATTTCTTTAGATTTTCTGCAGGTTCATGCTGTGAATTTTTCTTCATACCACCCCTACATTTATAATGTAGATTGAAATCATTGCATTGATCATGAAATCAGTATAAGACTTTTGCTTTGTAACACGGCACATTATCATTCTTTAAGTAGCCATTGGAAGATGGGTAAAGGGCGGTATAATGATGTGGGAAATGTTTTCTTGGCACATTTTTGGCCAGTTTATAATGCATTGGCTACTTCCAGCATGATAATGTGCTGGTTATATAAAAGTCAGCAATACCTAACAAAATGGCCAATAAATGAAGATACAAAGAAATTCTAAAGAATAAAGAAGAATGGGTGTGTATATGCGTACAGATGAAATGAAAGCACATGACCCAAACCTGCAGGTGCAGTAGAAGAGGTGGCCGTCAGCCTGCAGTTGCTTGGCCAGCTCCAGCTGATGGTTGTCCATTAATTTATCGTTAATGATGACAAGAAGAGGCTTTCCAGCTCCTAAAACCTCCAGACAACTCCCAGCACCTACAAAGACAAATAAACCCAGAGCATGGACAGAACAAACAGAAACTTAAGGGTGAACTCCAAAATGCTAAGCATAGAAAAAAAGCTTAATATGGTGCTTAATGTATAAAAACAACAATGAAGCAAAATCAAATCGCCAGTATCATTTTTAAAAAAGAAAACCACACCCCATCCCGATCCTTGCAGTTTGCCTGTATGACCAAATGCTCAGTGGAGAATGCAGTCAACACAGGCCTCCACTACATCCTTAACCTTGTAGATGATGCCTGTGTCTTGGACAGATTTCTTTTTCTGGTCTCACCTTTCAGTGCTCTCAACCCTAAATGAGTGCATGCCACACTTTTTCAGCTGGATGTCCCACCTGAAGGGTGTCAGTGGATCACTAAAAGCATATGTCCCCTTAAAAAGTGCATACACTCTGCATTACTAAACTATTTATACATAAACAGCGTTATTTCTGTCTATTAGTTTAGGAACTAGTGTTGCACCGTGTACTGTGGTATGAGAGTTTGGAGAACGGAATTATACCTACATTTTAAAATAATCAATACTTTTAGTATGTGCATGTCTATATGATCTAGGTAATAGTAATCTGTCTCTTTAACACCAGTGAGGTGTATGTGGGACATAGATCTCAGAGTCACTAAGAAACCCTGGTTTCTTTGTAGTAATTGAGTCAGTTATTGAGCGTCTATAAAGTGCATGACATCTGGTTAAGATTTGACAAAGCGTTTTTAGTGGATTATTTTGTTCTGTTAACAGAAACTAACTTCATGATTTGCGCTATATTAGAATAAAACATGTTTCCTAAACCAACATTTCTTGATCTTTTGAAATAATATGAAAGTATGACATAACCTATTCCTATAGACTATAATCAATGTAACCAGAATCACACACTATAACACATTTATTACACTAACTTTTCTAACCTATTTTTTAAACTAACAAAATATAGTGCCTCTGTCCCAAAGAAAAGGTACAAAAAAAAAGCATCAAAATTTATGACTGTACTGGTATCGGAACAAAAATATTGGTTTTATGACACACAAGGCTGAATATATATAATATATATATATATATATATATATATATATATTAGATATTCTGGGACAATTCTGAGAAAATTCTTACATCTTACGTCACCGTGCGGCATACCTTCTCCTCCTCTCAGCCCAAGAAACTATAACATCGAGTAATGTATACTGCTTACTCCATGCCAAGCCTGCTCCTTCCTGTCAATGACTCGTTCATCACCAAAACAATGACATGATGGTGCCAGAAATTTGCTAATAACCCCATTCAGGTCAATACCCTTTTGGAAGTTACCATCAGACGGGTGCACCTAAAGCAATTGCATTTCTTTCCACGCGTACTATCCATCTCATCAATGAAGATGTTTTTTTCCTCTGGGCTCTTAACTCACGTTGTGCAGTTAATTATCTTCAAACATTTTAGATGCCCTATATCTGGACTACAATAACTTGTTTTTAATACTGATGTCCTGAAATGAATGAACAATACATGCTTTTTGCATCCTGCCTCAAGAGAAAACAGCCAGCCTGATTGCAGCTCATGCTAAGCAACTTTGTGATTCTAATCTCAATCACTCGAATCTGAAGTTCACATCATGTGTCCACAGACATCTGATTTAAACTGCTGATGTTTCAGCATTTTGGTTACTATTTCCACACATTAATCAATATAAAATTTAATAGTTTATAATGTAATGTAAAATCTAACAGGAAAACTGAACATAATAATACATGCTTCATAGTTATACACCTTTATAAAGTTTTATTTATGCGGTTATTCATTCAGGCAAACATAGGTTTTCACACAAAACAGTTTCTGGATTTTGAACAGAATGGTGTACAAACAATGTCCTGTGTGTGGAGTCTGCAGGCTGAAACACCTTATTGATGAGAGAGATCAGAGGAGGGCGACCAGACTGGTTTGACCTGAAAGAAAGTTTTTAGTAACTAAAATAAGCACTCTTTACATCCATGGTGAGCAGAAAGGCATCTAACAATGATCTACTGCTAAGAACAAGATTTTAAGGCTCTCGTGTTGCACAGACTAAAGAAGTGGACATTAAATCACTGGGGGGAAAAAAACCTGACAGTTTTTCTATTCTTCTTCAAGTGGCTGACTGAACAACTACATAAATGAGCAGGTCTACAGGTGTTCCTATTACAATAAGAATATATTTTACTTAAGACACATACATGTGTGGCTTTAAATATAATTACACTTAATTTATGTATTTGTTATACCATTGTCATGTTTGTAGGTGACCGACAAAGTGTGATCTTCTGACCACCACCCCTAACATCAGTGCTAGATCTTACTAATGTTATCATGGCAAAAGCCAAAATCTAGCGGAAAGACTTCCGAAACGTGTCGAAAGGTACAAAAGGTGTCTGTCTGAGGGACAACATGGAAAGGAACAGTTTACTGCTCTGGCACTGAAAGAATAAAATGATTGTAATAAAATTTATTAAAATAAAAAATTTAAATGTAATAGAAATTACATGATTAATGCTTTGTTGCCCTTCATTTAACAGCTTTAAAAGGAAAAACTAAACCTGGGCTTAGAATGAGATACTTGTTCTAATCAGATCTCTTTCAGACAGCCCGTGTTGACCAAGCCATGACCCTGTTGATTTTTTTCCCTGTCCTATAAACTGAACTGTAATCCTATTAACAGTTGTAAGGGGTATGTGAAGACTCCTAGCTATTTGTCTCTGAGACAGTCCACCTTCAGCCTGAGCAATGATCCTGGCAGAAATTTCTTTGGAATATTAATTTCAAATAGTTGTCATAAAAACGCCTATTATTCAACCGTCCAATTCAGGTCTTTCCATTTGCACTGGTTCGGTAACTTATGCGACAACCAGCAGAATGAATAATACAGTATGGCAGACAAGGACATTTTGGGGAAGCGGTGCCTCAGACAGTTAAGGCTCTGGGTTACCGATTTAAAGGTTGGGGGTTCCAGCCCCAACACCACCAAGCTGACACAGTTGAGCGCTTAACGAGGCCCTTAAAGCAATCTGTTCTAGGGGCAATGTATCCTGTAGTGATGGGTCATTCCTGAACGATTTGTTCATTGACCGAATCTTAAGTGTGTAAGGGAAGAACGAGTAATTTCTGGGAATTATTTGTTCAGTCGCCCATGCGGAATATCTCAGGTTCTGTACAGGAATTAGTTCATCTGTTTCGAGTCTTTGGATTTCCCAAGTCGTTTGTTCATTGCGTGACAGCCCCACACTTAACCAGTGCCGCCTGAGCTGGAAAGACAAGCGATTGGTTCACCTTTTGAGTCTTCGGATTTTTCGGCTCATCCCTTAATCACGTGACAGTCCCATAAGCTTAACCTACGCATTCTCAGCCAGAAAGAGAATTGATTTGTTCATCATTTTCATCTTGAGTCATTCGAGTCATTATCGTAGACTAAAGACCCAGGGAAATAATTAATTAAACTTTTTTTTCTTATAACATTATGTTTTCGTCTTGTTTGTTGTGTTATCAACGCTTGCATAATTAATAGATTTTAGTGAAGTAACACCTAAGCTTTTAATTACATTTTGCTAGAATGAATGAAATTTACAAAAATCTAAAAAATTTACTTGAAAAAAGATTTGTTAATTTTTTGAACCGAGACTTAAAGATCTGAGTTGGTAAAATGATCGAAAATTCCCATCACTAGTATCATGGCTGACCCTGTGCTCTGACCACCGCTTCCTAACTGGGATATGCGACAAAATCTTAAATTGCTGAAGTGATGCCAATGGTTAGGACAGGGGACTTTGGACCTAAAGGCAATCGGTTCGACCTGAAGATCTTAACACTACCAGCCAAATGGGAAAAAAATACACAACACACTAGAACCAGTCTTTACACTTGCTGCTTTGACAGATGGAATTTTGGTGCATACATTCTAGAGGAAAAAATATTATTTTACACATTTTAAATTATGATCCGGATGTTTAAATAATATCCATGGAATTTATTTAACATGTAAAATTGTTCCTTGAAACAAAACCTATTAACCTCTTTCTAGGTTAATAATTTGCAATTAAGTAGGAAAACATTTTAACCTAAGCATGAATAAACATTTACAGAGATAAACTACGAAGGTGAGTCAAAAATTATCCGCAATCCAGTTATATTAAATCATCAGTGGGTTTCACTGTCTTATCAACGCTTTCCATTGAAGGCTATTGAGGCCCAGTCACTTCTATGCAGGTGTGAACGTGTTACGTCAGATGCCCAACTTGTGATTTGTATAAAGGAAGATCAGCGTTTTTGTTGTCTGAGGGTGTACCTGGTGCTGAAACAACTCACAGAGAGCACAAGCAGACTCATTTGGAACCCCTTTGTACCAATACTCTAAGGAGGTTGAAATTTCTTAAAAGAATCACTGGTGACGAGACATGGATTCATCACTACAAGTCTGAGAGTAAACGGCAGAGTATGGAACGTAAAATTCGTAAACGCTGACCAGGAAAAAATTCACAAGTCAATCATCAGCTGGAAAATTGATGCTTATAGTTTGCTGGGATTCTCAAGGGCCAGTATTGGAACATTATCAGGGAAAAAAATAATCAGGACCTCGCATGATAATGCACATCTGCAGAAAACTTCATTTTGAGGTGTGAAGGGGTCATCCTTATAGTCCTGATCATGCTCCATCAGACTTTCACCTGTTTGGTTCACTGCAAGCATTTTCTGTGAGGGAATATGAAAGCTTTTTGACAGAAGGACAAAGTATATTGAAAAGCAAGGAGATTGTGTCAAAAAATGATTTCTATGTCTTATCCAAAATTTTTATTAAAACATTCTACGGCCAGAGTGCGGATCATTTTTTACTCCCTCTTGTACTTTACCTTATATATATATATATATATATATATAAAATTGAGCTTCTTACCAGCATGGCTAATGACTACATCTGCTCTCTGAATGTTTTCGGCGATGGACTCTTTAAAACGGAAAGCCTCGAGTCTGAGCCCAGGACAGCTGTGAGCGTCAGGAATATACGAGCCTCGTCCAACCTGAAGCACAACGTCCGTGTATCCTCGGAGTTTTAACGCCTGCGAATAGAAACGAAGCTGTGTGAAACTAAATGGCGGTTTAGTTAGCACGAGTTAAAGCTGACGTTACTGCAGCTACTCTTAATATCACCGCTTTTAATTTAATATACGCTCGGCACTAACTAACTTTACCTCTGTAACCTCATGTGATGTCAGGCTGACTATCAGGTCGTCAAAAGAAGTTGTTCCAACTGTCACAAAAACTGTTTTCATTGTGACAGAGATGTGATTATGTACAGAGAAACTGTCAGACTGAGCAAACAAACATGGCGGCGCCTGCTGACACTCCTCTTCACAATAGTAGTAACTTTATTTATCACAAGGTAAATGACTCTAAACTTCAAATTAATTGACGTGAATATTTAATTTACTTTTTGAATAAAATGATTCTCATGTCATGTATGAATGAAATATAAAAACAGCTGCCGAGCTGTGAACTGGAAACTAAAACACAGTGTTGTATAGTAACGTTAGTTTTTCAGCCAGATACAACAGCGCCATCTGAAGGAGCGGAGAATCAACTACAGCAAGAAAAATTCAATTATATACTGTATACTAATGTGTATTACATAAAAAAATTACTGTCTTCAAAAAGTAATCAGTTACATTAATGCGTTACTTTTTGATAAAAGTAACTAGTTAGAGTACTTTTCCATTGCAGAAAATGAAAACTCCTTTGTGATCCCTCATGCATGTTGTTTTAGTCAAGACCTTTATACTATATATAGTCTACCATCATCACTCAGCGAAGTTTGGCCCATAATCTGTTATCAGGGGCGGGGCTTGTAGGACGACTTTCACACACACATACTAATGGATTGGGAATGACTGCTGTCTGGCTCACGGATTACATAAATTGTCTGAATAACGGATTCCATTTTTGAAAAAATAACTAAATAACTGAGTACTTAAATGGCGGACCTAACTTAACGCTACATTACTATGTAATTACTCGTTACATCAAAAAAGTAATCCGAGTACTCTAACACGTTACACCCAACATTGGTCCTGACCACTGCAGACTGGGAACATCCCATAATGCTGCACTTTTGGAGTTGCACTGACCCAGTTGTCTAGCCATTACAACCTGGCCCTTCTCACAGTAGCTGTGGGATTTTTTGGAAGCAGAAAAAATTAGCAAGCATAAGGATTTATGTGACTTTGACAAGGGCCAGATTGTGACGGCTACAGGACTGGGCCAGAGCAACTCCAAAACTGCTCCTAGTCTGCAGTGGTCAGGACATACCAAAAGTAATCTAAGAAAGAAAACCGGTGAACTGGCAACAGGGTTATGGGTGGCCAAGGTTCACTGACGCACCTATTAGGTATAGTCAATATTAGGCAGGATGTCTTAATGTTATGACTTATGTGTTTATTTTTAAAGTGTATATTGCAATGGTTTTAGACATGGGAGTTAAATTTAGTCCATATTTCGTGTTTAAAATTCAATTAAATTTTATTATAGTGGTTTAAACAGTGGTCGTTGTCGCATAGCAGCTTTACAGAACAAAAAAAAAAATAGGGTAATGAGTTTGAAATGTGCAAGGAAATATAAATCAAAATGATCAGATTGTCCCTGGTGAGAAATGGAGTGACGGTGACAAGGAAAAACTTCGTGAGATGTCAATAGAACGAAACCTTGAAAGGAATCAAACTCAACAGGAAACCCATCCTCATTTAGGTTATATCAGATAACAGGAATTGATCTGCTCTCATACTGTGTGTTAGGAGGGTGGAAGTTCAGTATAACAGAAAGGTGTTTAAGTTAATCTGATGTCAACTTTTGTTATTGGAGACTTGGGTGCAAAACAGTTTGTAGGCCTGAACTTGACTACAACTGCAGTCACGAGTCCTCAGAGAACAGCTGTCTACATCAGTCCAAGACCATCTTCATGGTAAAGTGGAACCGTCCCCAGTCACCACACACATCTTAAGCAGACAACACGGGCCTCCATGCGACGAGATCTCCAACCAGAAGCAGGACACGAGGATGAGGAAAAAAAGGTCCTGAGGGCAGAGGGGGTCTGGATCACTGAGAGCTCAAGAGCACCATGTGTAGTTCGACAGAAAGAGAGAGAGTGAGAGATAACAAGAGGGAGCAGGGAACAGTTATGTATGGTCACTGTCACATAATGTATTAGGTGAATGTATATTTAGTGCAAAGTGCAGGCAGGGACTCCAGCTGGACTAACTATGACAGGATAACTTAAAGGGAGAGTCAGAAGGAAACACAGACAGAAATGCATATACCCTATGAATCAAAATAAATAGTTTTTTTAACTTTCATCTTTGGTGTGATATATTGAGCAACAAATTCAAGTGAAAATAATACAGTATAAACATTTAGGTGAAAAATAGGGTTTAAAAAAACATGTTTTAAATAAAATTTAGTTAAAGCATATCTTGCTTTTTGGAGTCTAACAATATTATACATTTTGATTTGGCAATCATATTGGAGTGCAGTGTTCCTTGCAACAGTCCTCAGAATCTATCAAACTGCACAGGTTTTCAGTGCAGTCCTCTTTAAGCCATCCCACAGGTTTTCTTTAGGATTTTAAGCTGGGCTCTGACTGGGTCAATGCAAACACTGATCATCTGCATTTGTTCCTTTGTTAAATTGGGCTTGTGTTTTGTCATTTTTATCATGCTGGAAGGTTACATACTTTTCATCTTCAGTTGTTTAACATAATACATTTTATCAACATGGTTTGGATTTTCTTTGGGGTTTTTTTCACTCCACCCTGAAGAATATTAGATGCAGTGCATGGCATAACCAGTACATATCAAATATTCCTGCAGCACCTTGGAAATCTCCCTAATGACGATAGGAATATCTCCTTGGAAATCCCCCAAATATTTTTTCTTCTTGTCTTTATGTTGGAGAAACATTCCGGTTTATGTAATGTCACTGTGGTACTACATTTTCTCCATGAGTTAATCATGAGCCTTCCGTATTCTATAGAACAGCTAATGTTTTAGCAATTGTTTGTTCTCTTCTTTTTTTTTTTTAAAGACATATTGTACTTGCTCTGTAAGCTATTTGCAGAACATTGATTTAGTGTTCAGATAAAGAGGTCAAGAAAATCCTAAATGAATTAGATTTTTATTTGGTTAAACAGAATCACTTCATCAAAGACAGCTTTGGGATGGATACTTTTCGAATTGTGTTTGACATTTAGATTTTTTTTTATTAACTTACAAGCAATAAGGTTACTAAATGCAATTAAAAGTTTTCTAGCAACTTTTCTTACCAGATGATTTAGTCCTTGCGCTAAAGTGTTTTATTTTTTGTATAGTCCTTAACCTGCTACTTGGCATTAACGAAAAACAAATGTTCGAATCTGAGCTGATACCATGATGTTAGTTTATGTGATCATAACGTGAAACGCATTAATGCATCCTGCACAACGTTCATAAAAATTCTCAGTGTAAACCTGTATTTCCACTATTCAGTTGCCTTTGCTATCTCTGCTATAGTATTATGGTAGACTAAATTTGTGGAAGTGTGTACATGATTGTGAGAGGGAAAAAAAATAATTAAAAAAAAAAAATAATCGAGGAGGCGGGGAAAACGAACTCCACACACACAAGTTTGAAAGTGTAACTGTTTAAGGCGTCATTAATGCTCCATTTCAGAAACAATGCATACTGTCACAAAAAGCAAAAAAAGGCCAATGGAACATAAAAATTCAATATGTATCCATCTTTGTAATTAAACATTTTAATAAATATACTATCATAAGAGGGGAAAAGCATACATAGTCTTAAAAAATAAAACAGAAGAAAAGCAAAGTTAGATGGTCCAGGCCTCAAACCTCTGTAATGGCTATCATTTTAAAAGTAGATATCAAACATAAAATGTTAAAAGAAATCCTGGGGATGTACAACTGAGCACCGTCAGCATTTTACAAGTCGCAGAAATCCTGCTCATAATGTAGTTCCCCCTCTAAGAAAATAGATATTAATAGCCCTGTCACATTTGGCCCTGTTTCCAAAGTCCTCTGCCCTCCCACTGATGCTCATCATGCAGTTCCCAAAAACACCCAGTATACTGTATATATACTGTATTATATATGTGCTCTACAATACAGACACTGATGAAAGTCAGATTTCAAAGTCCCTGCTTCACGCTGCAGCAAAACCAAGGTTTGTCAGGTGACCTCGTCAGTCCGAGTTCAGACGGCTCAGTGACACTGGTGTGGCTCACGGGGTCAAAACATCACTGAAGCAGACACTGGTTCAAAAGGGCCTCCTGCCAGGTGCAATGGCTACAGAAAAAAACAAAACACCAAATTAGTTATTTTAGTCGTGTAGAGAGTATAAAAGGTATAACCAAACAGATCTTTTGCATGGAACACACCAGAAATATGACAATTAAATGAAGTAAATTGGGTTAAGGCATCAATCACGGTTTTTACCTACAAGGAAGCAAAGACACTACGTACATAGAAGTAAGTACCAATACTAATAATGGCTTTTAAAGTGGGTCCGATTATTCAGGTGTTATAAAACACTTTTAAACGGTCACTGCATTTAAATAAATCTAACACAACAAATAGCCTATGAATAATTTCAGTTTAGAGCTAATGTGTTCTCTCTGCAGGTAGCATATAAAAGGATAAAAAGCTTTATTTATCCAATAAATAGCCAAAATTCCAGTGCACACATTTAAATAATGAGAAATATTTGAATAACTGGATTATATTCATATGAATCTGCACTAAGGGGGTCAGTGGAATATATTTCACAGTTGAGTGGATCGTTGGCTGCAAAACTTTTGAATCCAAACAAACCACGTTAAATGTTCAGTGTAGGGACGGCAGCATGTTCGAGAATATCTTAAAATTCTACTGCGCCAAGACTAAACTGAACCATTATTCATTACCTCATACAATTAAATTACATAAGTCATTCCCTAATTTGTGAATATTCATGGGGGGAATAAGTAAAGTTAGAAGTTAGTAACAAACAGAACAGTAGCACACAGATTGAATATGTGCTTCCTGTTTTTATTGGAAATTGAATTGTCACTCAGGACATTGGATTTTCCTCTTTGTTTGCTGGGAATCTCCCTGCTCTGTTCTTCCTGACACTGGTCTAGACTGCGCTGCTGCTTCTTCACGCCCCACCAGTCCTTTGCTATCCTCAGACTGGAGTTGTTCATGCCGCATTCTTTGGCTGATCTAATGATAACAGAGCCAAGCATGCCCCCGAGGTGCAGTCGATCTGGAACTTCTCATGAACCAAACTTTAAACACTAAAACGACATTATATGGCTGTAGTTCATTGTGCGTCATGGCATCACAAATTTGTAAAAGGAAGCTTAAAAACTTGTTTTACTTCAAAACTAAAAAGATTCCACACATCTTAACTTATATGTAAACATGACCACACTGTTTACAGAATATTTTTCTCTTTTATTTTTATTAACATGTTTGCATTTGAGGTGGCAACACTGTGGTGTGCTCTAAACTAGCCACACATACAGCAGAGCATTGTGTGTGCTAGGAGCAAATTAGCAGCCAAGCAGCCAATATTGAACACAAATTAACATTGAATCAGGAATTTATAAAAATTGTGATACTAAAAGTATTGCTAAACTAATCTGATGGTCCCTGATTCCCATCCCCACTCGAAAGTAATAAACTTTAGAATTATTATTAATATTTTAAAAGTTTGAACACAAGTGGTTATTTTATCCTGGTCCTGTGTGTGAGAAAGGCTCACGAGTGAGATTACTGTAGTCATTGTTTAGCTCTCGGTACTGCACAGCTTTATAAACAATACGAGGAAGATGCTTCCTGAATTTCCCCTTCTTCGCATCCATTACCATAAAGATTCAATGATAGCCTAGTTCTGTCCTACATGCTTTATCTGTGCTATTCTGTTCTTACACAAGTTTCAAGCATTTGTCTCAGTTGACAGAATTTTACAAGTAAGCACCTCTTCCTCCCACACACTTACGTTTTACTGGCATTAAAGAAAGTTCAAGTAGACAATTCAAACCATGAACAAAATAGCCACAAAACATTTGTGCATTGATTTAATTTCCTCTTAGTTCCTCAATGTCCTAAAATTTCCTGAAGAATTGCCATCTAAATCATTCTAGTCTCATGCTTTAATGAGTCAATGTATTTGTATTTAGTACAGCAGGAGTTTGATAACTGAAACTGATAACTGTAAATTTTTACTGCCACATTTGTCTCCTGTATACGTGGATTTGACCACATTTAGCCTCTACACTGCTTTTAGGTGATCACTTGAATAATTTTTGGTGCCAAACAAAACCAGAAGCCCATTTTTAAACCAATAAAAGTATTTGCATATTCTCTTACTTTAAAACTATTTAAAAGTAACTTTAAAACTAAAAAGGAGCCTGGTGATAAATTGTGCATTGATTGCATATGGTTTTGCACAGACAGAAAGCACCACATACCTGTGGAGTGTGCGGTAAGGCCATGGACCTCACTGCATCACACACGCCGTGCAGCACTGCTCCTGTTTCTCAGGCAAAGTGGCATAGTTCATCTGCCTCACAATCTCAGCAAAGAGCTCGTCCACCATGGTCTTGCTCTTGGCTGAGGTCTCGATGAAGGGACAGCCCCACTCCTGCGCCAGGGCTCGGCCGTCGGAACCAGCGACCTCCCGCTCGGATTCCAGGTCCACTTTATTGCCCACCAAGATGAGAGGAACTTTCTCAAAGCGCTTCACTCGAACTATCTGGTCACGCATCGGTCTGATGTCCTAGTGAGACACATGACAGAAGGTGAGATGTCAGTCTAACAAATCTTTAGGACATGGTGCATTTAAAGTACAGTTATAGTACAGGGATTACTTATGTAATCACATTCACTTCCTGTTGCTTGATCCTAAGCACTACTTTAGTCTTTAAAAAAAAAAAAAAAAAAGCCAGACTTGAGTGTGATTGAAGCAGAGCTCACCTGAAACGACTGCTGATTTACAAGACTGTAGACTAAGATGAAGCCTTGGCCGTTCTTTATATAAAGATCTCTCATGGAGGCGAACTGCTCGGTTCCGGCGGTATCGAGGATCTCCAGCACTGAAGGGGACGAGTCTACCTCGATCTCTTTCCGATAGAAATCCTCGATGGTCGGGTCGTATTTTTCTATGAATGTGCCGGTGACAAACTGTACGGTCAGGGCGGACTTGCCCACGCCGCCGCTGCCCAACACCACCACTTTATACTCCTTCATTTGGGACTGGGCGCAAAAACACTGAGCCAAACTCGGCTAGCTAACTAGCTAGCTTTAGCTGCTTCCCCACATAAAGCAAACAGGCTGGTAAATTAACCCGCTTTAAATTCTCACCTTTAAATCCGGTCTTTTTAAAAAGTGTTGCGACTACTTGTTGTTTTCGCTCTCTCTCTCTCTCTCTTTGTGCTCTGATGTGTCTGCCAGGCCGGCTAGCTGTGCTAGCTAGCTAAAACCAAAACGCCCCTGCTCCATCTATGTTCGAGTTTGATTTAAATTTTGCGCAGTGCCGCTGCGTAAGTGCACATGGTTTTAAAAAAAGACGAAATATATATATATATATACACACACATAAAAATCTTTCGCTGACAGCTTGTTTAAAGACCTGTTAGCTAAAGTCGTAGGATATAAAGCGCGTTTGTGGTTCCTGCCATTTTGGCGTCCATGTGAATGCACTAGCTATGGAGCCAGCTAGCGTCCTGCACTCATTCAGAGCTAACAGGCTAAACAAGAAGAAGCAAAAGGGGAAAAAAAGTCTCTGTCGCTGCACATTTACTGAATCTTCCCCAGGGAACCCGTGTGCAGCATGTATTTTACATCAACAGCTGGGGAATTGTGCTAAACACAATTATTTGCAGTTTACATAAATTAAAAAAAAAATTAACAATCCAGCGCTTGCTTTCTCTCCTCCGCCTGTTCTGGCCTCTCCCTCCCGGCCCGCCACCACACTGTCCTCCCCTCTGCTCCTTTAAACGAGCACAGGCGCTCTGTCCGAAACCACACACTACCACACTACATAGTAAGCAACCTACAGCAGGACCCAGTGCCGCCGAGCTGCGCCACCTACACTACGCACACTACTTAGTGCTCTAGTATTCTGTTTAAGATTTAGCATCATCCCGAACTCATCGGTGTCTTTTGTAGATTCGCTTTATATCAGCGTTCATCGCTAATTTTACGTGAAGCTTCGTTTACAGGTCGTTTTTGTATAAGAGAAACGAGTTACTGTAGCTCGTTTGTTGCTGTGCAGTTAGTCAGATTCCTCACCTCAGTCTCTACCCCATATGTTCTGTGAAGGGACCGCCATAGTTGACTGACTGGGTATTATTAATGCAGTGGATAATTCTCAGTACAGCAGTGACACTGACGATGTATTACGCTTGTTGAGCAGATAAGGCGTATATCAGCACATTAATGTTCTTCCATTCACTGACAGTGTGTTCTTTAGATTATGGATCTGCTTTTGTCTGGATATTTTGTGTTGGTGAATAATTGTGAATCTAACTGTCTGTGCCAGCTGCTAAACCTATGGCATCCCATCTCTCTCTCTCTCTCTCTCTCTATATATATATATATATATATAGATATATATAGCAGGAATCGAACCCGGATCCTGGAGGTGCAAGGGGATAATTCTAACCACTAAGCTCACATAGAGAGATGGTTCGATTCCCGCCTTGGCTTTAGTGTGCATGGAGTTTGCATGTTCTCACATGCTTGATGGGTTCCTCTGGGTGCTCCGGTTTCTCCCCCAGTCCAAATACATGTCATGTGAATGACAATCGGGTGTCAAGCTGGCAACTCAACCCCTTAAGTTACTGACATAGATACTACGGATATATTACTAGGTTGGGGAGAATCCATCGCCCGATATGTTGTGGATGGCACGTGAATGTACACAATTCCAAATTAGGAATTATGAAACCCAAACATATCTATTGATTAACTTAGCAATTAGTAAAGATGGTTTGACCAGATCTGCCTGTACTTTGCTGGACTTTTCAGCAGGAAGTGGTTAAAATCCCAGCAACACTTTTTGCTGCATCTAAAACGAACACCAGCTAAGATACGGTCAATAAATTTATATCTACCAAGTGATCTGTATATGGTAGGTTTATCTCATAAACTGGCCAATGTGTAGATAAGTGGAGCAAAAGAAGCAGCCACAGTGGCAATAATACCTGTGCACGTGTGTAAAGTTGTTTTTCTAAAAGGTCTTTATGAGCTTTACTCAATAGTGAATAGCAGTATCCTGAAGCCATGGGTCTTAATGGACATGAGTCAGAAAGGATGCCAGGTTATCACAGGGCACCATGTGCACACACATTTATACACTCAGTCGCACATAAGGGTGATTTAACACTGTCAACCCACCTACCGGGATGTTTGTGGGGGTGGCAGAGGAAGAAAACCTGTAGGAAGTCCACACAGACATGACAAGTTTTGCATGTTCTCCTCACGTCTCCTCCAGAATAGAGACACTGTTTTATGATGGAATGTTCAAAAATATTAGGACATTTTATATTATATGACATCAGTTTTCACCTGTTGTCTTCAAAGGAAATGACAGCTTCTTAGAAAAAGATACACTCTCCATAGTTTTCATTTAAGTGCTTTATTAAAATGTCAACCAAAAAGAACAGATCATGTAAGTATGTATATTTTCTATACATTACTATAATCATAAAAGGGATTGGCAATAAGCACAATTTTTCTTTAGCACATACAAGCACAACACGCTAAATAGAAAGAGAAGCATTTCATATAAAGAGTCAGGGCATTCAGGCTTGTCCTACAGTGGGGGAAAGAGGAATCATCAACATATGGCTTCGAAAAAACAATGTGGACATTCTTTAAGCTGCTTCTGATAGAAAGCACTTATTCTGCGTTTAATAAAACTACACCTGACTGACGCCCTTAAAGGGACAAAACCTCAAATCTTCGACAAGACACTGCATTTACATTTAAATCCATAGCATTTTACATAACATAAATATGAAACTTAATCCTATACACACATTTTTTATGGCAATACCGGCAACATCGATTTCCACACAGACTTAAATATGATGTGATTAAATATGAGAGATGGATTCTCTTGGATAAAAATGAAATAATCAACAAAAAAGCACGGTCTTTACAGAATGTCCAGGCACAGTAAGGTGGACAGCAGAAGGGCGTTAGTAGTTTTTTTTCTTCCTTCCTCTATTTAGCACAGTGGTCAAAAGTGTCCTTTCGATTGCATTCATTTATTTTCAGCATGTTCTGTAAATCAGGATTTAAGATATCAAACTTTGTGCCAAGTCCACTTTATAGTTAGAAGGTTTGGGACCAGTTTGTGAACGTGGTCCAAAGGTGCAGGAACCGACATAGACTCAGTCTCTCCCTCACTACTAGGACAAGTGCCATGGCAACAAAATTCTTGGCTTCCAAAGCAACTCTAGACCACAGAATGTACAAGATATCTCCAGGTATCACTGTGTTAATAGGGTTTTGTCTTGAGGAAATGCACCGAAATAGTTAGAATTATTGATCAGGTTTTGGGAATGTGTGAGTGTTTGAACACTGAGAGGAAACCAAATACAGACACAGATATGTAACTTAAACTCCTTTTTAACCAGTTGCCATGCTTTCCCGCTGTAATCTGACCCTGATGTTGGTGGTGTGTCCTGTATTCGGATGATGGTCAGCCCTCCTTCCTTACAGGCAGGAGAAAAGGGTTTGGCTGCCTGTTAAACCGTTTGCAGCCGGAAGGGGGCAGAACTTCACCGGTACAGACGTCACATGAGCTAAAATCCCAAAGCAGTTCCATTTTGAATCCCATTTCTTTTCAGCTCTTAGCATCATGAACAAATTAAATAATAATAATAATAATAATAATAATAATAATAATAGTAGTAGTAGCAGAATATATTGTGACACTAAATAGACAATTCACAGCGAAGAATAAACAAAGACGAGCAAGCTATTTATTCTTTGGTTTCTTAGATGCAATGCATCACCTGCATACAATTTGGGGGCCATGCTTCTTTCCAAACACCACCAACACAGTTAAGGATCAGATATAAACAGCCTCAGTGCTTGGCGTAATAGGCTTATTTTTGTAAGCTACAGCAAACTATAAAGCATCTTTTCATTTTCATCTGTTTTATCAGCAAGCAACAACATGCTTATGGTGAGAAAAAGGGCATTAGCAAAAAAAAGAAAAAGAGAAAAGAATCCCTCGCATTTCTTGAACAACCTAGTAGAAGGATAGATGTTTACCTGTATTCCGAACAATACAGTTATTTTATTTGAACAGGTTTTTCAATATATATATACGTCTATATATTTGTATTTATCTATGCATATTCAAAATAAATTCTGAATATCTTTACTCATTTATGTACATAAGTGCAAACGAGGTGAAGGACACACATTCGTACACTGATGGGGGCACAGCAGGTCCCAGCACAGCTGGGCTAAAGGCTGGCTAAAGAGCACAGGGAGAAAAAAAACCCAACAACAACAAAAAAAAAAAAAAAAGAAACGAGACATTTCCAGGAGGTTCACGTTCTAGCTTACTAAGCCCTACATCTCGTTCTGCTCCTGATATTATCATGTTAAAGTTTCAAGCACTCCTCATCAAAATGAGTCTATCTGTTAGATCCTTTCTGGTGTCTACCAGTCCAGACAGCCCTTTAAAAAAAAAAGAAAAAAAGACAATTCCCCACCTGGAGTTTGGCTCCAGAATATCTCTTTCAATTGTTAGAGGTTATCGAGTTTTTCTTTTACCTAATGATCCAATAAATCCGCTCTAAAGCAAACACTGATTCATATCTCAAGCAGACAACAATCCCCTTAGAAAAATAAGAAATCATAAAAACAACAACAATTAACATGACATCTCCAAATGGACTTTGGACTCGAGGAATCGTTTTTTTTCTTTTGTACAAAATAGGCATCATTTTTAAATCCAAGGTAAGATATCTACACATTCCCTTTCAGAATAAGTTAATCTTGTACGTGAAATCGATTGAAGTGTGAAAAAAATTCACAATTAAAATTCACAAAGGTAGCCATGTTGTAGTTTTGTTGCCATAGCAACAACAACTTACTATCAAGTTACAATGAATTGATCATTGTGATACAAATGTGTATATAGATTAATATTTATATAGAGAGATATTTCTTATTTTTCTCATGTACTACTAACTACACAAACTATGCATCAGATTATTCAGATTATTTCCATTTCATGCAATGAGAGTTTATGCTGTAGAATAAGTAACTGATAAAAAAAAATTATGATCAAGTTAACTAAAACAAATGTTCATTTTCAAAATGTAAAACTCACAATAAATTTGCTTAACGATGACGAAATACAGCTAAAATAAGTACCGTTAAGAATGAGATTAAGGTCATGTGACCTCAAACGGTGACAAAACTATAGCAAGGATGCACTAGTAATATGTACATATAAGATTATCTAACTACATTACACGTGAATACACACTTCTTAAAAAGTGAGTGTTCTTAAAATGCTGAAGCCCCAAACGAGGCATGTTTTTTTCCTTAATCAAGTATTTTGTTAATTCCAGCTGGATAGCAGTTGGAGAAGGCATAACTCTTGATATGAGAGAATAAAGTGATAGAGAGAGAGAGAGAGAGAGAGAGAGAGAGAGATCTATACCTTGGCTAGGCAATGAGACTCGCCCAACTACAAGAAATAATCCATTATACAAATCAACAGCTTAGTACACTCCTAAACAACTGAACAGCCAACATTTACACACACCCACACCGTAACATTTGATAAGTTGTGTACAACACAGACACTCCAATAACACAGTATATCGTCTTTTTGATTTTGCATTTGACCTCAGTTTACTATATTGAATTTGAGCCCATCATGCTTATTCTATTTTATAATCATGGGAATAAAGCATAACATTATTTCGGGCCAGTTCCGTCAAGGCTTTACGATGTTCAAGACTAACTGAAACTCTTAAATTTTAGTCTTGGGTTAACCTTAATTTATGTCTGAGCATTTGGCCTGGAGAGTGTCCTCTAGACAAAATAAAAGGTCACAAATACACTATTTCCAAAGAGGTCCTCTTTTTTAAATAGGTGCAGTGTTTGACCAACAAAATTTGCTTCTCAGTGTGGCTATCCGTAAAAAAAACAGCACAGCTGTTTCATGTAACGACGACTGGGGGAAAAGAAAAAAAAAAAAAACATGACAAGGTCCTTAATAAGTCTCTTAGAATTTAGTTTCTATAGTACATCAACAGTGAATGGCATTGGGAGAAATTTTCTCCCTTGATATGTTGAAATATGTCGTGATTTGTTTCAGGAGAAAAAAAAAGGTGAGACAGGCATCCTCAAGCTTTAATGACATTCTTCTTTGTCCTAAATGTCACATTCAAATGTATTATAAGGCCCTTTCCTGGCAACGTTTGCAAGTGAGGTTCATCAGTACCCCGGCTACAGCGGATCCCCCCCTGCCTCTACACCTCGGCATTTTTCCCTTCCCGAATTACCGCTTTTAGCACAACGTGAAATGAACCGCTCTTATGGCTGACAGTCAGCTTTGTCCTGGTTTTTTAGAGTCTGTCGACTTTTGAACATAAGGACACGATAAGTGGTCAAAATCTGTAAGATGGATTAAATAAACACGTTTCATAAACATAACACACAGCAACTTAATCCTGATTAAATCAGTGAGCTGCAAAAAAAAAGAGAAGATAAACACAAAAGCTAAAAAAAAAAAAAAAAAAACAATTACAAAAATGTTCCAGGCCTCAGTTGGTGCTTTATCTTACATCGTTGTATTTTTTCTTTTAAAACAAGCATCTACTCCAATTAAAGCTTATTAAAGGTTTCTCTGTAGATCAGCTCAGAAATGGCCTTTAGCCAGAAGCTACAAGAGCTCCAGTCATATGGTACAGTGGTATGAGGTGAATTAGGAAAGATTGAAAGCCTGAATAAGAGCACAGCATTAATGATTGCATTAGCTGTAGAGAAAATAACGTTTTCAATCAGTCTGCTTTTGGGCCTTGGCATGTAATAACTCTACTCCTTTTTTTCCCCCCACCAGTGATTGGCACAGAGTGACCCTGCTCTGGGAGTCATTAGAACATAAAGCAGTACACTTGTTTAAAACTCTACTGCTGCCGTTAGTAATTAAATAGGACAGGCAGACTTACCGTAAACATCTATATTCTGTACAAGTGGACTCTACAAATTTCTTTCTTTCTAACCACCATGCTATGATTTATTCTCTGAGCGGTCAACTACATTCATCATTGTGTTTCCTGATTACATTTCACCTGTGTATTTTGTTAAGATGTTAATTTGTGCACATTATCTTCAAATAGAAGAAAAAAAAAGGTTTAATGAATCTAGAAGTACTGTATAGCTTTGGTTGCTGTCACACTGCGAATATCACAGCATGGACAGTTCCCAGATCTTGTGTTACTGTGATATGTAAAAAACAGGGCTAAGCAATAAGCACAGACAAACAGACTGTCACTCAGCAGGAGGGACTGGGCCATGAATTTTGGCAGGGACTGTCCACTCTATACGGAAAGACAGAAGCAGAGATGGTGGCAGACCTGAATACATCACAATGCCTGTGTTCGAGCAAGTCAAACATACAGCTTGATGTGTTATGAAAACGAGGAAGAAAAAAAAAAGTACTAGGTTACAGGAGATGAGTAATGCGCTCTGACGTGGCTGACTACAGAGAAACAGTTGGGCTTTGAAATGGCACTGCTCCAATCGATGGCCACAGCTGCTGTGCTGGCACTGCCTATCACAGTACGGTGATAAGACTCATCCTGAGCTAGTCATCTATCAGACCTCCTGCGCAGCGCGGGGCTATAGGGCTGTAATCAGACCCTGCAGATCAGTGTACGTCGTCATGCGCAATAAGACACGGGCGTACGCTGGGATTTCTTCTTAAGGCGGATTGCATTAAGGAAATGGAGGTATTCATAAAGGAATCTACCTAACCTCAGTCTGAATGTTTTTACGAAAACAAATCTGTGGTATCTCCATGCATGAAAAAAAACAACACTATGTCTAGTCTACCAGTTGCACCTTGTTGGGATTAGACTTAAATAAACATCACTCTTACGCCAATGACACGCTTGTGGTAGAAAAAGTGGATTGGTACATAGAATACGAATATACATGGTATACATGTACACTGTTATTGTTTGTCTGTGATAGGACAGGTGGTTTGAGTAACAACGCCAATTCAAACCGAATGCATTTATAAACACATCACTTGCATATCTGTCTTTTACATTTGTGTTTGAATGAATCTGCGCGAAAGAAAATATTTAGAGTCCTGCACAGGTTCTGCGGGAACGGGACATAAACATAAAAATCGTGGTCGGAATATCTAAGGTCATGGCTTTAAGTGAACTGTGTCACAATCACAAGGGGGCCCATTTGCAGGTGTTGTATGTACAGTACAGGCGCTCATTTCCTTGATCAGAATAAAGTGCAGTGAATGCTATATGGACGTGTTGTTTAAGTGCCGCATCTAGTGTGAATTCCAGGTCAGGGACATCTAATGCATTTTAATGAATAAATTATGCGAGCAGTAATGTGTCTGCAAATATATATATATATATATATATATATATATATACACACACACACACACACATTACTGTTGGGATAATTACAATAAAAGTAAAAAAAAAGGCTAGAAAGAGAGCTCTCATACATGCCTATCTCTGACATGCCTATCTTTTCTACACAAGCTTTTGCAGAACTGTATGTGCTGTC
The DNA here is from genome assembly GCA_030014305.1 of Clarias laeviceps. NCBI lineage: Eukaryota > Metazoa > Chordata > Actinopteri > Siluriformes > Clariidae > Clarias > Clarias laeviceps. The sequence goes on along the minus strand of JAQMYJ010000002.1, from coordinate 17,402,723 downwards.
AGGTGACATCAAGCCCCAGCTTTACTACTCACACTGCGTTAATCCGGGTCTGAGACCTCACTCTCGTTTGAGGAGGATGCACTGTTCTCAACTTTGTGTGTGTGTGTGTGTGTGTCTACAAATCTGTGTACTCATATGGCTGTGAATTCAAAGGAGCGCTCAGATTCAGCATCTTCATGCTTCTTAAGTCTCCTTGCATCATGGCACACTTCCTTAAACAGTTGAAGGTCCTAGCTTAAATATTGCCTGTTTTAGCATCAACAAAACTTTTTTTTTGTGTGTGTTGACTTTTGTTGACGTGGGGCATCAAATAAGAAGATGAAAGGGTTGTCCTCGGAGGACGCACTGGTTAGGCACACTTTTGTTGCATTCATATGGTGAGGTTGGATTTGGGGATGGCAATAGCGGGGTGTTAACTGAGATTGCGGCTGACGCTTACTGAGTTCAGGCTCACCGGCGCCGCCACCAGCAGTTTGGGGATTGGACAGAGGTGTGTTTCCACAGGAATGCAGTGGAGGTCGACTGGGTCAGCATTCAGTACCTCGGCAGGGTCTACTGAATGACAAGGACACAGGAGGATAGAGGAGGGGAAAAAAGGAGGTAGAAAAACAAGAGTGTTGAGAAATAAAGTGGTTTCGGTGCAGGTATCGCAAAATATTCAAATGTGGAAAAAAACATTTGAAAAACAGAAATTGTTTAAAAGCTATCTCAAAACAATATCTCATAACGTATAGAAGAAACTGTAATAACCTTGATATTCTGTAAAGGTGTGTTAGGAGGTTATGTGGCCAAAAACACAGGAAATTAATAGAAGACTTCTTCACTCTACTGTTCTACCCAAATACTTATAATGCAGGTGAGCAGTGCTGACATCAAGATGGAGGACTCTGCAGTGTTTCCCCTCTTGATTAGTGCAACAGCATCACCGGGAATAAACCCTGCCAGTGACAGCAAATTGTACAGCTGGGACTCAGAACTAAATCCCTGCTGCTCTGCTATATTATGAGGTGTGCTTCAGGGATCTAGAGCCAGATGTACGTACACGAAAAGACGCAGTGTCTTTATCAGAAGTAAAGAGATTTATGACCAGTAAAGTAAAAATTGCTCAAAAAAAGTGGAGCAATACTAAAGCACACAAAACTGTGTATCATTCAATCAGTTGTTTTTTGTCAACATACATATACAGTATATATATATATATATATATATATATATATATATATATAGTATGTATATATACAGTATATATATATATATTCATAAACAAATTAAAACTAAAATAATTTTTTTTTTAAATAAATAAAATAGTCATTTAGAATAACATGTAACATGTAACATCCTATCTGTGTCAAGAAAACAAACAAATAAAAACATAGATGAGGGCTCATTATCTTTTTTTTATCCATTTTTAATTTAAGTATAAAATCAGAAAAACTCACAATCCGCTTCCACCATCTTTATTTTGAAGATAAAATTTTGTTCTAAAAGACTTTTGGCAAACCAACCGTTCAACAACACGAACTGCTGTATGTTTGCGTGCACGGAGGGCTGGGGCAGTTCTCATACAGGTCTGTGTGTTTGTGTGCTATAGAGGGGATGAGTGAATCAATGTGCTGCGGGCAAGAAAATAAGATTTTATTTATTTTAAATAATACAAAATAGCTAATTTATATGTGGAGGTCAGTGGTCACTGTAGAGTGCCCCAAAAATAAATTAGTATATGGGAAACGCTGCATTGTGCCACTAAAATGGTTAAAATAAATTTTTTAAATGCTAAATTTGCAACCATAATTACTAGACATGTTGTCATAAAAGAACACTTATTCTAAAAATGTATAAAAGTATTCCAATCCTGCAATAAAACTGTGCCATGGCAACACATAAAAATTCAGGACTGTATAAAAACGCAAGTTGTCCAGCATTTTTCATATTTTACTTCCAAAGAGCCAGATCTTCTTGCATTTTTTTATTGTAGGCTTGAGGAATGGTTTTCTTTTTATTGGCTTTCATTTTTGATAGGTTTTAAGCTCTCATTTTCAGTCCCACTCCATGTACCTGATCAGCTTCGGTAAAACATTTGTTCCCATTTCTTTAATTTAATGTACATAGTTTAATTTAATTTAGTATGAATAAATGAGGGATGGCTCAAGGCTTTTGCACAGTACTGAAGATACATAAAAAGTCTTTGGCACCCTGTGTTTTTTAGAACAATCTTTGTTATCGTTTTATATTTAATTTAAGACTTCATTATAAAGTCAGTATGAAAAGCATTTCTTTTCAAACATTGGTATTCTAACACCAAATTAAATGCTTCAGAAAAAATATTTGTACACTAGACAAGTAAGCAGCATATTATGTCAGAGAGCACTTTTCATACAAACAAGAAACCTGCTGGGTTTTGCATGCAAAAAAGAATTGAAATTAAACAGAAATTAAGTAACAGTAATAAAACAAAGTCACTATTTGGTATGATGACCCTTCATTCCTAGGTACTATTTATGCAGCTTTATATTGAAATTAGCAACAAAGTGTTAGAGAGCATGCTGCAGAACCAGCCACAGTTCTTTGCATGCATAACCTGGCAGCTTACATTTTGTTTTGTTTTTTTGTCTAAAAAATGCTTTCTTGCATAATATGTTGCTTGCTTTTATGGCGGACAAATATTTTTCTGTAACATTTCATTTTGAGCTGAAATACTAATGTTTGAAACTCATTGTTTTTAGTACAACAAAGCTTGTACTAAAAATAAACACAGGGTGCCTGAGACGTATTCACAGTATTTTATATATACATTTTTATACATAAGCTGTTATGTATAGTACGTTAAGGTTTTTCGAGCAACAACTGAAAAACCAACTTATTACATCTGGCCCTGAGAAACTTAAACATTCAACAGCTATCAAAATTGCTAACGGTCACTGATAAAACTCAGAAGCTAACATGAAAAACTGTTCAAAATCCAGAGAACAAATGACGATGGGCACTTGTAATGTTTTCACTACACAGAAAATGCTGTGTGCCAACATAGAGTGGAGACATTTGATAAGGCAAGGTGAATACACACAGAGACACGGTGACACAGGGCAACACAGAGGCTCCGAACTGGTCCACAGAGAGTTTAAATCCAGCTGGGTTTAACTAGCACAAACAGCTAGCTCAGGTGGGTTGCCTAGGGCAGGAACTCCCATGTTAAACAAATCACAAATCTCAGAAAAACAGAAGCTCGTTATTGTGAGAAAGTGACTTCGTTCTCATTTCTGGCATATACTTCCTGTCAAGATGGTTGTTCATTTACACTCTCATTCATCCTCATTAACCGCTTTATCCTGATCAAACACTATGCACATGCTAGGTATTCTGGACTCAATGATGCCAAGGCATGTTCACACATTCACACTTAAAGCCAATATCAATCACTAATACAACATTTTATTGTGATTGTTTGTTCAAATTGCTGACTAATAATGCTGGATGTGGTGCCTGTGGACCAGTGCTGGATGCCATACAGCTGAAAAGAGAAGAGGCCAAAATGAAGGGGCAAACCTGATTGGAGGCAGCTGATTCGGCAAAAGGAACATTGGTGACTGGGGTCGTAGCCGACGAAACAGTGGAAGTGGTGGCACCGTGCATCATGGGAACTTTTTTCAGGCGAGTCAGACAAGAAACAAGGGAGAAGGGGGAGGTGGAGGGGAGGAGGAATGTTATGAGTACCATGACATTATATGCCAGAGGAAGAGGCGGAACAGTCATGGCAAGTAGCATTTATGTACTGCCAAGATGATTTTCACCCGAGAGCATGCATGTAAAACTTAAAGGTAACACTTTATAATAAAATAAGGTTTGATGGATTTGTAAAGTTTTTTATTTATATGGGTAGCATTATTTGGTTTATTTTTGAATTACTTTAACAATAACAAATATTACATCAAAAGCAGCAATAAAAGTAAGAACTTATTTTTGTATATAGTTCTACAAGAAGATTTGACCAAATACATTTTTTGTGCTTCCTTTTTTTATTCAACTAGCCTCACATGCCATACCGCTAGCACTCACTGGAGGGTCAGTTAACGAGGCCTACTTTCACTGAAAGAGTCAATTTGACTGACCAACCACAAGATTTTCCTGCAGCCCTTTACACTGGTCTACAACCAAAATACTTCCGAAACAACAATAGGCCAATTTAGCTCATTTTGGTTTGCTGAATGAAAACGATGCTTAGAATCGGCAGTTTGCTCTAGTTGTCAAGATACACTACTGGTTTATTATGAGACCGAAGGGAAAGCCTGAGATCAACTGAGTGTTAAAGTCAACAGGTTTTAAAGTAATGTGGTGTAGTAGAGTTATTTCATCAGGATACAAGCTCAATGGGAATAAAGTACCACGGCAATTGGAGTCTATCAGTGGTTACAACTGTAAGATTACTGAGCAGTAAAAACAGATGCTCCATTTAAGGAACACACAGGACAACATTTTTAAGATTTTTTTTTGCTTCAGAGAGGAAAACTGCTCATTATTACTTATTTTGATGCCCAGAATTAAAACAGGACAAATAAAACTACTGTTTAGCCACAGTTTTCATGATATTTGGGTTTGGGTTTTTAGGGAAATGTGTGTGTGTATATATATATATATATATATATATATATATATATATACACATACACACACTACAGTATTAATGAAAAATTGTAAACAAAGTTCTTTTGATGTATTTATTCTTGACAGATTCTTAATTTCACCCTATGTGTATATGGGTTTTAATACAAATAAGCAAATTTCTCATACTGCGTCTAATATGCATGTCTTTGTGTGTCTCTTATTATTAATGATGTATTATATGTACATTATATACAGGCCTGAAATGCAAACCCAAATATCTTGAAAACTGTAGCCAATCACTAGTTTTAACTGTCCTGTTTTATGCAGCACATCAAAATAGATAACAATTATCAGTTTTCCCCTCTGAGGTAAAAAAAAGTCTTAAAATTGTTATCCAATCAAACAAAAAGGAATAATTTGTTTACTCAAATTTACTACTGTTTAAAGAATCCTGCCATTGACATTCTGAAGCTTGTTACCAGAAAACTATACAAAAGAGACGCCTCTCTGGAGTATGGAGACAAGTGCTAAAGTTATTGATCAAGATGTTCTGAATTTGCAAAAAAACTTATTCTCATTCTGTCATATTTAGTATCCTCTTCCTCTGTACATTTTATATGTGAGAAAGTAACAACAAATGTAAAACTTTAAACAATAAATTATACACAAAATTAACAGTAAAAAGATTTGAATGCTAGTAGAAGATGATTTGTAATGGATCTAAAAAGTAAAGATTAAAATTTGTTTGTAATATATCTTGACATGTGGAACAATTTAAATTTAGATTGATGGCACCAGGCATTAGAAATGAAGAGAGTATTTTTGTATAGTATAATATAATATAAAATGGTATTGTGTAAAAATTTTATTTTGCCATATAAATTATATTGTAATGTCTAGAAGATAATTTATTTTTTATTGTACTATTTACTAGTGCTGTTTAAAGTCACTATACCATGTGAGCTGAATTTCAAAACAATAGTTATTATAAAGTGTTACCAACTTGAAATAACTAAGATCAATATTGCAGCTGTGCACTTAAAAAAAGTCAACAAAGTCATACAATCCAATCAGACAGATATATCTGATAATTGTATTTTGATGGAGCTGGACCATGTGTTGGAAGAAAGCAAAACTAAAATAAAACTGACAAAAACAGCAGAAAATGTAGCCTACACATACAATGCATTCCAGCACAAATCTAGCTTTGAGAATATGGCAGCTTCCTTCTTTGTTTTGACATATCTGCATGTAAGTGATAAAGACCAGTTATTTTTACATTACTAGTACATTACAGGAATGTGTGAATGGCACACATAGGGACAGTTACCCAAACCTCCTCTCTTTATGAATGAACAATCATATACAGTATAGCAGGGAGGAAACTAATACAGCATGATACATGAACAGCACCAGCATCCTACATGATACAGACACACAGTTCCCCTTGCATACACACACATACACACTTCAAACTGATTAAACTTTTAATTCTTGTTTGGGAGAGATAGCAGTGCTGTCATTGCAAAGCTACCTTAGGAAGACTTCTGAGTCGATTCTACTCTCAGAGCGTATGTGGGAGTAAGACAATGTTTTTATGAGTGTATAACCTACAGAATGCACGGTATAATTTGGGACTGATTTGGGACTGATGCCTTAGGGCATTGACCTGGACTTCAGCAAAGCAAATGGTGACTCGGTGATGTATCCTTGTGAGCAGTGTATGGATGAGGTGTGTGTTTGTATGTGTTTAGGGGGGCCTAGGGTTCTACCCTCACCAGTCTGTCCGGGCCCTGATAGGTAGCGGCTGTGGGGGGGCCGGCAGCTGCTCCAATCCCGCCTCTCCCAGCGGCCCTCTGCCAGTGGGCCGGGCGGTTTGAAAAGCCCTACAAAGATTTGAAGGGGAGATGACGGAGAGGAGAGGAGGAGTAGGAGTAGGAGGAAGAAAAAGGAGCACAAAGAAAACAAACAGGAACTGCTCTTAGTGGATTAGGAAAAAGGCCTTACTTTGGTCTAGCTAGCTTTGTGGCTCCATCGCTTTCATACCTGAGCACACATACACAAATGATCTGAGACGATGCACAGAGAGCAAAACTAAATGAGCAAACAAGGAGAGGGAAAGCAAGCGAATAGGTGACAAATAATGTGGCAGACACCACAGACACAGGATTTCACTGTCTAGATTAAAAACTGTCTGTTTTTTTAAATTTGATTTAATTTAATCTTTATTTTAAAAACTCTTCACCATTTCAATCACCATGTATTAAAATTACTATGTGCAACAACAAAAAACTTTATCTGATTCTTTAAGGAATATTTGAATGATGACATACCATCCTACTCTCTTGCATAAATTTAAAATGATGTAATTAATACTGGCTCATCTTATTAAAGTTCAGGCAGGTTACTGGCACATTTGTGCATCCTAGAAATGTAGTAGCTGTGTTTGGATCTCTCTCTCTCTCTCTCTCTCTTGAACCTGTGGAGCAGAGTGACTCACAAGGGACCTACCAATGCCTCCAGATGGAGCCATGCAGAGCAGGGAACCTGGTGCACCATGCACAGAGAACCCGGCACGGGGATGGTGGTGGGGATGGGGGTTGGGACTAAGAGGCGAGCCAAAAAAATAGAGTTAGTGTGCCGATAAAGACTGTGTTGGTGATCACGAGCCATACAGACAACACAGAGGCCACACATGAAAAAGCTGAGATGTGCTCAGGGTGGATTACTCTGCAATCGGTTTGATACATTATGAAATAATTTAATAAATAGGAGAGGATATGAAACCCGGATATACCAAAGTATTAAATATGCATCATACCCATCTACTTACCATTGGGTATAGGAAGAATATTTAGTTGTGGCTTTATGCAGTGCACAGATGCACTGGAGCAGATACTTACAAAGTAAATAATGCAATTCGACACTAGGTCACAGCTCAGTGTGTATGTGTGTGTGTATGTGTGTGTGTGTGTGTGTGTGTGTGTTGTTATGGGGGACCTGTTAGCATGACTCATGTGCAGACTAGACTACCCAGAGATGCAGAAGATGCAGGAGCCCAACAGGAGCAAGAGAACAAGCAAGGAAAGAGCTCGGCCCAATACTACTTAAGTCTGACTCCTTGTGTGTGAAAGAACTGAACAGAGTGTGTATGGAGAGGACAGAGTAAATAACAGCTGAGGCTCACCTGTGGGAATAAAGGCCGGCTGCTGAAGCTGCATGCTGGCCAGAGCCTGCTGGTAGTGGAACATGCTGGGGTTGAAGACGGCCGCAGCGCCATTACTCTTCTCCAGGGTGGGCCTCTTTGGTAGCTGCTGCATGCTGCCTGGAGGCAAGGCCTTAGGGAAGAAGAGAGAAAATGATAGAGAGAAAGGAAGAAAGGAGAATAGAGACAGAGATGAAGTGAGAGATGAAAACAAAAAAAACTAATCCCAGGTAACGATTAGATAATAAAAATAAAGCAATTATAACTCATGATAAAGCCTGCTGTTATCTGCGTCTGTAATTAGCTCTTTACAAACAGTGCTATATTTATACTCTGAACTACCGTACGTGGCTACTTACTGTAATTTTTATGAATGCAATCTGCATATTAAAGACATTATGCTGAAGAAAGCATGACAAGCACACATCCAAAGCTTCTGCGATACACATGGAATAAGATACTGACCCAAAGCAACGTCCACACTTTGCTTCAGTTATTACATTTACTATAGGTACATACTAAAGCGATTCGCTTTTGTTGGATTCATACTGTAATATCAGTCTTGTCTATTGGCAAAATTCTCTCTTCTTCAATTGTGAACTTACTGCCGAGTGAAATAAAAGTAATAATTTTCTCCTTTTACAATTAGGTGACTCTGTACCAGCAGACTGCACTACAAAAACATAAATAATTTATTGTGCAAGCCCAGTACTGTGTAATACATTGAAGTGTGTGTGTTTGTTAATAACATTGTATGATGATGATACTTTTGACAGTCATGCTTGAATGTGTACACAGTTAATATTTGGTGGTGAAAAAAAAAAAAAAACAGGAAAAAGTTTTTGCTTTGTTTTGTTTTAAAAAGGTGAGAGGACAAAAGTACCAGGTCAGGGGTTGACTGCAGGTTGCGCTTCAGAGGACGCGCTGCAGGCTGAGACCGGGGTTAGCAGGCAGTGAGCGCATGACGACAGCAAACCAATCAATGAAGACAGACAGACAGATAGACAGATGCACAAACAAACACAGGGCACACAAGACTGTAACCAATGTGGGAATGGTGTCAGCTGAGATGGAATTTTAAAGCATAAAGTGGAGACAGAATGAAAAAAAATGGAGGATGTTAGGGCAACACAGGGCACAAACGTCAGTTAATCAATGAATGGCTAACGCAATAAGCAGTATGAGGAAAAGAGAGCAAAGGCTAAACAAAAGCAAAATGATATGAGAACAAACAGAAACTGTGGCAAGCTGATCAGCAAGCTGGAGAACTAGAAATTGACACAACACTTCAACAAACCTGTTAAAAACACCCGGCAGGAAAAAAACTGAAAGCCTACAAAATACTGGCTGTTGCAAAGGGGGAAATGGTATAAGCACTGCAGAGGACACGGAACAAGCGCTTGTGTCATGCGAGGGAGCGCTCACTGCAGCAAAACAGCTGTATGCAGAAGGCAGGCAGTTAGCTGGTGTTGCACAATTTCCTTTTCTCCGCTTTATCTGCTTATCCTCTCATTTCTCCTCTTGTGTCCTGCCTGCACCTTCGCTGCAGAGCTAGTGCTTGTAACTTATCATTAAGCTGAAAGTGTCCATACATCATTGAGAAGACAAAAGATTCCCCCCTCCCTCCTGCACCCCCCCCCCCAACACAAAAGGGATTCTAAATTATTAAACACACTTTCCATTTACGTAGTTTCTTAAAAACGAGTCTAAACCAGTGGCTGCTGAAGGTGCAGATTGCTGTTCCCACAATCCTCAGCCTGTGACCTTGTACCATGACCATTAGTGATAAGACCAAAAACCCCCCACCTCGCCCGTTCACACCTGTTAAGATTCCACACTTATGGTCTCTGGTCAGTTGCCTCATTTTGACTTTAATTGTTACTCCGTTAATTTTGTAGTGTATGCCTGTTTGCCAATCACCTGACCCTTAGGGTATTTCCAAAACATCATCCAGTAAATGATTAAATTTGTTTAAAATATTTACAGTGCTGTGAAAAAGTATTTGCCCCTTCCTGATATATGTTTTATTGCATATTCGTCGTGCTTAAATGAAAAAATATATATACACAAAGATAACCCGAGTAAATACAAAATGCAGTTTCTAAATGATGACTTCATTTATTGAGGTAAAAAAGCTGTACAAACCTGCCTGGCCGTTTGTGAAAAAGTAACTGCCCCCTAAACCTAATACCTGTTTGTGCCATCCTTGACAGCAACTACTGCAATCAGGCGTTTGCAATAACTGGCAATGAGTCTTTCACATTGCTGTGGAGAAATTTTGGCCCACTCTTCCTTGCATCGTGCGTGAAAAGTCTGTTTGAAGTCATGCCACAGCATCTCAATCGGATTTAAGTCCAAACTAGTGCACTCCAAAACGTTAATTTTTGTAGACGTTTTTTTTCACAGCACTATAAGTACAGAATAGATACACTGGAGGCTTGCAGTGTACAGTGTAAGGATCTATCCAATGATGGAAACTTCATGGGACCTTTTTAAGTCGCCCTGTATAGTGTCTGCCAAATGCCTAAATGTAAATGTAGTGTGTGATGTATGCCTACAATATGAATGTGCCACCTCTCCCAAAAAAAATAGACTATACAACAATAGGAAAAATCACAAATACAACATTAATAATCTTATGCCATGAAATAAACAGTGGGTGTGAATAAAAATCCCTTCATGAAAATCAACCAACGCCTTGCTTTAAAATCTGAAAAGTGTATCTTGTTTAGGCTAAAAACCTCACCAGCATTAAGTGTGTAAAGCACCTGTGCAATGCTTTAATTAAGGACAATCTCGTGTATAATCGATGTTCTGTACAAGCACTTCCATTATACAGAGAGCTCATTCATTCTCCTTAACCAGGACAACCTTAGTGAATGAGAATGTCTCATTTATTTAAATACTCTTGCTCTTGATTACTGTACAGGTTTTCCTTTTCCTTCGCTTCCTTCACTTCCTCAGACAGAGGAGTGGTTTTAATAAAGGCCATGACACTGCACCTGTGTTTCTGTCTGGAGCAGCATCCAGCGCATATGTGCAGCGTTGCTCCTGGTGTATAATTAGCTTACTCGGCAAACCTGAGATACCAGATTTTGTTTGCAGTTAAGAATTTGAATGGAGGTCTGAATTTTATTGGAAATTAACCATCTGGAAAACTTTATATCTGGCTACATGAACACATCTGTATTAGAGTAAAACTGTCAGCTCCCAAGACTTTTGTTTTAATCACCACACAAATACACTGATCCCTGCAGTAATATATTTTTATATCTAACAAACACCTTAATAGAAAAGCTGAGTATTTGAATATCAGAAACTCAAATCAGTTAGCGTTTAACTGGGTATTCAAATATCTGTATAGACCCCTGCTAGTACTAAGCTCTAAGTATCCAGAGAATCAGAATGCTTTAAACAAAGGCTCTTCATCAATAATGCAATCAAAGTCCTTTGTGAAACCATAAGTGACACAGTGAACTATGCTGCATTTTCTACAGATGGGTGACAAATTAAAAGAAAAAACACAGGCTGTGTAGTGTTGTCAGCAGACATGGTTTGGGTCCATTTGTGCCCTTAGAGCAAAACCATCAAAGTTACACTGACTGATCAGCATTATTGCATTTCTGTGTGGTTGAATACTCTCTACCAGAGTGTCCCCATCCTGACTAACTGAAGGATTTAAGTTGTGTAAAAAGTGGTTTCAATTCTATGTGATATCCTTTACAGTCGCCACATCTCAAACCAATAAAACACCTATAAGAGTTCTTTGGCCCTCTATGACAAGATGCAATGCTCTCGTTTCTACTGGTGGCCCAAAACCCTATAATGTGCTAATTTTAACTTTGTCACCCATCTGTATATGTTTACTGTTTTTATTTGGTGTACTCAAAGCTTATGTAGGACTGCAGTACTCTAGATGCCACTGTTTCAATCTCACCATGGCTGCTGCTGCTGTAGCAGCGGCACACTGGCTGGCCTGCTGCTGCTGCTGCGCTTTAATCCTGGCCTGCAGGTGTGCCGGTGGGTGGAAGTACTTGCACTTGTCGCGTGAGCAACGGCCCTTTACGTAGTCCATGCACACAATGACTGAGTTCTCGCTGCCATCCACCATGCCCGCCTCTACTGGGTGAGCGTAGCGGCACTCGTTCTCACCCCGTGTGCAGTTGCCCCGCTGAAACTCACGGCACACCTGGAAAGGAAGCAAAAGCAAGAAATTGAACATAGAAGGGTCTGGGTGCATGTTTTTAGTTCTAGTTTACTTCAGATTAAATATTAACAGCTAAAAATATGGACTGTTCTTTTTAACTTAGCTGATTACAGCAGCAAGTCTCCTATAACTATAACTGCTATAGTGTTTCCCTTAAACACATAGTTTAACACTTTCACTGCTGCTGATGCACTTTTGTTATTAATGTCATCTTCTTTGTAAAGTCTAAATAGAAAATACATACCGTGATAAAACCTGTGAGAATGTACTAGCTGGTTATTATGTATTGATTTTTGTATATTCCTTTTGCTTCTTTTTCGATCTTAACTAACACACAACAGGTTAAACAGCTTAGAGCCCAGAGCAATAGACATACCTCAAGCTTGTCTGTGCGAACATGCTTCTGAGTGGAGTTGCCGTTGCCCACAGTGATGCCCGTGGGGCTTCCCGGGACGAGCACGGGAGTGCTGGGAAGCAACTCGGGCATGAGGCCGATGGCAGGGCTCATGTGGCCCATGTATGGATTTAACGCCAGACTCTGACTGGTAGCCAACGAGGGTGATACTGGGAACGTGGTCTAACATACAGGAACAGACCGAAAGAAGAGAGAAAATGATGAGGCCAGTAATTTCAGTAAAGGAGTAAAGTCTAGTCAACTGGAATTATACAGGGACTTTACAGTTCAGTTCATTATCTCATTTAGAAAGCTTGCTGTGGCCTTGACTTCCTAATTACAAGGCTGTAGTAAATTACCCTGATTAACCTTCAATCATTGTTTAAAAACATTCTTAATAAACCACTCATGTTAAAAAAAAACATGAATTTGGGGTTAAACAAAGGAATAGCACCGGGAATGATGTAAAAAGTGGGCTCACTATGGGCTGTAGCTGGGCTCCAGGCAGCATGAACTGCACCTGCTGAGCCAACATGGCAGCTGCTGCCTTCTGCTGGATCAGGTTGTTCCGGCCATTGATTTCTAGCTGGGTCTTCAGGTGTGGAGGCGGGTGCAGGTACTTACAGTTATCACGTGTGCAGCGGCCCTGAAAGTGAGCGAGAAAGAGAGAGGGTATGAGAGAGAAAAGTTGAGTGGGGCTGATGATAAATCATTCAAAAGGAATCGATGCTGGGCAGGGAAGAGATAAGGATCCTGTGATTCGGAGAATACAATTAGAAAGTAGTTCCTTACATGTGTGTGAGAGGCAAATTACATAAAGTGGTAAGAAAGCATAAAGTAGGAAATGTTTGAAGTGAGTCTCAGGAGTGCTGGAAATTTACCAGCCATTGAGAAGATAATGTAGGACTAATGTTCATTGTTACTAAAGTTCTACTGGATTATGTGAACAATCATCACAGCGCCCACAGCAAAATTTAAGCAGGTATCCTTTGAAACATATTGTGTCCTTAATGCAATTTTTTCTCATGTTTATTGAGCTGTAAAGTCACACAAGTGAGTTCCTTAAACAGGAACATTACCACATCGTCATGTGAGCAATAGTTCAAATCCTACTGCCAAACAAATACTGATACAGAGCTATATTCAGAGTGGAGTTCTAAGAAACATTAGGAATGAGGCAGCAAATCATTCTGGATGGGACGTCGGTCCATCATGTAACATATTCACAACCCCAGGGGCAATTTAGTTTAGCCAGTACACCTACCAACATGTTTTTGGCTGGAAAACTGGAGAACAAAAAAGAAGCCCACTCGTACACTTTGACAACCCACACAGACAGAGGGATCGAACCAGAAGCTTTGTGAGGTTGTAATGCTACCTGATGTGCCACCATGCCTATTTACTGGCAACTTACACATCCAGATTGAGGTATCATGTCATAATCTTGTATTATACATACAGATTATCTCATAATGACACATTCATGACTCACATACAGTGTCCCTGAGCAACATGGCCTCAAATGCCTAGACTGTATCAACACTCAGATTAAGCAAAAGTCTAATGTCTGTTAGAAATGAGGCTCTCAAACTGGGTTCCTACAAGAATCCAGGGTTTGTTTGTCTTTTCTTTACCTTTGGCTTTGTAACAGTGATACAAATCACAAACATTTACATTTAGGGATCTGGCAGATACACTTATCTGGAGTGAATTACAAAATACTTTGAAATCATCATTTATATTATATTTAACACTGAGTTTTTGTTGTTATTATGGTTCAATGAACAATTAATAAGTAAGTTCAGCCTTTATTCATTACATATACATTATTGCACAGTGAAATTCTTTATTCTTTACATATCCCAGTTTCTTATTACTAGGCTAAGGTCAGAGCGCAGTGTTAAAGGTCTTGTCAAGGGCCCAAAGGCAGCAACCTGCCAGAGCTGGGGCTCGAACCATCCTTTCGATCAGTAACTCAGAGCCTTAACACACTGAGCCACCTAACCGCCCCTTGTATAACAGACTTAAAGTTACAGTGTTAATGATGCTCACACTGCAGTTCCTAGTAACAAAATAAGAACTAATGACGTTACACAGTTATAGAAGAGAAATGATCACCCGGATGAGGACTGGTTCCCCTTAGAGTCGGATTCCTCATCAAAAAACCTCATCAACCAGGAAATCTGAAACAATTCATCTTATAAGAAATTTGAACTCGGACCTATTGTGTTTTTTGTCCATAAAAATGTCAAGAATAAAAACTATTAGCGCTTAAAAAATAATATTAATTGGACATTTTTTACTAAAAAGGTTAATATTTCGATTAGACTTACATATGTATAACTGGATTATCCAGGCACCCTCGAAGGTTTCAGCGTTTTTTTAAACATTCTCTTGCACTAGTATTACACTGCATGCATAATATTATATTATTAATATTTAAATGGTTATTAATTCATTATAATACTATGTATTTATTACAGTAATTGGATGTTAAGCTTTCAGACACTGTACATGTTTTAAGGTGTGATGTATCTGGGTCATAGTTGAGAAAAACTCCTAGAGAAAATCCCATACACACTCATTGTTATTGGCAACACAAAAGCCGTCACTGTGTACCTGTCTTTAGTTCCTGTTTATTCGGCTATTTGCCTAACTGTAGGTTATGAAATATTTATAGACACATTATGAAAGCACATGTTAGTCTTTCACAGCCAATTTTCCCCATATGGAGCCTTCCCATCTCATGACTGATAGAGTTATTCATTTCCCATGGCTTCAGCTTCTCTTATAGTGGGGAACCATGTACATTGCAAGCAGGGTACATTAGCCAAGGGTGAAATTCAGTCAACTTACTGTAACTTCATTACCCCTGCAGAATAAATCATACTCTGTTCACAGTCTACAGAGGAAGCACAAACTTTCTGGTTCGCACACAAATACACGCACACACACACACACACACACACACACACACACACACACACACACGGTTCTATGCAGGTTTCCAGGCAAACCTAGAACTAGGATTTAACTTTGTTAAAAGGGGACTGCAGTCTACCTTCTGGCTTCACTGACTATATCTCAATCACCACTAAAACAGTTTGCATCTATATTCAAAATGTTCATCCAACATGCCTTTGAAATTCATAAAGAATGAATTCTTCTTCCACTGACCCCACTCAACCCTGACCATATAAATGCAAGCGTGTGAACTAGAAGAACTGGAAGTGAAAACGTTTTCACTCTGAACGTTGATGAACTGCTGGCGAACTAAGATGATGGATGGGGAAAGCTAGAGAGATGTGTTTACTCCTATCCACTGGCCCACCCACGTACGCACACTCCAATCATTCACGTGACAAATGAATACCGCAGTCTCTGTCAGAACACAGATCCCGAAAGTCACACCTCTCTCATTAAACTGTTATATTTTTGACTTATCGTGCAACAGATAACAGTCTTTCTCTGTCAAATCAGCAACCGGGGATTGCAACACCCACTATGGAAGTTTGCCATCTCCTGAATACTAACTACTTGCAACAGCCAGCCATTATTTTACCCTATACCCAAAATACCCTTGACAGGGGTGCTGAAACAAGGCTGACTCCAAGGGCCCTTAACAATGCCAAGGCCAAGGGTTGTTTGAGGGCCCAGAATCTCTTGCAACATCCCAGACCCTGCAACTTAAATCGCTGTTGGATTTACCCCTCTATCTTCTGACTGTTTTTGTGTTTTCTGTATGCTATAATTCTTTTCTGTCTTCTTGGTTTGTGTCTCCCTGACTGGGTGTATTCTGGTTAACACTACATGAGCTGGGATTTAATGTTTTTGGCTAATCATTGTCACAAACAACTGCACCTCTGCAACATAGATTTAGTAGGTTTGAAGGCTGAACTAGATGAGCAGGGAACCTTAGCTACAAGGTACTTCCCAATCAACTACTCATCATCACCAGTTCCCAGCTGCTGCCAGGTTTGGATCATCTGCTGATGTGACATGTCGACCCTAGTGATTTTATGCCAGCTCATACATCCTGACTGAGTTACCACGTCAGTGTAATAATGACACAGCTTTGAATCACATACGGAGGTAAAAAAAAATGACGAAGCATCTCAAAAAATTTGTACTGGCTTAGAGGTGAGTGGAGGCTTAGCACATCCTCTGTCCTGCTGACTATTGTGCTTGCTGATTAAGATGGAAATTTGCAAAAATATAAGGGACTTTCTAATTATTTAGGTTGAAGAGAAGATTGGGTTACCACCCAGGTTGCAGAATCAACTAAAAGTAGCTATGATGTAACTGCGTTGCCAAAGCTGCTCACAATTCAACTGAAGGCCTAAGCAGTTATGGCCACACAGTCGATGCAGAAGCAGCACCACCGGTCCAAGCACCTTGCCAAGGCACTGCAGAGATGCAGAGCTGCACACAAAGCAAGAAGACACCAAATAACCCTGAAAAATTTCCATTTAGGCAATCAGCAGACATGCAGAAAAGTAATCAGATCAAACTTATACCTGGCAAAATCACCACTTTAAAACGAGGTCCTGAGCGTACAAACATTAATAGTGGCCAAAACACCAAAAAGGCAGGAAACATAATGTAAAATACAAAGAAAAAAAGAAAAGAAAGACAGTGTCTAAGGAGCACAACAGAGAAGCATTCACTCTATCTAGAGAGTGAAACTGGCTATCTGGGTGGGCGTGATGGCATTACTGTTTCTTTGCTGTCCATCAAAGCAATACCACCCAACTGTAGGTATCTGTAAGATCATGTATGAAGACAGACTTTCCTTTGAGGCTGTTACATTGCTGCGTCATTTAGCATGAGGAAGAGGTGAAAAGATTTGACTTCCTGTGTCTTGGAGGAGTCGTATGCTGTCTTTTACCCTACTCAACTGTTATTCTACCTGAAAAAGCTAGATACTGGGTGGGAACTGGGAGATGACCGAGGTAGGAGGAAAATGGGGGAAAAGCAAGACAAAGAAATTCAGAAAGCAGTGTGCCTCATCTGCTTTCATGGACCATAAAAACAAACCTGACACTAATACGTAGATTTCTGGTGATGGTTAGGGCCCCTGAATTAGGCGTACATGGGCAATGCTTTATGAAGACCATACACCCTTGTGCTTTTGTTTGCAGATGTTAACGGAGTATGAACACAATTATGATGTAAGCAATGGTTCAAGCTAATTTGAGAAAGAGCAGCTTGTGGAGGCTCCTCCACACTCATGGAGCACTGGAATCTGTAGTATGTTAAAACTTTAAAGTGCTTTAATTCCCAACAGGCTTGGTGGGTGTTCCTTTTTCCTGCACATTAATTCAGAGTACCTTTATAGACAGAGGTTTAAAAATACATTTAGTCAAACAGACTCCTTTTTAGTACAAAACAAAGAGTTTTTGGTATAAGTTGATTTAAGCTGTGAATTGTAGGTAGACTGTTGATTAAACCCATTCTTAGCAGTTTTTGATTAAATAGCACTAGTGTTTTTGAACCTTCATAGACTCTAGTCTTATTACAATATACAGTGCTGACCAAAAGTATTAAGACAACACATATGACATGTATTGTTGTTCTCCCCGTCCAAAAAACTACTGATGCCACTAGTCAGTTCTGGCCTATATGACTGAAGAGTTGTGCTAATTAAAATCAAATGCTTCAATTGATGGATGGAACAAAATATGTGGAAGAAATTTCTGCAGCCGGTTACTTCTGCATGATGGACCTCACTTTGTGTTCACTCCTGCACAAAAATGGCTAGGGTGAATTGTGAACTTCTATGACAAATACATGATCTTCAGGAAGCAATCAAGCAAGCATGGATTGAGCGAATGACACCAGAATATTGAAGATGTCTTTTTGATTCTTTGCCCAGCCAGATCTATCAGGTTTTGAAGAATAAAGGACTTCATACTAAATATCAATTGAGGTATAGTAACTTCCTTGCATAAAATAACAAATTATTATTTTAAAAACCTTTGTCTTTAACCTTCCCACTAAGGTTGGCCAACCAGTCCCTGCCTCTTAAGTCTATCAAAACTCATAAATAAGGATGAACAATGATGGTTCATGGGCATATTTAGTGAGGTTAGCAATCAAACTACCAGCCAAAAAGCTATGTAGCAATACATAATAGCATCTGATTTCTACTATTAGCCAAAGACCAGCGCCAGGCAGGTGGTTCTGATGAAGAACACTGTAGGAAATGAACATAAAACCATTGTGATGTATTTTATTAATTCCAACTTCATCATCATGTAAACACATCGAGTGATGTTTCACATGGGTCTAACGAAAGAACTAGATCACTGGCAGTGTAATCCGATTGATAAGACATACCCTTCAGAACCTTGTCACAGGATCTCTGGGAATGATGTTAGAACTGGAAGTGCAAGTGTTAGGAAATGAAACCATGCTTGTCTTTTAAATAATGATTATGCCAAAGTCGCTTGTACAAAACAAAAGCTATATATCAGACTAGTCTAAACTCCTGCAACAGGTGCCATTTTTGCGAGACTGAAAAAGTCATAAGGTAATTGTTCGGCACAACCACATTACTAGAAAAAGCACAGACATTTTAAAAGAAGGCAAAGTCTTTGGTTTAAAAAATAAAAATAAAAATTAAGTCTAGTTGACTCCTTGGATCCTATGAATTGATTGTTAATAAAATAATAAAGAAGAATTTTGAAGAGATTAAGTCACAATTTTATCTACAATTTGCTCAATTTGAGTTGTGAGAAAATCTATTAATGAAAAACAAAAAAATGGGACTTCTATTATCCTTTTTTACATTTATTAGAATTTTTGTTTTCTTACTAAAATGTATTTATGTATTTTATGTATTTTTATAACATTTGTAATATTTTAATAGTTGCACCATGCTTCACCAATCGGCCATAGCATTAAAACGACACACCTAATATTTTGTAGGTGCCCGTGAGTAAGCCAAAAGGGCTCCTGATGACCTCTGAATGAGTGCGGTGGTATCTGGCACCAAGATGTTGGCAGCAGATCTTTTAAGTCCAGTAAGATGTTAGGTGGAGCCTCTATGGAGCGAACTTTATCCAGCAAATCCCACTGATATGGTCATTTTAAAGACAAAGTCAACACCTTGAACACTTTGTCATGTTTTTTTTTAATTCCTAAACTATTTGAGCAATGTGGCTTGCACATGATGTAGATCAGATCAGGCGACCGTCTTCCACTGCTCCATGGGGTAGGCAAGTTCGGTCCTAAAGAGGCGCAATCCTGCAGCTCCAACTCCAATCAAACACACCTGAACAAGCTAATGAAGGTCTTCAGGATTACTGAGGCTACAGGCAGCTGAGTTGTTCTCAGGGTTAGAGCTGAAATCTGCAGGATTGTGGCTCTTTAAGACCGAACTTGCCTACCCCTGGTCTAGTTATTACACTAGAGTGCCCGTTGTAGGTGCGTTCAGCAGTGGAAAAGAGATCAGAGGTCATTTTGAGTTCAGCATTAATGTTATCAGCCATCTGTGATACAGTAGCTCTTCTGTGAGAATGGACCAGATGAACTACCCTTCACTCCCCACAAACATATATAAGCCTCCAATGCCCATGACCCTGTCTTTGGTTTCCCAACTGTTCTTCCTTGGACCAGTTTTGGAAGGTTCTGACCACAAGTCATAAGACCTGCTGTTTTGAAAATCCAGAGAAGTAGCCATCACAAGCTGTCTCTTGTCGGTCCTTACACTTGCTCATTTTTCTGCTTCCAACACCTTTGAGAAATGACTGTTACATGCTGCCTAATACTGTATATACCAACCATAGTGACAGGTGGCACTGTAATAAGATAGTCACTATTATTCACTTCATCTTTCAATGGATTTATGACTGATCAGTACATGTTAGGTTTAACCTAACCTATGCTTCTTCTATTTTTGCTCATGTTCTGCTATTTTGATGGGATTTCTACTTTTGTAACTTGGCATTGACTTTGGACATCAACTGAATGTAATCTGTTCATAGTCTCTCTCACAAACAAAGCACATACAGTCCATGTTTGCATCAGAAGTAAAGAGAGTATGTTCTGGGAGTATTTAGCAATGAGGAGACAATCCCGTGAGAGCAGAACTCCTCAAAACACAGAGGAGAAGGCAGTTGAAAGCACAGATCAGCAACAGTGCTAAGCTGCATTATTAATGGCCAAGCTGGGTGGCTAGACAACCAGAAATCTCTTATCCAAAAAGAAAATTAAGAAGTAACATGACAAGAAATAAAAACGTTCTGGGCCATATGTGTGCTAAATGCTGTGTTTTCCTCCTGATGCAGAAAGAAGCAGAGAGAGGAATGAAAAGCTGTAAGTCATGTCGTGCTGGATTCAGCGGGTCAGGGATCTCCTCCACGTAGCCATGGTAACGCACCCAGCAACTAGGAGGAAGTTTTGCCTCATCCGGTCTCCTCACCACTCATTGGTCATAGAGAGAGCGGAAGATCTTAACAGACAAGATGCTGTCAATGATTACCCGCAAATATTCCTCCCCATGACTGTAACTCGTGGCTTGCGTTATTAGAAGCGATTCATTTGAATGAATTATCGCAGCATATCGCATTCTCGAATGTTCATTCTTGAATCAAATCCTCTGCACCATCAGGGTTAGTAATACAAATTCCATGTCTGAAATATTTTCTGCACTTTTTTTCACACACACAAAAAAGAGAAATTCATTAGCAGAACACAGACATTAATCAAAGTAGCACACGGTAGAATTATACAGAATGCATAATTTATGTGTGCCCAGACCAACATGCTGGCAGGCAGGCGAGTCAGATGTAATGGATAAAGAAGCGTCTCCAGCAGAAGACACCAGTTAGGAGAAAGGACATTGTGGTAGCCATTAAGGGATGTCAATAAATTAGCAGAGGGGAGGAGGAGAACAAGGAAAGAGGGTGGCATTGGGGGATGGGCTCTCGGTCACAGAGAAATGAATGACTACTATTAATATGAGGATTGCTGTATAATTAAAACCTGAACTGCGACTGCAGAGGGATTAAGACAAAGGGGCTTGCACTCTCCCTCGCGCAGCACTCTGACTATGAGCCTACAGCTGACTGCTTTGCTACGTTTGAAAAAATAATCCCATTTCACATTTGTAATCCAGACGGCGCGGCGCTGCCCAGACTATCACTAAATTAACGGCTGACGTGCTTCTTTGGTGAAAAGAATTAGCGTGTGCTGAGCTCCGGCCGCGGCTCCTGAGGAGAGGCATTCTCCACATGAAATCCACTAAAACTTTTGAGACTTCTGACCGTGCTGTGTGTGTGTGTATGTGCTTGTGCTCTGTGATGGGGCAGCACCCTACTGTATCTAGTTGCCGAAATGGGCTCCAGGTCCCCACAACTCTATACAGGATAAGCTGTACTGTGGAAAATTCACAGATCTGTAGCACAGCAGGTTTAAAATTAGTCAAGAAATTAGTCACATCATATCCTTATATTCCATCACCTTCTACACTGCTTATCACAGGCCACCTCTACAGGCATCAAGCAACAATTAACCTAATATCCAGTGTCTTTGGACTGTGGGAGGAAACAGAAGTACTTGTACAAAACCCACCAAACATGGGAAGAACATGCAAACTCCGCCCACACGGAGTTGTAATGTTTCTCATTATTACAGGCGGGCACGTAATAATGAGAAACAAATAGAGACTGGAAAAACTACTGACTTTGTCATTTTGACCATATGCACCCTCAGAGTCCAGTATTTAATGGAAAGTCTAAAGGAAAGTTCCAGAACTTTTTTATTACAGATTGCATACTGTAATGTATTACATTCTGCCAAAAATTATTATATAAGATTCTGGTTACATTTGCACTACATCTTGGCTATTACTCCGCATTGTGCATACGTGGACAAAAGTGCTTCATCATGTTTTTGCAGACCGAGTTGACCCAGGCTTGCTCTATACTTTTAAGGCTGACACAGACACACACTGCTTTTCAGAACATCAGCAGAAGACTCATCGCAGCTCAGCAAAAAACAGCCATGAGGTGTGAGCACAAGAATACTACAGTGTGTATTCATATATGTTAAATATATACAGATTTATGTTATAATTATAAAAGATATATGGCTCTACATTCCGCACCAGAGCTAACTTTGTAAAAGTGTGCACTTTGAGTTAAAGTGTTTATGTTTGGGGTTGGGGTTACCTTGAGGGAGTCGAAGCAGGCGATGACGCGGCCGTTCTCCACATGGCAGGTGCGAGAAGGGTGAGCGAACTTGCACTCGGTGTCAGAACGTGAGCATGAGCCTCTCTGGAACTCGCGACACACCTCTAGCGTCAGCCACTTGGTGTCCCGGCCTACAGCAACGTTGACGGCCATAACGAGCAGGCGGTTAGGATCGAATTAAAGGTTGTCTGGGGGTAAGAAAGTCCAAAGCGCACGTAGCAGGACAAAAAATAATGATCAGTGTGCCACAGCACAAAAAACACTCTGGTAAAAGGAATGAGACATGCTCTAACGTTCAGGCAGAATGGCAAAAAAAACAAACAAAAAAAAAAACAATGAAGAATCTATGACTCTCTGTGTTCCATATGAGCTGGATAGTTGAGCAAGGAGAAGGATGCTGAGGCAGAGCAGGTCACACAGGCATGCTGCAAAGGCTTGTTGACAGCTTCACTCAGACTGAGGCACTAAAAGTGCAGACAGACACGTACTACTGGGCTGCAGTGGCTGTCCTGGCTCGTAAAACCAGCTTCTTGCTTTACGTAAAAAGACTTTATCCACTTTTCCCACCCTAAAGGCAACCGTCCCGCTGCTGCAACATCAATGTTTTCTAAAAATGCTCACATTTCCAGACAACAGAGGATGAAGAAAAGCCTTCGTGACTAAAGTCAGGCGTGTTGAGTACAAAAGAAGAAACTAATCGACTGTCCTTGGATTAACAGGATGATACTGCAAGCGAGGTGGAGTGGGGGGAGGCTTGGATTCGAGGAACAGCAAATTGACCGTTTGCCTGTCAGAGTGAAATATAGTCTGAGTCAAGGCCAAGCGCAATCACAGATACACTTACACAGGCAAGCAGTCAGGTCTGCGGGGAACAGCAGCGTGGGAAAAAGCATGCGCCGGCACGAGGCTGCTGCAGCATCCAGTACATCCAGGCACTTAGTGATGATGCGCGTCCTCTGCCTTCTACTTGAGTCGCATTCTTGTCCCTCCTGTTTCTCCTGTGTCTCTTCTTCTCATCGTCACCCTCCACTGTCTCCTTTAGGTCTTCTAAAGCACGACCACCTGACTTTAAACAGAAAAGACGGAAAGAATTACAAAAGAGTAATGACAAGCTAAAATATGTGACTAAAAGGAGAAAATACCTTTGTAAGATAGTATATGCTGAATGAACTGTAGAAATGAGATTGTGGAAGCCAAAGCATAAAAGCGCAAGTGTTTACACTGCAAACCTGCGAATTCAGAGTGTGAGCGTGAGAGAATGAAAGTGCATGGCAGAGAGTGCATGAGCGAAAGGCAGCGAAAGAGGGAAAGAGAGGTAGAGGAGGCGTGCGGGCTTGAGGCAGGCAGCAATGCACAGGAAAGGGCAGGCTGTGTCTTGATTAAAAGATAGAGGGAGGGAGGGAGGGAAGGAGGGAGGGAGGGAGTGAAGGGAAAAGGAGGGGGGAGAGAAATAACGCCTGAGAGATCACTTTATGATCAGAAGGGTCGGCGAGAACAACAAGTTGATGACGGTTATGCCGGTGCTTATTTATCATTAAAAAAAACGCAATAGAGAGAAGAGTTTGGAATTTGTGCATGATCCAAAAATACAGGTAGTGAAAGACACGAGGAAGGGAAAGCCTGGCCCTCGCAACGGCAGCTGCTTAGGGCTCAGTGACGTGACAACCAATCAGTGGCCGCTTTGCAAACAGGCTGAGTGAGCAGCAGCCAATGAGGAGCAGAGTTACGCATTGACAGTCTTCATCTCCTCTCCTGCCTCCTCTGGAACACACTGTCATTGCATGTGCTCTTGGGCTCGACTGTAAAAAGAATGAAGCATGCCGGCCCCTCTCCCCCCCCACAAGCCTTATGAGGAGAGTTTCTGTACGGGTGGATCACTCGATATGCTTTCACCACACAGCCTGAGTCTCTCCCCGTTTCTCTCATAAACACATACACACACATATAAAGGATGGCTACATTTCTCAATATTAGTCACATTTAAGATACTGCAGGAATTAGACAATTATAGCTAGAGTATTATAGAGAGAAGCATTATAATCAAAACCCATGAGATCAACACAAGACATGGGAGGATCAGTGGGAGTGAGTTCGCGTTTGTGTTTGCATGTTTGTGTCATGGGTGGTTTAACAGCTGACACACGGTCTGCAGAGAAGAACAATCGGTGATGTAATACAGATGAAGGTGGGCGATACGGTGAAGGACTAACAAGCTAAAAGTAAATCTGTGCCTCTTGCTGCTACTGGGGATCTAAACAGACTCTACAGACTGTATACGATGATGATGATCATTATTATTATTATTGTTATTATGAGAGTAATTGTCTTTCCTGTTGATTTCAAGACCCTAATGCCAACACTTCTACTACTTGACGTTTGTATGAATGTACAGTACTATGTAAAAGTCTTGTGCCACCCCTCATTTTGTCATATTTTGCTTCCAAAGAGTTAGACTTTCTAGTGTTTCTCAATGTATTGTTGAGGCACAGCTCCTCAGGCTTTCGGATGGACTTGCTCGCCTTTCTGGAAAGGTTTTGGTTCTCACGTTCATTTCAGTCCTTGTACCTGACCAGTTTCAGTGGAATATTTTTGTTTATTAAGCCACACAATGACCTACAAATCCTTAACTTAAGGCAGGAGAGACAGATACAGATGATGACAGATGACCAGCCTGGTGATATACTGATGATGCTGATTGCTTGAAACAGACAAGAGGGAAATGAGGTTGCTGCTGAGGCTGTTACATAAACAACCAATTTTAAGATTGTATCCTTAGAAACTTTCCAGCCTGTCACAGGTACACGTTTGTTAATATTTCTATAATTTAATTTACATAATTTTATTTAATGTACAGAAATGAGAGTTTTTTGCACAGAACTGTAGATTTAACATATACATGTTAAAAAAATATTTGACTAAATTTAGTATTCACTTACTAAATAAATTTATCGAACGAGTTATCGAACGCTGGTCTCCACGTGTAAATATGGATGTACGGGTTATAAAAAGGAAAACCTCCACCACATGTGTGTAACACAAGCTGGCAAGCAAATCACTACACGTCACACTCTGGTAAGCCACAATTTATAATACAACTACAAACGGCTCATCAAGATTTTTGAATGTGTAGCGAACTGTGGATAAAATTCTGAAAGACAGACCTGGCTTTTGATAGATAGGTGAGGGGAAAAATAATTAGTAAATAAATACAGCCCATTACTGACCTACACAAAAAAGGTAATTGCGCATAAAACCATGTACTATAACAAAATTGCCTTATTTACATAACCGGGTCATGGTGAGAATATTGCACAGAGGTAGTGATGGGCGAGAAGAGATCTGTCATAAGGTTTAAACGACAGCAAACAGTTAGCAGCAAACCCACTGATATCTTTTATAGAGTATAGCAGACAACCCACCACACTTAATTAGTGCTAAAGCTGCATAAAGGACAATGAACTGAAGGATGAACTGTCATCAGCTGACAGCTATAGGCTGTTCCCGGCATTGACAGACGCAGTAAAAAGTAAAAATACACTTTTGCAGTTAAATCCCACCTTCTGTTATGACTGGTTACAAGCATTCAGGTTTCATCTATGCAGAGAGTAGAATATGACAGGCTGTGACATATGAACCCTTCCAAGAAAACAAAGGCAGGACTTAAAGGCAGCTGTTTTTTAGCGCAGATAAGCACCTCATCAGTGGGAAACAGCAGTGAATTGGGGCGACAACAACCTGATAGATGATCGCAGCATTTAGTGAGAGATGTGAATATGCATGGCTAGCAAAAGCACCTCAGCACACAGTTCATCCACCCCTTGCCGATTTGAGATTTTGAGTTCTAAGGGAATTTTTTACCGAGTCCACTTGAAAAGGTGGAGCCAAGGTGGAAGTCAATCGTACCTTTAACCTAAACAGCCACAGGTGATGAAGTAGGAAGGCACGAGAGAGCGTTGCTTTTGACATTCTTTCCTAAATAACAAAATAATATTAGGTATAGCCAAAAGTTAACTTCCTTATTCTGTTCTTCTTTTGTGTTTAACGAGCGGTTCACAAACCGAGCAGGTGAATACCTGAGAATTCAGGACAAAATCAACATGAACGCTATCTAGTGGGCGAGTGGGGGGAAGTAGTCACTCCTGGGCACGGTACAAATCGATCATGCCTAATGTGAAAACTAAAGTGTGCAGCCATGGTGTACCAGGAAAAGGCACAATACAGTAAGTTGATTTAAAGGAATGCATTTGAAGAGCAATAACACGCATAACACCAGAAGTGTTAAAATGAGTTCATCATGAGTGGGAGAGACGACTCTGTGTGTGTTTACAAAGAAAGTGTAATCATGTACATGATGCTTTGTAAATAAAGTTCAAATTTGCTAAAAAGTCCTATTGTCCCCTATACGTGGAGGCTTTAGGGACATGTACCAACATTTGACTTTGTAATCCACCGGGTAGACATGATCGAGGTTAATAACATTAATATGCTGATTATGTGATAACTCTAACAAGCCAAATGAGTCAGCTACCCGATTTCACACAGCTAAAGAGACAGAACTCTAAAGTCTAATGACTGCATGTGCTCCACTTGATTATTCTAATAGAACAGTTTGTAGGGTTGATGTTAGGGATCACTTGCCATAACACTGTACGTGGACAGGCATAATTAGGTTCTCCACTGGTTTAAGACATTGAGCTGTTTGTCCTGTTCTTTGTCTATTTTTCCCCAGAAACGACAGGATTAGGGTTAGCAGACAGATGAACAATATTCCAGTCAAATAAGATGTCCTGGGGAAAGCTTGCTTTCATATATAATGCATTTAGTGGATTTGAATAGCACTTTCTCTTACGGTGAGGTTTGCTTAAGGAGGTAAGAGCATGTCTAATATATTATTTGCATATGCACTTGGAAAAGTTGGAATATTTCCAACCAACGAATGAAAGAGTTAGACATCACTTTTCCATGCTCATCATACAAGGTTTAGAACCAAGGAATCAGGAATAATTAGCGGATTTGAAGATGCAGAACATAGGGATGAATGAATATAAGGGTACGGTGAGCAAAATAGCACTGCAGTCATTGAAAAAAAAAAAAAAAGAGTGAAAAATCTGAGAGAGGGAGGAGGCGATGGAGTGAGAGCGGGAGACAGAAGGGCAGATAGGATCTGTGCCCATGTCTCACAGAAACACACACAGACGGAGGAGGCGGCGGGGGGTTCGGGAGTGTGACTGCGCAGACAGACAGCCCAGAAGGGAAGGAGAGCACTGCAGTGAAGTGGGAGAGGGTGTGAGCAGGATGATGTGAGCATGTGTCTGTGTGTGGATGACGGTGAAAGAGAGCGAAAAGAGAGAAAGAGGTGGAGAGGGAGAAGGAAAAGAAATAAGAGAAGAAGGGGGTGGAAATGAAATTACTAACTACATACTCCAGGACAAAGGAACCTCTACATGAAGTGAAAAAAAAAAAAAGAGAGAAAAAAAGGCAACAGAAGGATGCTGGGTTTTTATACATGCTGCTCTGCTCTTCCTGTGTACTACAGTAAAAAGGCAGCGAGGGGCCTAGGAGCCACACACACACACGCACCTGTTCTCTGTACAAACACATGCTGTTTCTATTCGCGTTATAGAAATATGGCAGGTGAACTGCGAGTAGAAGTGAACCTGCCACGTTCCACCTGGTCCTTGTGCTAAAAAATTTTTTTATTAAATAAAGAAAGAAAAGTCATGGTTTATACAGCATAAAGCAGCTACAGACAGCTGTGAGTTACAGAGTATGGTTATAAATAAAGCGCTGATGCCATGACATGAATGTGTAGACTGAATAATTAATGATGCAATGAAAACCGGAAGACCAGAAGTGTTCGGAGGGAGCGTTTACGACGTAGGCTGGACTCGGCCTGCTCGTCATGAACCGAGACTGCTGCAGTGCCCTTGAAAAAAAGTGCTCTCTGCAACTAGCAAGATCACACAAATTAGCGCGTGTCATGCAGGTCTCCATGAGAGCTCGTAGCAATGTGCTTCGACAAACATGACTCGATGACTAATGATGTTAGCATGTTGAACAGCAACTGTTTCCTCTGCCTGCTCGAAGACGGCACACAAAGGATCGTCTGTTGGAGCTTAATAATGTTATCAATTTATAGGACGGGCTTCGCTTGGGCGGCGTGGTGATGTCAAGCTGTTTTACAGTAACCTTCTGCCGCTGCTGCGACGTGGCTAAGCAAGGACCAGATACGGTAGACGAAGAGATGTGTGTGTGTGTGTGTGTGTGTCACCGCTGCATGTCTGAGAGCAGGCCTGCAAATATCAAGCGTCTGGAAACGCTGAGTGTATTGACTCTACAAGGTCACTCAGCCAAGAGCACCAAGACACACACACACAGAAACACACACACACACCCACACACAGACTTCCAATTGCAATGACCTTCAAGAATGGAGACAAGTGAATTAGTATATACAGTGTGTGACAATGCTGACAAATTCTTCAAAATCAGACAGTTTTTTTTTTAAGCAGATATATTAAATAATAAAGAATTCAATTCACAGAAGCAGTTTGCTGCATCCATGCCAGCTATCAGTTTCCTCATATTTTTGGTGCAGACATCTGTCTTTCATTAAACATTAACTTTGATAAACCCTCTCACTGAAAATAAAAGCTGCCGGCACTGACGGAACAAAGCTGTCTTCTGTAAGCCGTGCACCAAACGTACTAATCTGCAGGCTTCAGACGTTTGATCAACTTGATCAATACGATGCCAGGAAGCCATCCGCGGCGTAACACTCACGACGGTGAGCCTCTTGGCCACGCTGTTTCACTCTCTGTCAAAACATCATCCAAACTACAGGCCGAAATCAAGCGAGATAATGATTAACCCAGCATTTCCAGGTCTATCCGTTTGCTAAGTTTTACCATCCTGTCTTTTAAGCAGAGCAAAGTACCATATCGCCCAATAAAACAAGCATGACCAAACAGGCCGTAACCTGGAAAAGATAATCAACTTAAACAAACAAAACCAACGCCTTCAGCTGCTGCCCAGGATATTTTAATACCTGATGCAGAATGTTTATTAGATTTCTCAGCCTTACAGAAGACACACAGCTCACCAGACTAAATACTGTATAAAAAAAAAAAATCATTCACCAGTGTTAATATGAACTCCTGTATGTTATTGAATCAGCCAATCGTTTGACAGCAAAGCAAGTCATAATCATGCAGGTGCGGGTCAATGCTCACATTAAACAAAATCATCAGAATGTGGGGGAAAATAGTAATATTAGTGATTTTGAACATGTCAGGATCTTATAGACACAATGAGTAAAGCATAAAGAAAAAAATAATAATAAAGGAAATGCCTCGTTGATGAGACAGGTCAGAGGAGAATGACTGGTTTGAGATGCAGTAATACAGTAGCTGAAAGGCATATGCTAAGGTCCAAATTACTGAGATCACATTTTTTCTTATTCTGATCTTGACTCCAGAGTGTTAACTGAAGCTCTTGACCTGCGTCTGCGTTATGATTATTATCATTATTATTCACATAGAAATCAGAGCAGCTGTGGTGTTAAAATGATAATGACGTGAACTTTCAAGGGAACTGAACTGTTATGTTGCAGTTGGGGATGGAGATGATTTCCAGGCAAAGCATTGTGGGTTAGCGCTGTCACCTTGCACCTCCAGAGACGGGGTTTCTTCAGGGCACTCGAGTTTCCTAAAGACATGACTAGTGATTATAGATTGTGCAGTGTATGATTGGGAATGTGTGTGTGTGTGTGTGTGTGTGTGTGTGTGTGATAGTGTCCTTGCAATGGTTTGGAACCCTACTCAGGGTGTACCCCTCGCCTTATGCCCTAAGTTCACTGAGACAGGCTCCAGGGCCCCTGCGAACCTACATGCTGAATTTTTGATGATGGATGGTTGAATGATTTCCAGGGCAGAATAAAGTAAATATCAATTTAATCCTCTTCAGTAAATGCTTACGGGTGTGAGGCAGAAATACACGCTGGACGGGAAACCAGTTTATCTCAGGGCCACAAGCCAGATTAATTTAGAGTCATCACTCCACCTACCAGCATGGTTTTGAAAGGTAGGAGGAAACCCATGTGGACAGTGTGAGGACACTACCTGCCGTACCACTGTGCCACCCACAACATAAACAGAAAGGTGAAAGGAAGAATCTAGCTCATTTCAGAATGGCATGGACATCTGAAACTTCTGCAATTAATATTTTACAAATTGCACCTTTAACAGCACTTCACATCCATATTGAAGTCTTTGATATACTTACTGTAAAATCTCAGAAAAACTGAATTCAAACAGATTAACATTCTACTGTATTCATTCTGTGTTCTGAAACAGCACTAGCTGTGCCCTATTTGAATATTTTGGCTAAATCTTGGGCCGTTCCCTTCCATTGGCCACCTCAAACATCATCCAACCAACTAGTAGGATGTGGACAAAGGATACGTCCTAGTGCAGCATAGTATCCATGACATCTATGATTTGCTATTGCTGCTGTGATTGACAGGAGAGGTCATATGCCACCCCTCCTACTCTTGGCTCCTGGCCACAGATAGCTGTTGAGTTGTTGGGATTTAATCTCACCACAGAACAAAGCTTTTTTGTTCCGCCCATCAGATTAAAAAAAAAACTCTACGTAGCGATCACAAGTAGAGTAGATCAGAGATCCTGTGAGACTCTGTCCTCTCTGTAATCAGCTACTACACATTGCAATAGACGTCCGCCAATTGTTTTGTTCATGAACAGCACATGGTGATTAAAGACTTTAAATGAAGAGCGAAAAGATATGGAAAAAAGCCACATGCTAAAAATGATGAGCGCTGTTCCTAGAGAGTTGAAACCTGATGCCTGATAGCTGAGTATTTTTACTGGGTAGGTTCTTGTGTAATATGCTATCCTTCCTAAAGATTGTTATCCTTCTGATTGGATTTCAGGAGAAAGCTGGAAACTCTACACTACAGTATGTTTTTGGACATGATTATGAAATGTTAAAAGGGGGCTGTTTTATAAAGACAAGCAAGTAATTCTACGAATTATAAAATTGTAAATGATGCTCATGTGTGAGTGCGTATTATAAGTGTAAAGGTTTGAGGGAAGGGCATGAGTGAAGAGCACAAAGCCGTTATTGGCAACTGAGTAGAGCAGAGGCATGATCAACACCGTCAATTACAACGGCTTCCATAGACAACAAGAAGACACAAGAGCTGTGTAATAAGCAAGTAACAGAGTACAGGAAATGGTGTTATTACACACACACACACACACACACAAATGCATAGCTATGTTCAGCACCATACTCATGCTTAGTGGGCAGGTCGGATGGAGGTGAGGGTGGGAGTGAAACACGATTCCTCAGCATGGACACTGCATACTGGTGCACTGCACAACATGCCCAATGCAGACATGCATGCAGTGTGCAGTACTCCTGCACAACAACTGTGTAACCTCTCACACAATGAGCTGGCGTATAGTGATGCACTGACACACAGTCATGACACAGGATATGGAGAGAAATGTAATTTATCATGCTCACCTTGTCCTTTTAACACCATTTAACATCACAGCCAATATGAAATAAAAAATTAGCCTATAGGATGGAACTGCAGACATTTAACTCAGACAGTACTCCTACTAAGCAGAATTTATTCTTGCTGGGTTGTACTTTAAACATGACCTCACTGTGCAGACAAAAGTGATTTCAGAACTCGTCAACCATGAACGTCCCAGAGTCAGATGGTGCAACTCTGCGGCTTGCTTTCAGGAACTTGGCCAATGGTGAACCCACTGAGCTAGACATTTCTTGCTTTTGCATTCCTTGCAAATCCATAAAACTATGCAAAAGCATTTTTCCTATATTCATCTCATTAGATAAGTTTATATGGACAACAGTTCTTCAATCCGATTGATTAGACATTCCAACGTAATCTCAGACGGATCTGCAGTTACATGCACAAAGCATATTATCAGAATATAACTTTTTTCACATGCTTGTAGTGGTTCCTGCTGTGAACTATAACAGAGGAAAAAGTATTTTTTTTTTCTTCAACTTTGAAGTTAGGTTAGGCATCCTTTCTTTTCTGATATATCCTGATTTCTGCATTCTGACTAGTTAGATTTTAGTCTTACCTATGATTGGTTAGTTGCTATGTATAGCATGAAATGGGAGCCAATCGTTCCTTCCTCAGCCAGAGGCCTGGTGGATGAAAGTACTGTTGTACATCCATCAACCATTGGGAGATGGTTGTTTTCACAGAGTTTTTAATTTCCTTCCTGAAAATGTCACCTCATGTAGGGCGAATATGCGCAGAAAGAATATACTTATTTAAACAAGAGTTAAATGATTGGGATCAAGTGTTTACATGGTTAATATTTACTTACTGAACGGATTATCAAAGGTTTTCCCCACCCCTCTCATTCTGATTTAGAATTCAGTCAGATCAGGTCAGATCAGGTAAGACTTGAGGCATTCACATGATGCAGTTTTTGCTTTTTCTGATAGCCTGGTTATTTCATTTATTAGTGGAATAATAGGGTCCAGGTAAATCCACCTAGTGAAATCCTAGAAATCCTTTTGGTTTGGTGTTTTATGGCGAGTCCCTAAAAATAATGTGCTTTGGGAAAGAGAAAACAACTTTTGTGGTCATTCACTCATGTGGAGATTTGATTTAGAAATAAATCATGGAGGCATAAAACAATGATGCATACAGTATGTAGAAGTAGTCCAACATATTTCATAACGAACACAGTGCAACAGTTCGTGTGATGCGATGCTGGCAGGTCAGATGCAACATTTAATTGGAAATTAATTGTATCGTAAAACACAGACAGTGTCAGGGTTAGGAGAGAATGATGGAGCAAGCTGCATTATTTGGAGCATATGAATGGTTAAAACTATATGGACATGCAAAGAAAAACAAAGCCCAAGTGTTCTAACTGTTTTACTTGCAGAACTGAAACTGTAGGCAGTGAATCGAGAAATGAGAAGTATGCCCTTCTTGAAATTAGACAAGTTGCTTGGTTTAACCATTTATCCCACACAACTTTTACAAATGAATATAACAGAACTGAAACAAACAAATTTCATTTATGCTAATCATACAGGAATACAAAAAAAAGATGAAACCTGGGCAAGAAAAAAAAAACTGAAATATATATTCATGTGAACTTATATATCAACTTTATTAGAACTCTCTTTTTAGGAACAGGTGCAATAAGTGCAGTGAGACAGCAGTCAAACTGCCATGAAGAAGGATGGGCCATCTTCCACACAGTCATGCTTTCCACTGTGTCGGAGTGAAAAATAGAGAAATAGCAGTTGAGGAGTGTGGGGCGGGAGCATGCAGAGGCAGAGCTTAAAATGGACGCCAGACAGTTGAGGTTGAGGTGAGTAAGAGGAGTGGTTAGGAGACAGGCGCCGGCAGCTGCATGAGTTAAACTGGGAGGGGGGAGAGAGGGAGAGAGAAAAAGAGGGACCAGGTCCAAAGAGCAAAATAATTAGGTTAAGTATCTTTAATCTCCTTAGCCTAGTCCTATGCTGCAATCTCCATTCACAAAAACATCCAGTTTCCTGCCTCCACTTATTACACACATATTACATTTACAGAATAAGAGCAAGAGTCTGTGTCAGTTTACAGCAAACACACTCCTTCATCTGCCAATGGGTTTGGATATGGCAGCTCTTTCCTTGAATATGCTTGTGCCTTCAGGGAAGAAAAACTTAATTAATGTGGTCATTCAGTAAATTCAGGTCATCAGCTGACTTCAATTTACTGCCACATAACGTTATTGAGTCTAGACCTGACCAACTGAAGCAACCCCATATCATAACACTGCCTCCAGAAGCCTCGTACAGCGAGCACTATGCATGATGTGTGCATCACTTCATGCGCTCCCTTCTTTCCCTGACATTCCCATCGCTCGAGAATAGGATCGACCTGAACTTATTAGACCATGTGACCTTTTTCCATTATTCCAAAGTCTAATCTTTATGCTCCTTACCACACTGAAGCCTCTCTTTCCAATTAGTATCACTAACAAAACTAACTTTTCTTATATCTACAAAAGTTGTTTTGTCCCAATCCCATGAGTTCTCACTGCACTCTGTAGAAACACTTTTACTATCACTATTACACATAGTTGTAGATTTTTAGGACGCAACTTTTAACTCATCTGTAGGATTTTATTTACTGTATAGATATAAAATAAAAACGTTCCGATTTATTTGACACATATTCTGCTTTCGATGTAAACTTTGATATGTATCTAATAAACGTACCATTTGTATTCAAACGTATTTATCTAGCCTAACACCAAATATTTGGACTAATGATCTCATTAAGAGGATGTTTGCCAATATTTATCCATCACCTTAAATTATATATTTAAAAAAAAAAAAACATTTAATTCTTGACAAATTCTACATAATTCCCAGACTCTGCATATATAACCTGTAATATATTGCCACCTTTTGAAATTAAATAATTACACAGGTCTATATTGGGACTTGGATTTTTATGCGATAATTGTGCAGCACTAGCTGGTGTTACCATATAATAATCAACATCTTCTGAATACTCAGAGTAAAGAACTCAACAGCACTATAGTACTAAGAAAATTAATCAACATATTGAGACCAATCGGAGCTTGAACCTTTAATAGCACTTTAGTGTAAGTGATATTAAATATTGCTGTCATTAAAGCTTTTTCTTCTAAAAAAGTACAATACAGATTATGATGACTTTTTCTGATTCCTCTTGTGATGAAACCAGATTCTGATAAATATCAGACAGCAACCTGAGATTAGAACGTGAGGCAACACATATGGTAATAAGCGCTAAATAAGATGTCTGAGATTACTTGGTAATAAAGAAAGATAAGCATGGGATTATATGCTTACAGCTCTGGCCTAATCCATTATGCCCATGTACTTTATTATATACACAGGCTCACCCAGGCATTCAGGCTTGGTAAGCAGGTCTTTGTAATGATAATAAAGCAGGCATTTCTTTATAAAAGATTTAAACTCAATCGCGGTAAACACCAAAAGTTTAAATGTGACAACTTCTCTCTGTCCTAAATTGCCAGTTATAGATGGATCATTCATTTCAGACTAGTCAGAACTGGCCTGTCAGGTAAAGGGGAAATGAGGACAGGTTGTATGTGTACAATAATGTCATACAGCGGTGTGGAAACTGTGATAACAGCGCAAGCAAGCTAGACAAGTGCAAAGTCCACAAGTTCAGTAAGGCATGGAGACGAGTCAGGACCTGCAGCGGGGTCATTGTAAACAACAAGCTGTAATGGCAGCGCTCTGTGCAGCCGAGCGACTTTTACGATGACCGGTTGTTCCCTCATATCACTCTGCTCTCCTCAGCTCCCCTGTTCCCATGTAACATCACTAACCCCCGAACACTTTATTCCTGTCCGATAACCTGCAGCAGGTCTTCTGTCTGCGTGTTGCATTGTTTACAGTCGGAATGTTGAGCTTGAAGGACTAATTATTGCTTTCCCAGTCCTTCATCATGTCCGTAACTGGCCGTTGTTTTGACTGGTTACATCAGCTCGGTGCAATGGTCTAAATGAGGAAGGGCATAACAACAAGAGCTCTCGGAGTTAGACGTTCCGCATAAAAACAACACAGACGTGTAGAGGCGGATGATTGTGCAAGTGAGCGCTAAGATTAGCTCCAACATTTAATATTCCCACAACAGTGCAGGAAGAATATCATGCCACTGCCCGCAATCAATCCCTGTGTTCGAAATGTCTTAGCTGCTATTTGTTACAAACACAATGTGCATTATGGGTATGCATGGCTACTACGGTACAACATTTGGACAGTAATTGCTTGCATTTTATGAGCACACTGGATCATCTAATTTATGCTTTCGCACATTATCTTATCCGACGGCAAAACTCTCAAAAATTTAAACTCTGTAATACATGTGTGTTGTTATTAATGCTGTATAATCCAACCGAACTTGAAGGTGTAATCATTAATATTTGTGGAAAAAAGAAAACTGAAATTTGTGGAATTTCAAGCGAGCTCATTGAGCCAACAACTCATTCCCACCCACATGTCCAAAGGCCCGCCCCCAAGACTTACGATGGTTCAACTAGAGTTTAACAAGGAATTTCATGACATCACTTTCAGGCACACTTGGACATTCGACTGCTTGAAAACCGAGTTATAGCTAAACCATAAGACATAAGCAAAATTCTTCTCGTAATGATTTATGAAGGGATGTAAAGTGAGCAGTGCCTATAAAATACCTGACGAGAAGCCAATCCAAATACAAACATACGTTCCAAACCGGAAGGCAGCTTTCCACAGATTTTACGGCCTGTTGTTGTACACTATTTAACATTATGTGTAGTAGTAAGACATGAAAAATCTCGACTACTGCACCTTCAAACACTGGTTTGAGAAAGAGAGAGCGAGAGAAAGCCACGCTTCCCGATCTTATCAGTTCACGTCGCGTAGTGTGAACTCGAACAGAATGATCCGCCTCGCATTCACACACCATGTACCTATACACCCTCCCTTACCCCTGACATGCTCCGTAACCTTTCTCGGTGTGACTCTTTATACATCGTAACGTGTACTAGACACGCACTGAGATCTGCAGTGAGAAAAAGGAACACAGAGGCAGAAAACAGACAGAAGCAAAAGGTCAGCGTAGTCAATCAGGACGCGCATTTCCTGTAGCCTGGACCATTAGAATAATGGCAACTGGAAGCACAGGAAACTGGTCCAATGGCTGTGGATGAGGGAGGAAAAAAAATGTGCAAGACAAACTAACAAGACATTATGGTGGCAATCTGGAGTGCATAAATCTTGAGCAAGTGCTATTTTTAAACCCTTAAAACTCTTCAGCAGCAACAGATCTGTACCAGCAACACAGCATAGGTAAATGACGATAAAAAGAAAAATAACGTGGAAATGTTACCACTACCAGAATATGGGAATGACACGTCAAAATGAGTGTTTTATTATTATTTTGGTCAGAGGAAAAAAAAAAAACACCACACATGATCATGTGTATTTCTTTGACCCATTTTTACAGTTTTTTGCTCAGTCATGTTTGTATAGTTGGTTAAAATGATATAAACGTCATCATAATGCCTATGCTGTGTCACTCTGTACTGCACAATCCTGAGCCCTATATATACGTTTATTTGTTTTGCAGGGGGGTTTCTTTTATTTTTTATAATTCATATTGTTTAAAAAACTTTTAAGGGCTATGATTAGGTAACAAACATTAAATATCTCTCACACACTTTTTTAATGCATATATTCACATTAAGCTCATCAGTGTGTGCGTGTGTGTGTGTGTGTGTGTGTGTGTTTTCACTCTAACAGCTGAACCTGCTGAAATGTTGCTCACCTTTCTGTCTCAATGTGACTACCGAGATGATCAACAGCTGCAACAGTCAACACAAACTTCAAGCATTTCATCAAAAAAAAACAAGCGGCTCTGTCTGTAATGGTTATCATATCAAGCCGTAATGCAAGAAGAAGAAGAAGAAGAAGAATCCATTAGGAGGAAAATGACATGTCAGAACAGGCATGCTTCAAGGCCATATGCAAAGCCAGGTTAGCCCGAGGCTCACGAGCGTTAACGTTATTTCACGTCACGTCAAAAGACAGAAAGAAATGTCACACACACCGAGCTGTCACGGACGGACGTGTGTATGGCGCGAGCACAGCTAGTTAGCTAACTGCGCCAGAGTGAATAAGCACTTACCTGTGCAGAGCCTCTTGTTCGGGGAGCAGCGCTCAGGACTGCAGCTCGGCCCCTCGGTATAAAGCAAAAGCAAACAAGCGAGTCGTGTCTCTAAACAGCTGCGAGCCGCTCATTGGTTCGTGTGCAGCGCGTTTTCTGCTTCTTCTTCTTCAGCCCTTCCCTATGTGCAAGTTTACTTCTCTCAGCTGTCGGGTTTGTGCAGCTTTCAGCGCAACGGGGATTCGGAGGAGAAAGGACGAAAAGCGAAGGAGGAAGCGTGAGGAGAACTTGCTAGCGGCGGGTAGGCAGCAGGCGAGGCGAGGGAGGAGGAGAGCAGAGTGTACACGGAGTAGGGCACTACAGCGTGCACTTCACTTCCTCCATTTTAGGGGAATCCCATTCCTACTCGAAAGAAAGCCTGTTGCAAGGGTGGAGTCGGTAAAGCTAAGGAATGGGGGAAAATATATACAAAGCCACCCCTTGCGGTGGTTGTTTAGTTGAATCCCATTATTCGCGTTAATCGGTTTGACCTCGAGTATTTACTTCTTTGACCAAACTGTCTTTTTGTACAGTTTTAACTTTGATTGATTTTTATTATTATTTTTTTTTTTTTACAAAGGCAGCAAAGTCTAATAATAATGATAGTAATAATGTACACGGTGTATGATTAGACAAACAAATATACAAAATCCAAAGATTTCATAAAACAAACACGCATATTGTTTACTTCATAAAGTGTTTATAAACCGCGTCTTAACTGACCCTTTGGCGACACCTGTTGTCGATAAAGTGAACTGCACAGGGCTTTGTCTCAAATACTAATGAAGGTCCTGATTCGTGATCCTGAATTACAGGATTATATACACACATTCTTTATATATTGGTTTATACATGTGCCATCCAGCAAATTGGGTGACAGACACTCTCCACCCTGGAGATACCTCGTCCTGTCGTTTCTGTGGCAGTTACTTAAGGGGTCGGGTTGCCAGCTCGACGCCCGATGGTCATTCACACTATGGGCAATTTGGGAACGCCAATCAGCTGTCTGTAGCGATGTCTTTGGACTCACTCATCGTCTGTATTTATTCCTGTGGAGATTTAGAGCACGAAACAAAGGACTTGAGATGGGGTGACAACCCTTCGCAGGACTCCCACCCCCCCAAAAATGGGCAATTTTGAAAGTTTTTGGACCGTGAGAGAAAACCAGAGTACCCAGAGGAAACCCAACAAGCAAGAGGAGAACATGCAAACTCCATGCACACAGACGGTGAGGCAGGGATTGAGCCCCAACCCTGGTGGTGCAAAGTGACAGTGCTGACCCACAAGTCACCATGAATTCTAGAAATGCTGTTATAAAAGACATTGCTTTGTTTAGAACAAACAACACGTAGCACAAATGCGTAGCAGCAGCACATATTTAGGAACCATTTCATAAAAGAATATATACAAATTTTTTTTAAAAATTTATACTTTTTTTGTTCCCCTGTGCCCACTTTTGCTCTCTGTTCACCCAAAACCATGAAGCATATTCTTCATTTACAAACAACGTTAGCATAAGCTAAGCTTAATTCGAATGTTAGAAAATGTTATTTAAATACACAGTGAAATCACCAACAAATCAAAATGATAATACCCAAATTTCAGTGATCACGTACCAATGTTACAATTAATATCAAAATTTATTTGAGTAGCAACAAATTGCATTCAATTACCGGCATATTCACACACATACCTTTTCGTACAATCTGTAATATAGCTTATGTTAAGAGTTACAAATAATGTGTTTTGCTACAAGATTTTATATTGAAGCCAGAGGCTACATAATCAGTACAGTAAGAATGCTAGAAAATATCACACCGCCACCTACAATCAAATGTCGTAGTGAAAATTCAAATAATTATTTAAAAATAATAATAATAACCATAAAGAAAGAAACCTCTTTGATTCGATAGCATTTTCAACAACATAAATTCAGTTAAGGACTTTAAGGTACACTGGTACGTAGGGAGGATTGCAGTGCGCATGGATTTTGTGCGACATTAAAAAAGGCAGACACCAGCACAATTTACTCCTTTGTGTTCCTATTCGAGTCTATCCAACAAAAACAAATGCACTTTTTTCTCTATGTGCTAATATAGAGCATAAAATTAGTGTTTTGTGGTTTAAATGAGTAGAAAATGCATTGTTCGGCAATTCCACTCATTTCTGTTGCTTTTAATGCGTTTTGGGCAATCACCATTGCTCCACGTTGTCCAAATAGTCCTCTATGGTTTCATTTTCGTCATCGTCCTCCCACCATGGGTCTTCAGATTCCAGCCCTATATCTTCTTCCAGAGTTTTCCCTGTCTCATCCTGCTTTGGCTCAGCAAACCTGGTAGCTAAAGACTGCCTCGTTTGTGGTGGGATTCTAGTGGGTTTAGTCGCCTTCCCCCCTGTCCAGTGTGGCACCTTGGCACGCAGCCTACGCCTCTCCTGCTGGCGTCGTTGGCGAGCCTGGCGTCGCTCCTTCTGCCGTGCGTACTGAAAGCGCTGCAGGAAGAGGTCACGTGCGTACTCGTACAGCTCCACGTCCCAGGCGTTGAGTTCACGGATGCGCTGCTGTGTCTCAGATGGGACGTCAACGCTGGCGGCACGTGTGCCATTGAGCTGTGTGAAGGGTGCGATGAAGGCCAGGCGGAAGGTACGCTCAAACAAGTACTGCGTCTTGCGCTGGTACTCGGTCAGTCCATAGAAAGCCATGCGTCTGAGGTTACGCTTGGCGCTTTCTAGTAACACAGAGCCACGCTGCTGCTCGCTCATGATCGACGCGTTGTAGCAGCCCACGAGGCTCAGGTCGGCTAGCATGCGAGTCTGACGATTGTTGGCCAAGTTGTAGGGGCACGCCATGAACTCGGCGAGAGAACAGCCTGACCAGTCATCACCCGTATAGCAGCTGGGAAGCTCTGCCAGAGTAGGCGCTCGTCCATCACACACATGCAGTGAGGCCTTCCACGTGGCACCACGCTGCACGTGACGCCACTCGCTCAGGTAGCGCGACACCGGGTCCCGCAGAATCGTGATGTAGTAATAGTTCCTGTTGAGAGGGAGCGAGAGAAACAAATTAATAACATACAGCACACTGCCTCCGAATTATAAAAACAAATCAAGTGTTTATTAAACTTGGATTGACCATACAAGTATAGAAGTATCTTCATGGAGGTAGATATTAGGCTTGTGCAATATAACCACTTAATTGTCTCATAGCCCATTATTATATAAATATTATTATTACCAGACCAGGCATCCTTTAAGTATTCTTAAGGAGCTAATGCTCAGGTAAACTACACCAGCTGATAGACAAAGCAATATGTAAGCCAAAGCGGGAGGGTCAGATCTTCATCTTGATCAGATTTCCCCTCCGGTCTTCATATAACTGAGGAAGCTTTAGTCAGTGCAGCATCTTCAGCACCGTTGCGCCAAGTAATGCTTCCCCCAGCGCGCGTGTGCTGAGCTCACTGCTGTTCACACAGCTGACTCACATCTGTGCAGATAACATCGTCCATCACATCCTGAATCTCATAACAAAGGTGAATTATTAAGACTGACGCTGAGAGATTAATGTTTGTGTGTCATGTGCAGAAGACAATGAGTAGATTTATTACAAAATTTATTACACATATGCAGAAAAGGATGGCAACAAATAATTCACTTAAGCCGATTTAATTGACCAGCGATGCCATATCATCAGCGATGTAATATCATCGTCCATCATAACAGGACTGGGAGAGAGGATAATGTAATCAGATACTGCCAGTGAATAACATATGATCAGTGCTGGTCACCGACAGACAATGATGTCACACATTAGCCTGTTTTGTTTTTTGTTAGTTAGTTTTTTTGTAACAGGATAATATTTTCTACAGTAAGATTTACATTTATTCTACAAATGTAAAGGTTATTTCACAAAAGTTTGTTTTTATGAGGCATTCACTTAATGTAAACAAAATGATTCTAAAATTGAATTGATATTATGATTGTAGTTTCCAGAGAATAAATTTATCATGCATTAGTGTGAACATATTGCTGTGTAAAGCAAATATTAAAAAGAAAAGAAAGAGAGAGAAAAAAATATGTATTTTTGTTGCTGTTCATGAAACTTTGTTAATTATAGGTGACATTTTATCATAGACAGCAGGCTAAAAAACAAACAGAATGACAATAAACTGATGATTTTATGTTTTTAGATCAGTTTCAAAATCCATCTTAGTGTGTCAGAGCACAAATATACATTAATACAAAATTATAATTCTGACTCATCTTGGTTATAGGTTGGTTATACAGTAGCTTGTTCATTAGGCCATTTCTTAGAGCCTGAATATCGTATGTAAAAATTACGTAAAAATTATGGATTAACCTGCGTGGCTTTTAAAAATGTTATACCGCATGGATAACCGTGCAACCGTGCATAAAAGCATATTTCACCGTGCCAGGTAAAAAAAAAGAAAAAAAGAAAAAAGATCTGTGCACTTGTTTAAGATGCTGATGAAGACAGGGAACACACAACACAAACGCAACACACAAAAGTTGCTATAAATTCTTACACTCCAGAACAGCCATCATGATCATGAAATCAGGCTGATAATTTGTTGGGAAACGTCTGTAATTATGAACAAATTTTACTGAGAGTTTCATTCTAGCAAACTATTAACTGCTTTTCCAGTGCAGTGATTCATGAAGGTCGCGACACCATGACAAATTAAATACTTAAGATTTACGCAGCCAAACTTCAAAAGGAGCGTGATGAAATATTGCTGTTCAAAACACCGATGTGTTAAACAAGCAAAAGCTCATGTTACAAATTGATGCTGCTTAACGGTGCATGCACACTTTACTTGCTGCTTGCTCAATACTATTTTTAGCATCATAACCATACAGTACAGATCAGACAGTACAGGCTACAACTATAACTGCTCAAAAATGTGTAACATTTTGGTATTGAGGATCACATTACACCTGATATTGTGAAAACACAATTATGCAAGGGAAAAATGTAAGGAAACACAACAGGGTGTAAGTTATTGAAACAAAGTACTGTATGGTTGATGCAACATAAAACCCTTGTTTGTTACAGGGCTGGGCAATAAAACCGTCTCAAAAACGGTATTGCGATAAACTTTATATGGATAATGATATGCTACCTGCAGCTTTTGGCTTGCATTTCCTACTTCTATGCTACAAGCGAAGAAACTTATCTGGAAAGTTTGGAAAAAGGGGAGGGAAAAAAAAAAAAAAAAACCACAAAAGGCACCAAGGCAATGGTGACCGTGAAATTGCACTATCCTGCAAAGCTGAGGCAATTGTAAACACAAAGGCAACACAATGTCAATTATATATACATAAGACGGTTTCAGGTGGTGCCAACCGAGACTCAAAACTCAATTTCATGATATAAAAAGATGGCATAAAAAATATTAAATTATATCTTGTGATAAATACCAAAAACAAAATAGTGTGAAATAAATATACAGTGGAACCTTGGATTATGAGTAACTTGGTCTGCGAGCATTTATTGTAAGACGAGCAAATTTCTTTTTTATTTTAACATGATAAACGAGCGAGGTCTTGATATATACGAATAGTCCGC
This sequence comes from Clarias laeviceps, assembly GCA_030014305.1. Taxonomy (NCBI): domain Eukaryota; kingdom Metazoa; phylum Chordata; class Actinopteri; order Siluriformes; family Clariidae; genus Clarias; species Clarias laeviceps. Next base: position 17,358,760 of record JAQMYJ010000002.1, on the reverse strand, counting down.
ATGGACTTTGTCTGCTGAGCATCACGTGATCACAACTGAGTCAATGGTGCCTCTCTCTCTCTCGCGCTGTGGGATTGTGGGTAATCATCTCCCATGCTCAGTCTCAGTCCATGTGCGTCACTCGTATAGTCAAAATCTGTGCGCGCATGTAAAGCATGTTTTTTTTTTTTCATTTGTTTTTTTAACTTCATGTCCAAGTGTAAGTGACTGTTCTTTAATAACTGTACTGCAACAACGCTCCCAAAGGAACAACGTGTTAAAAAGCCTGTAGCAGTGCGGGGGATGATGCTGTTTAACAACTATCCAACGTCACATTTCCGCGAAATCCTCAAAAGGAGGTCAAATCAAGTATCATTAGAGAGGTTCCTTGTTAAAGGAGTTTGAAAACATGAAAATAAATTTAAAAATGCACTAATGTAAATGGACTGGTTTTATATGTGAGCATGCCTGTAACAAACCACTACCGACTCAAACCACATAAACTTCACCCCAGGCGTCTAAGCACCGATTTTGTGTACATCACTTGTGAATTACACAAGACTCCTCTTAATATCATTTGAAATGCAAAGGTCTGTCATGCAAGCAGAGTTGTATTAATTTAATTAGTGGAACTTTTACCCCCTACAATATTGCAGCATTTAAGGATCAAGTTTACGAGGTTTAAAAAGCACATGAAAAAGGTTTCAGTGGGAGAATTACCTTGGAAAGAATGGTGTTTCCGTAGTTACAGTGCTTATCAAACATCATGTACCAAACAATGCTACTCTGAAGCAAATATAAAATGTGAATAGGGCTGCAACACAAATCGATAAAAATCGATTACTAAAAGCGTTGGCAACGAATTTCATAATCAATTCATTGTGTCGCGCGACGCAGAGACATTTGATTATTTAAAAAAAAAAAAAAAAATTTAGTTGAGCGCTTAGCGGAGTGAACACACTCGGTCTCGCGTACTGATATTAGCAGAGTTCGGCGCCTCATAGACAGGGTGGAGCAAAAAAAAAAAATTTTTTTTAAACGAGCGGAGGTAGAGGAAAGATACATGGCGGAGGCTG
>JAQMYJ010000002.1:17342264-17357605 GCA_030014305.1 Clarias laeviceps | reverse complement strand
GTGCAGGTTAATTTGTTTTATTTTTACTTTACAGCAGTGATTCTGTTAGTGTGTTTTTAAAAATTTAATTTGGTTTTCGAGTGTTTTTGAAATACGAGCCACTTCCGGAACCAATTATGCTTGTAATCCAAGGTTCCACTGTATATATTTGGTAGATGTAAAGCATTCATGTCTATGTTTTTTGGGTTAGTCCATTTTTATTTTATTTTATTATTATTATAACAGCTCAAGGAGCAACGTGTTTGTGCACTTTCTAAAAATTTTAGTTCTGTTTTTGAATAACGGGTTGGAAATGAATGCTTTTCTAATTTTTTTAGTTTTTATCCGATTAATCGAAAAAATAATCGACGGATTAATCGATTATTAAAATAATCGTTAGTTGCAGCCCTAAATGTGAATTCACTAGACAAAATCCCAGAAGTCCAGGAATACAGAAGTGCTTATCTTTCTAACATAAGATTAATTTAATTTATTTAGAAGCAATTTTCATTTGTTTATTCATCTTCATAAACAAATGCTTTATCCTGTTCAGGGTCGCAGTAAAGAACTCATCCACGCACCAGAGAGACTCTTCACTAGCTCACTGCCTGTGCAGAAAAAAAGGCACTGTTTCAAACAAGTACAATTATTATCCTGCACCAAGGAAAGAAAACCTTACAATTACTGGAATTGCATTCACACACAGACGATGTGTCAAGAAGTCACAAGGTTGGGGGGAAAAAAATGCTGTATCAAAAATTAAAGATCATGAAATATTAGTGCTTTTGACTTTATGGCCAGGCAGTACATATAGAATGCTACCAATAATGGTCTTACTCCAATAAAGTAAATATTGTACAATTTATATTTTCTAATGTCATATTTGTTTGATTTTGTTTAATTTTTAGAGAGAGAGAGAGAGAGAGAGAGAGAGTTTTCATGCATATAATCAAATTAACCACTTAGGCTTTACATACTTTTTTTTTTTTTTTTTTTTTTTACAAAGTCTCAGGCTCAAAGTTTACAGAATCACATTTTCACGGGCTCAAAAATAATTACACAACTGAAATATGTCTTGCCACATGGCCAGTGTGGGTAGGTTTTAGAGTTGTTTCATGACGAATTATGCAAATAAAAGGTCTGGCATTCATTCCAAGTGTGCCATTTGGTAAATGAAGTTTATGAGAGCTCTAAATACGCAGTTAAAAAAAAAGGATACTGATTCAAGTGAATGAGGCCATAATTAGCCTTAAAAAAAAGAAAACAGGCTTATCAGAAAGATAGTACAAGCATTAGGAGTGTCCAGATCAACAACATTCTTTAAAAGAACAAATGCACTGGCAGCTCAGGGACACCAGAAGGTGATTAAAATGGATTATCACAGAATTCTTTCCTTGGTGAAGGAAAACCTCTTCACAACATCTAGCCAAGTCAGGAACAATCCAGAGGAGTGAGGTGTGTCATTGTCAAAGTCTACAGACAAAAGACGGCTTCATGAATGTAAATACAGAGATTATTGCAACATGCTAACCACTGAACACGAAGAACAGATGAGACTCTTCAAAAGGCCCTTCTGATACGGAATTAAATAAAAGCAGAATGTTTGGAAAAGTAGAATAATACAGGCTCATGTTCCAAAGCTCATCAAACCCTCCCTCAAATATGGTGGAGGCAGTGATATGGCATGAACATGCATGGATGCCAGGGGATGTTTATTGATGTGACTACTGAAAGAATTAGCAGGATGAATTCTAAGGTGTATAGGTTTATACTAAAGTCAGATGCTGCATAACTGACAAAACAGTGCAGCTCGACACTGACCCTGAACTCACAGTGAAAGCAACAAGAGGAAGAAATGGAATGTTCCATCACCGAGTCAGTCAGCTGACCTCACCCGAAATGAAAATGCTTTTCATGTACTGAAGAGAACGTCCCACAAACAAATAAAGGAGGCTGCATTGAAGGCCTGGAAAAGCAACTCACGGAAACTCGGTGATGTTTATGGATTCCAGACTTCAAGCAACTTTTGACCGCAAATTATTTGCATCAAAGTGTTACAAATAATCCTTATATGTATAATAATGCATGTTTGTCCATTTACATATGAGCCTGGAAAGGGACTTTGTAAACAGTGTCTGTGATTCTTAAATAGTTAATACAGTATATAATGTTTGTTACACCAGGAATTAAATCTGACAGTGTGCCATGTAGTAAATGAAGTTTATGAGATCTCTAAATATGCAGTTTTCAATCGCATGATGATTGCTTCATTTCAATCCATTGTGGTGAGGGGAAAAAAAAAAAAAGTGTTTTTCTCCCCCCTTACAATGAAAACGTCAGACTGATTATTGTAAAGGGCAGCTCTCTTTTAAAAAAACATAAAAATGAGAAATTAGTGAAATTTTCTGCACAGAGAAGTGTCCAAAATCCATCTACAAATTTCTCCATTCGATTTTATAAGAGTGCCGTTATTCTCTCCACAGTTCACGGCACTAAATATAAAATGAGGTGTCATTTTGAAATCAATACTTTACAGAAAACAACGCTCCATCCATTTAAGACATTTTTTTTTTACTGTTTAATCTCCATGATATAGCTATATGATTTAGCTAGACGTTGAAACACACCATTGAGTCTCTATTTAAACACGGCTATACAAGAAGTTAAAGAAAAGTGATTGTTCTACTACAGAAAAGCAACCAAGCAGGATTCTTCTTTTTTTTTTCATGTATATGCTTGCTTTCACTTTAATTATCACACACCCAGTTTTCCCCCACCTGGCTCTTGTATTTAGAGCAGTTTGGCCAGGCCTAATCTAAAGAGTGAATAGATGTAATAATAGACCTCCTGTGGTTTAAGTTATCTAAAGAAAGAGTGTTGTCAATGACCCCTCTGTGGCCTTTTTGTCTTGGTGCATCTGGTTTCCCAGTGGATTTTCTCACTGAACAATAGTGCAGGTAGAAAACAATGTGAGGAGGAGGAGAGCTCAGTTCCATCAGGATTAATAGTTTTACAACACAGATAGCTGAGTAGAAATGTGTGTGAGTGAGAAACTGTGATTTAAAAAAATCCTAAATAAACAGAAATAAGCTGGACCTGGAGTTCTACACAAGGCTGTTCCTCACCTGGTGTTTCTGCGGATTTGAGGAGCCTCTCGGCTGTTCATCTTGTTCGGGACGCAGTTGGTCAGCTCGGTCCAGTCGGCGTGCAGTCCGCAGCTCCAGCCCGTGGAAAAGCGCGAGAACAGCCACGTTTCTTTCTTACCGGGCCGGTAGCACGTGCACTTCTTCTGCCCGACGTGACACTCGCACGGGCGCTCGAGCTGAATGTTGCGGACGAGGTGGCGACCGAATGTGGTGCCCCCGGTCTTCTGGATGTGCAGGAACACGATCACGTCGTCGCCCTTGATGTTGAAGTCGACGACGCGGTCCAGGTCCTGCGGCGTGAAATTGAACCGCGGCACGAAGCGCGCCAGAGCGCCGTCCTCCGCCACATACGGGTCCCCGTCACGCCCGTCGCTTCCGCCGCGCAGCTCGGAGAACGAGCCCAAGTGGAGCAGCTGGCACTCGGAGCCTGGACACACGTACTGCAGCACAATGACGCCGAACAGCAGCAGCATGAGCAGCGCGACCAGCACGCGACTGTAGCTGGACTTCTCATCCATCTTCTCGCTGAAAAATGGGAAGCATTACTCACTCAGAAAGGCGCCTCGCTTACACTCTTACTGCCCTGCCTCGCTTAAGTTACCCCTCACTGCCCTGCCTCGCTCCGTGTGTGTGTGTGTGTGTGTGTGTTGTCCTCTGGATGCTTTGATGCTCGACAACAACCCGAGACTGGTCGAGCAGCTTTAGCACACAATCCCGGAACTACTGCTCTCTCTCTCTCTCTCTCTCTCTCTCTAACCGCGAGTTCCCGGTTTAATCCCAAACCCCGGAGCTGAAATTCACATTTAAAGGCGGTTATTTACGAACAAGAGTGTGATTGAGATCCCCAGCGCTCCATTATGGATCCGTACTATTCGACTCTGACCCCCTTTTTCCCAGCAGAACTTGCGTTTTTGTTTGTCGCTCCGCTTTTCCAATATAAAAGTCCTTCCACAGCGCCTGTAAACACGCTGTTGTCGACGCCACAGGGATTCGCGTTGTGTTTTACTGAGTCTCATTTAACTTTCCCATTACATCAAGCTTATGAGATCATAATGGGCGTAATTTATTTCTTCTTTTTTTTTTTTTACAAAAAACTGTTGACTACCTGCTTCACAGTGCGTGTTAAATTAATGCAAATATCCCCAACTTTGTTTTAATTATGGCTCAAAACGTAACAGGGATGTTTATTGTTTTTTTTAATTTATTTATTTTAATCAAAAACCTGTTGACTACCAGATTCACTCACTCTCTTATTGTCTATATCTATTTCTGTTTGCAGGGTTGCAGGGGCCTAGCCCTGGAGACTAAGAGCATAAGACAGGGTACACCTAGGATGCAGTGCCAATCCGTCACAGGACACACACAAACACACACAATCTTACACTCATTCACACGCTACGGGAAACTAGCATGGCAATGTTTTTGGACTGTGGAAGGAAACCGGAGCTCACTAAGAAAACCCATCAAGCAAACCCCACTCACACAGACCCAAGGCAAGAATCGAACCCAGACCCTGGAGGTGCAAGGCAACAGTGCTAACCACTAAGCCACCCAAACAAGATTCAAAAAGAATTAAAAACACACAGATTCTTCAAAAAAAAAGGTATATTTGAAAAGGATGATATGATATGATGGTCATTCAGTTAATTCAGGTCATCATCGGACTTTAGAAAAAGAGGATGAATTCAGACAATTTCCGCACATCCACACTGTCCAAATTTTCGTAGCAATAATAAATCAAAAATACCCAACGCAATTCTAAAATCTGTTGACTATTTACAGAAGATTTTCATTGCTTTAGGCATTTATTTTCATCCTGAATAACACTGTGAAAACATCGTGTTTGTTATTTACTAATGACGTCAGTAAATCAAATTATATTATTCAATAATATTGAAATACTGCAGGAAGTAATAAACTGATTTCATATTTTAAAATTTGGCTTACATACGATTAAAAATTAATTTGCTACTGCAATAACAACACAAATAGTATTAATATTTTATAAGCAAACCTTTCTAAATTCAATATGAACAGCATCAGAGTAGAAAACCATATTTATAAGTTATTTCTTGTAGTAGCAACATTTAATAACATTCAAAAAAAAAAAAAAAAAGCCGTAGTGGTTACACTGTGGCTTCGCACCTCCAGAGTTTGTGTGCAAGGTGTTGGTATGTTCTCCCTGTGGTGGGTTTCCTCCCACAGTCCAAAGACATGCAGATTTGGTTGACTGGCATTTCCAAATTGCTCATAGTGTGTGTACGTGTGTGTCCTGTGATGGATTGGCATCCTGTCTCCTTGTAACCCCTAGAGCCCAAAGTCTCCTGGGATAGGCTTCAGGCTTCCCGTGACCCTGTACAGGATAAGCAGTATAGAAGTTGAATGAATGAATGAATTAAAAAAGTAAACCATTAATATAAATTCCAAAACTTCCATGAATACAATACACTCACTCACTCACTCATCATCTATACCACTTTATCTCGCATACAGTGTCAAAAACAGTCCTTGTGCAAACTTAATGGTTCTTAACCCAGTCATTTTAAATCTCTTTAAATTTTTCTTTGCTTGGTGCAGCCCAATAATTTTACCATTCTGAAATGGCAACTTTTTTGCCCAGGCAGTGTATTATCATAGTCAGGGTTTAGTAATAAGAGGTTATAGATTGTATTATGGTGATTGGGAAGACTAATGAACCACAACAATAGCAGATGGCTATTTGGTCAGACTAATAATTAAATCCAAATATTTGGAGACCACAAACTTAACAAAATGTGTCAATTTATGAATTTAAAAAATAGCACACCACGTTTTGTCATCATTAACCACGCAGTTAAATTTAGTAGGTATTCAGATAATTTTGTCATGTCTTTTTGTCTTTAGTTAACATGTTTTTACAGTCAATTCATTAAAAGTTATTAAAATGTTATCTTATAAATAATATTTTTATACATGTAACAATCTCCTTACTTAAAGTTTTTTCTTCTTTAAGCTCTGCAGGTGAAAATTATAGTTTGTTCTGAATGTTCTGAGGTATGATGCTACAGACTTTGCACTCGTTTATAAACACTCCATTTACACCGGTAAGTGTGTGAATTGTGTGTAAAATATAAAATGTGTATATAAATTTGTGCATTTATGCACTTATGGAAAAAAGATTTTATACTGTAGGTCTGTAGTTTCTGGAGTATTATAGGGTTCCATAATATCCTTAATCCAAATATATGTTTGACAAAATGATCATCTTAGCATTTATTAGTGTATTATAATATATTCTTAACGCAGGATGGATCTCGCTGCTGGGAAACAGAGAAACACGTCTTTCTCCATGGTACCTAATTGCAAATCCGGATAACAAAACTTATCTTCACATGACCTGTCAAATCACATTAAGGTTAAGATCTGAGGCTGCGTTAAAGCAAAGCTTAACAGTATTAAGCAATAATACACAGTAAACCCCTAGCGGTAATCCAGGGTTTAAGCAACCACAGTTATATACACAACACCTCTTTTTTTAGGCATGTTGTGACTTCCAGTGCACAATATATAATCACCAGAGAGGCTACAAATAAAGCAACACAACAATTAGTCAATCTGTCATTGTCAGGCCGGCACTTAATTGGCAGGAGGGCTCAGTGGTTAATGTGCAGGGTTATTAATCAGAAGGTTGAGGGTTCAGTCACTTCCAAGCTGTTAGTGTGTCCTTGAGCAAGGTATGTAACCCTTTCTGCTCCAGGGTTGTTGTATGGATATGTACAGAGAAGAATTTTACTGTGTTGTGAAAACGTAGGGATTTCTAAATAGCATACCCACAATTAAAATAAAGCTAATTAAAACATAGTTTAACCCCTAATCATTCAAAAACAACATATTTACATTACCTACAGTACCAGTCAAGTTTGAATGTATTTTCTACATTTTAGAACGATACTGGGGATTTCAAAACTATGAAATAAAACATATGGCATTAGGTAATTATGGAACAACAACAGCAGTCTGTTGTTATTTTAAGACATGAAGGTAAGCCTTTTTGGAATAGTTCTTGCTTGACCAGTATTTACAAGTGCATTCGCAAAACCCATCAAGCACCATGATGAAACTGGCTCTTATGAAGACCATCGCAGGAAAGCAAGACCAAAACTTCCCTCTGCTGCATAGGAGAAGTTCATTTAGAGTCACCAGCCTCAGAAATCACCAATTAACATCACCTCAGATTAGAGCCGTTATTAAGGCTTTACAGAGGATACGTACTGTAGTAGACATGTCAATATCAACTGTTCAAAGGAGATTACTGCATATTTTGGATGCCTTCATTGTTTTACAATATAGAAATAAACCACAATCAAGAAAGACCATGGAATTAGAAGGTGTGTCCAAACCAGCCAGATTGACTATCAGTTGACCAGTGCAGTGACAAGAGTGTTTAATGTATTGTGCAAAATGTTCTTTTGATGAACACAGAACAATTTTTATGATGCCAGTAGCTGTTTTTGTGCAAGGTTATAAATAACAAAACAAAATAACAAAACTGAAAATAAAATTGCATAACTGAAAACATAATTACAAAACCCGAAAAAACTTCAAAAACAAACTTACAAGTCAAAAACAAAATAAAACTGAAAACAAAATTACAAAAACAAAAAAAATCCCAAAACAAAATTACAAAACCGAAAACAAAATTACAAATCTTTGGATTTTTCATTTTGTTTTCGGTTTTATTTTGTTTTGCACGTCTCGGCCACCATAAGTAGTGGAATGAAATATTCAACTTATTAAATCAACTTATAAATTTTTCACTTTTATCCTCTACACGTTAGGTCGGAACTCCATCATATTCTAAAAGAATGTAAACCACATTCTGTCAATTAACTAGGACGGACATTAGGTTTTCATCAATTTACTCAACTTAAGTTATGGCTTTAGTATGTGATTTAAAATTCATTCTGGCAGAAATAAACACCATTTCACATTTTTATAAAGAAAGAAAGATGTAATTTATTGCAACCCAGTAAATCTATGAGGTCTGATTAATTCAGATTGACCCTATTCTAGAGCAACGTGTGTGTGCGGGGTAAAAACGGAAGCACTTGAAGTGACGTACCCATCATGCATAGTGTCCACTGTAAAAGCCTCTGGAGGCAGCATTATGATCTAGGGTTGCTTCAGTTGGTCAGGTCTAGACTCAGCAATGTTATGTGGCAATAAAATGAAATCAGATTATTATTGAATATACGGAATGACCAGGTTATCACATCAGTGAGTTAATACTTCCCTGAAAGCATGGGTATATTCCAGATTCAAATTGTGAAATAGTGATACAGGGAGCATGAAGAATAATTTTCACATAAGTTGTGCCAAACTGTCCTGACACCAAGCCAACTGAAGATCATTGCTATGTGCTTTAGACTAATTCAGCTTTTCTGTTATCAATAAAAAATGTTTTTACCAAAATTGTATATTGTAATTGATTAATGTCCTATAGCAGGGGTGGTCTGACATTAATTCTGAATATACTGTACTGTAATGAAAATGATACATTTAGTTTAATGTACACACCCCTTCATAGGACATTCTCAGCATAAGTCTGGATATTCTCCTCTTAACTTATGAAATAGTTTTGCCCCAAATATTAATTCATTAATTTTAATACACTATTCTATGTAAAATACAGTTGTGTATAAAAATTCCATGAGATCAGCTGTAACTGGAAAACTCAAAAATCAGTTAAATCCCTACAATGATGTTTAATGTGAACATTAGATCTGTGTGGTATCTGTGTGATCGTGCTACCACTGCACAAGTGGTTGTTTGATTCCTGCTAGATCTGAGTTAAAGCCAAGTTTAGCAATCATCCAAAGTCACGATAAATACACGATTAAAGTCATGAAATCCAGTTCCCTAAAAATTCTAATTAATTAAATATTTTACTACTATGCATCCCCATGTTTTATTGTATTTTTGTATACTAACACTTCCCTTCACCACAGTACATATTCCAGAAAAAAAAAATCCACCTCAAAATAAAAACATAATATGCATTTTCTGGATTCTTTAAACCTGCGTGTATGGAAAAGAAGTATTTTTATTTCAGTGGATGATATAAACAGCAAATGCTTTACTTCCTTGGCAATAAACATTTAAATAATAAAAGTTCTCTGAACAGTACTGCAGTAGTGGGAAGCATACAAATGATGAAACAATCAAGTAATCTGTTTGGCCTAAATACAGCGTTAAAGAAATGACAAAGAAGCACAACAAATTGAAACATCTGCAGTCTTTATTTTTGCAAGACTTCGATGTGTTTAATACATCTTTTCTCTTACATTTTTTTTAACATGTTCCCCCCCTCCCCATGTTAAGTCTGTCCTCTGAAAGAGTAAGACTTGTACTGTTATAACCTCTCAGAGACCGACCTCTCTAAACCAACAGCTCCATATTTACATCATTTACTCTCAGTAACTCGAGTCTCTCGTAACTCCTTTTCAAAGATGACGCCGTTTCATTGTTCGGGGCCAATGACTACACAATCTTTATTCTGTAGTTCAGTATTCCTGCTAAAGTCTGTTGGATCAGAAAAGAAAAAGCAGTATTCCCAGTCTAACTGTTCGTCTCACCTCAAATGGCAGTTCCGTTTTTGTGCGCAACAGAAGGGGGGTTTGTTATGGAGACAAGTTTACCCTGCTCTTCATTTATTCCCTTCACGCACAACAACGGATACGTTACTGATGGGTGATTTTCCTGCATAAATGTGAATGGACTGAAAAGACCATTAAAAATGCTCGACCACTGTACTGAGTTCTCTGAGTGAGCTATGCAGAACTGGCCTCCAATCAACAGACACTGACGAGATTCTTATTAGCACTCCAAGTATTGGGCTTTTTCAATAGCAAGTTAAAAAGTGCATACGACACTAAGACACTCATGAGTTCACGGGCAACACCATCATTCACTCTGCAGACCTTTTACATCATCCTTACTTAACTAGTGGAGGGGAAAAAAGGAATGACAATGGTTTATAAACAAAAAGCTTTACATTACATAAAATTTGAAGCCAATACAAATTCAGATCATTTATGAAACTGTTAAAATGCAACCATCTACAGATATAAATATATATTTTTATCCAATACTGCACTTTATGGACATTATGTCATGTTTGTAAAAGAACTTAGACATGCAGTTAAATAACTTACTGTACAAGAGCAAGGAGGGAGCAGTTCGCTGAGAGACAGATGGGTTAATTTTAGAAGGTGTAACTTTAGGACCTTTGCCGTTTTCTAACACTGTACTTGTCAGTCAACAAAAATAAAACCTACCAGTACTTCAGCCTATAGAGCAGTCTACAAGCCGTAAAACACACAATACAACAACTGTTGTCAGAGATGCCATTTTCTCCCAATGTAAAGACACATTAAAAATAACGTACCAAGGTTACGGGTTAGGAGAAAATAAGCTTCGAATGTAGTGCAGAAATGATTATCAGATGGAAAGAATGGATTTAAATAGGGTACTCTCATAGGTCTTTATTAGACCAGTGAGAAACAAATGAAAAGAAAGAAAACATTTACACACATACAGAAACCACTCCATCTCACTCATGTCAGCACCATCATATTCTGGACAAGGCAAATTTGCTGTCGTACCCAATATATAGATTTACACCTTAGAATACATTCCTAGCAAAATTTAAAAACAATCAAATAAAACCCTGTGTTATTTTCATTATTATACTTCCATGTCTTGAAATCTGTTCTAACTAATTCACATGTACACTTTGTGCAGTTGGGTGCGACTTCCTTCCTTGTGAAGCGCACATGTGCACAGAACAGCCAGCGTGCGCTCAGGTTGTTTCAATCGCAGTGTGCGTGCTGTAGCTAAATGAGTTAAGTTGAATGGTCATGTCTGAGCAGACTCCTCACTTAAAAGACATTGTTATCAGGTCACCTTGTGTATGCTGGCCTTTTATGCATGAATCAGCTCTCAGATCAGCTGAAAACTTTCCAAAGTTTTCAGCTCCATTTTCTAAAATCACTCCATACATTTGCTTATAGGACAAGACCTCCCTAATAGAAGCTGTTTTTTAAAATAAAGCCCTCAAATCTGCCCATGCTAGCTATTTATTTTTACTCTGTACCATCTTCTAGGGCTTGGCCCACATTTTTTTTACCATTACAAACAGAAAAGCTTAATGCAGGGACTTTCTTCTTAATGCTTGCCAAAATCTATGCCATAAAATTTGGCAATCAGAAGCATACACACGTAAAAGGTGTTTAACTCCGGTGATTGTTTACCTGCTACATTTTCGTTTTACTCAGTCTAAACATGGTATAGGAATTCATTAATAAGCTATCTTAGGAAAGGCTCTCTCAAACAATAAGTCATTCACGTTAACTTTCACACTTTTGCAAACACCTAAATATAGAGCATAGCTCAGCCTGTAAAGCTCTTTTTGGGGGGGGAAAAAAAAAAAAAAAAAAAAAAAGAATATACAAATATCCATGTGGTACTGTAAACACTGATAACTTTGTGAAGCAAGGTCCAGGTGAAAATGGTAGGAAAGGGAGGTGTTTCCCTTTCAGAATCCCATGTACATAAGAGTCCTTTTGTATTAAAAGAAAAAAAAAAAAAAAAAAATATTAGGGTGAAGTTATTTGAGTATTAATAACTTGGGAGTCTTTCCTAAATGGCAGACAGACCATAGTCTTAAAGGTGGTCTCTTTCTTTTGTTTGTATGTTTTTTTGTTTTGTTTTGTTTTTTAAAGCCCACTGACAGTTTCTTCTCCACGCTAATGCTCGTCCTTTTCCTCAGAAGCACTCTTATCTGGTGTGGGAGGTCAGAAGGGTCAGAGCAACACCTGCCAGGGTCAGCACCAGGCTGTACGGTGCCAGCCGCACACCACTGGAGGACCCTACTACATTCACCCTGACACCGGGATTGACGGGCGTTGGTGTGGAGAAATACATATCCTTGTCGCTATCGCAGGAGGATGAGTCACAGCCACTGCCGCTACCCTCTCCGCTGCCATCCTCTTTAACAAAAAGAGAAGAGAGAACAAACAAGTTAAAACAATTTTGCCCGATTATGTACACGATTTACCAAAAGGCATCCTAGATAGATTTAGCTATAATAGATGATGGCCCAATGTACATGAAGACTAAACCTGTTGAGCACAGCTGAAGCACTGACGTAATATACACAGTGATGTCGTTATGTTTAATGGGAGTCCAGTTCTTACCGTTTTCATATGTGATGTCGTTCCCATTATGAGCCGCTTTCAGCCATGTTGTCATTTCTTTCAGCACAGCAATCTGTCTGCGAATCACCACGTCCGGCTTGGTGATGTCCACTTCAACATGAGGATTGGAGACCTGATTGGCTAAGCCATTGCCCAAGACCACAGACTCGTACCTGAGAAAACAAAACAAAAACAAAAAAAAGAAAACCATGAATGAATAAAAGAAAGGTTCAAAGAAACATATTGCAATAAGTAGACTGCTGGCAGTGAGGAACTGTTCCCACTCACCTGCTCTTGGCTGTGCCGTTCCAGCACTCGTCACCCTGTGTGCCCATGTCCCCAACACAGACCGTCTCCGGTAAAGTAGACCAAAACTTCTTGGCATGCTTCAGCTTCTTCTTTACATCTGCCACCTGGGGGAAGAGTTGAGTGAAAAAGACTCTTTCATCTTCGATAAAATTAAATTGTAACTAGAAGTAAAAAACAACAAGTAAAAAAAAATATATTTTTACAAGTCTATCCATGTTGGTGCCAGCTGCAGTGGTTGGTCTGGCATCTGGGCTGTATGGTCGGAAGCGACCAGGGAATCCAGAGTCTTTAGTAGAACGCCGGGAACGTGATGTTTTCCTTGGCTGCCCACAACCCTGGAATACCTGAAGGACCCAAACAGGTTGAAAATTCTACAATTACAAGCCAAGTGACCTGTCTTTCTTTACACATTCACCATGTGCCTAGTATGAAGTGTAGGAACAGTAAGAAATTCTTTTTTTTTTTTTTTTTTGCCCAATTCAGTTTTGCATGGAAAATATCTAGAATCAGAATTCATGTTAAAGTAAAATGCAATTAAAAGAAATTATGAACATTAAAAACTGAACTTATGAAGCACAGAAAACAAACCAGGTGCAATATGTAAAGAGGCTTAAGGAAATATTTTAAGTACTTTTAACTTAATATTTTAATCTCTGCAAGGATTTAAAATCAACATCATTACATGCTCAAATAGTTACCCAAATTGGGTCAATGGTAAAATATATAACGTTGTTGAAAACCTGGTGTTCTATGTGATGACTAACCTTCTGTGAGATCTGCATACTGCTCTCCTGCATATTCATGATGGCCTCGGAGATCTTCACATCTATGGGATCTATTACTGACTCGAAGTTAAACGGCCCCTCCAGTCTATCAACCAGACTCAGCATAGCATCTAAAAGGCAAACACATGAGTGGACGAAGTAGGAAAGTATGAAAGACTTGAAAGATCTGAAGCACTGCACATTGTAACATTTTCTGAAAGCAATCTGGTTTAACTCTGCTTGAACTTTGCTTCACTGGTCATTGTTTACATTTGGTGGGAAATGGTAAACAAGAGAGTGGTGGCACTTGATTCCTGGAGCTGAACAATGTGTATACGCATAGTTTGTTATTGCTGCTATAACTGATGTTTACCACTTGGGGGAACCACAGAGCTGGCTAATAGGACAACACAGGCTGCCGGGCGTAAGAACTGTTCAACGGCAAGTGGGCTTAACAAGGCGCCACAGAGCTGCTGTATTGGGTAAGCAAAGCCACCCCTAGCCAGTAACATTGTGTATGTGTATGTGTGTCAGGATAAGTCCATGGTATTTTATCGTACAGAAGCACAGCAGAGTCACACCATCTAACAGGGACATGGTAAAAGTCCAGAAACAAGCTAAGCCTTAGCCTTTAGAAGTCATTATGCACAGCCCTTAAATTATATGTTGTCACAAAAATAGTGGCAGGAAATACCCAATTTTACACCTTGTTCCCCCCCACACCCGTTCCTTACCCAGGAAGTTGTTCCACTCAGTGTCAAGGTCAGCTTGGTTAGCCAGGCAGCCACGCATTACATTGAGGCAGTAGTTTTTACAGGGCTTCAGGGCCACTTGACCTGTACAGTATGGGCAGTACAGCATCTTCATAGCAGCACGCACACAGCTTGGAGAGGCACTCACCTGTGAAGGAATGACAAAAAAAAAAAAAAAACACTGAGCAAGTGAAGGGCCGTTAATCCGATTCAGTTGAAGAAAAGAAATAAGCGCAAAGGTCTACAGCAGAGGTTGATGAGTAACCGGACCACTCAATTACAGTAGAGAGCTTTTAATCAATAATAAACCAAAAGGGAAAAAAATCATAATAAGGTCACATTCTATTTCAGGATCTCCTTTATCCGTGTGAATGAATCATCATCATGCTCACCGTGGACACTTTGCTGACCACCTCAGGTATGAGCGCCAGGCCGAGAGTGAAGGTGCGGGCAGCGATGAAGGATCTGCTCAGCTGCAGTTTCAGCTTTCGTGGCACATCACCGAATGGCATTAGCTCCTCTGTATGCCGGCTCACGCACTCCATGTATGCATCGCTGAACTCATGCTGTGCATTGAGAAGGCGGAACATCCGCTCAAGCAGCTCGGACCAGAAGTCTGACAGCATGTTGTCAAGATGCACGGCAGAGCTTCCTGATGTGTAGTAGAGCCGCAAGTCACGGAAAAAGTGTTTAAAGAGCTCCGCGTTCTTCATGTACATCATTCCGTAGGTGAGGACAAACATGTCGTGCAGTGATTTCTCAGCATTGTTGAGCAACTCTTTGAAGAATTCTACAAGGAACAGTAAAGCAAAAGAGGTTAGATTAGACAGGACATACCAAACAAACCAAACCTTGATATAAAAGTCTGGTCATTATTTACTGGGACAAAATATGTATCTATGTTTGTCAGATGAACAGAAGGGAATTCATAACCAGTAACACATCTCAACTATAAACAGCAAGTTCATCAAAAACAATTTTATCTTTTCAAAACCTAGAAATGTTAACCGATTCACACACACACACACACACACATATACATATATATAACTTAATGTGTAAATATTTGTATGAACACAGAGTCAACACCATAAGACATAAACTAAAAATGTTTCACAATGTGTCCCTGAATGAAGGGAGGCTCAAAATCAAAAG
>JAQMYJ010000002.1:17323160-17342164 GCA_030014305.1 Clarias laeviceps | reverse complement strand
TCTGTGTGTTTATATATATATATATATATATATATATATATATATATATATATGTATGTGTGTATGTATATATATACATGTTCTCATATAATAAATATATACATAAACTTGCATATACAAGTTTCATTCTCCAAAAGGTTTGTTCTTTCACGTCCAGAAAAGCCATTAGTGATGCCAGCGAGGCTAGATAAGTGTGGGTTATTCTCAAAGTCATTAATGCTTTTCCATTCAACCCACCATTGTTCTCCCAACACTTTCTTGCAAACTCTAGGAAAATAACTTTTTATTATGGGAGAAAAGTGCTGACGGGGAGAGTGAAAGGAAGAACGAAGGGCAGCCTACTGTTCAAATGGTAACATCTCACCCATCAAGCCAGTTGAGACTGACCACCATCAATGGCATTTTTCTGTTGTCACATTCCATTCGCTTTTTCCTTTGTCTCGGCGCTGTTCCTGCTCCGTCCTTCAGCGAGGAACTTTCAATAGGATTACTGAATAATGCAGACCCCCTTCACCAAAAAGGGACCTGTACCCTGCCTCGAGCCTCTCTCATTCCCTATGCTCTGCTTTCAGTTCATCAGTTCCTTCAGAAAGCCCTCTTCAGTGGAGACAGGGAACAATGACCTACTTCATCCTGTGGAATGTCAACCCCCCTCCCCACCACAAATAATCCAGCCCCTCTCTCCCATGAAACTCTCCCCATGGCCCAGGCTTCCTTAATCTGAACAAAATGAGAATTCCACTGAAATGCTTCAACTCCCCCCCCCATCCTCACGCATACACAGAAATAAGTATTAATACATACAGTCTTTTTCTTTGTATTAACTTCGCCTTCCTGCCTGTTTACAACAATTTGATGCACTTAAATATCTGGGTGTTAAACAGTTGTTTTCACGTCTCCGTTACATCAGTCCAAGTAATACCAGAAATAACGATGTGGGATTATGCCAACACTGAACTGTACCAGAAGTAGCATACCACAGCACTGCTTCCAAGGACCTTGACATGCACATATACCCGAGCTAGCCAGGCACCATCACTTCCACTTGACGCTGGCATAGACTCAGATAATGGTAGGTGGTGCGTGCTTGTTACAGGGAGGGAATCTAGCCCGCTCCTTTTTAAACATATGAGCTCTTTAGTGCGATTTTACCGAATTCCCAACCCAGCTAGCTACATGGTAAACAATGCCAAAAGTTGATAGTCATACAGCAGATCCATGAGTTATGGATTTGAGAAGTAAGAGATAAGGAAATAGGTGGAGAAGAAGAGCACTGAATAGAAGGATGTTGAAAACAGACATGCATAAAATATTCACTATATCACTATCACTATGAATATCACTATTCAGCAAAGCGTGAAACCATCACTATATTTTTGGAAATGCAAAGTTTTTGCATACTACTTTTTTTTTTTCTTTTTAAACCAGCAAGAAAAGCTATTATCCAAGTCTAATGTAACCAGTTTTAAACCTTGTGTGCAGAGTCAGTTAGATTTCTATAAATTTTGATTTGAAAAGTTTGATTTAAAAAAAGTTTCTTTTTTTTGGTCTTTTATGTTTCATCATTAAATGAAAGCTAATGGATCAGTATTAAACAAGTTTGAGACCTCCCACTGGTATGTCAATTAAAGTGAGCTATCCATTAGCCAGTAGTTATATGCCAGACTACCCATTTAGAGAATAAAAGTACATCAAACTTTGGCATGAGAATGGGCCAGGCTTTTTCTTTTTTTTTTTCTTCCAGGGTCTGCAGGCTTGTACCATTACCCAGAAAACATCTGTAACATTTATACATGTGCCTGTACTGTCCAAAAAACAGAAGTTAAAAAAAGAAGAGGTTTCTGGTGACCACAGCTCGATGCTCTCTTCTATTCATCCTTCAATTTATTCCATCTTCCTTGACCTTTCTTGTCCCAACCAGTAATTGCTTCCCATTTGTACCAATTAGTTGGTGAGTTCCTTTCTTTTCTTGTGGGATTGCAGGCACCCTGCCACGCCGCTGTGGTGCAAGACATGAGAGTTTGGGTAGGGGGGTTTTAATCCTGTAGCCAATCCTAACCTGGCCACAGCTATCCAGACCAGACAGACTGAAGGGGATCTATTATGAGCCATGAGTGAAACCTTGAGACTACTCTCACCACATCCCACAAACAAACATGCATACTTATGTTCATTTTATCTTAATGACTATTTATCTTCAGTGCTTACTGTAAATATTCTACTTTGTAGTTCTGGTTGCTAACTTGTGGGTGTGTCATTATCATCCACATCTCAAGTCCACTGTGTACAATCAGTGCTGGTTCCTGTGGGCCCGCGCACTTGTTTGATGTCAGTGGCAACACTTTACTCCATGGGAGAAATTCACCTACTTAAAGTACATTTCACCAGCTCTTTTATGGTTTTAAAAGTTTCAAAATCAGGGTAAAACTATGCTGTCATGTGGTGATATTTATTTAGTCTTCATTGTTAGACCAAGAGAGTCTAGCATTTTACAGTTATATGGTTGTTTAGCTCGTTAAACAAAGTGTCTGCACCGTTTTCACTGACGAGCACTTCTAAGCTTATTCCCACGGTTATAGTTCAAAAGAACTGAGAACCTGGAGCTGGCACAGGCATGAAAGGCAGAGCAAAGGAGAGAAAAGGAACAAAGGGCAGAGAATGGGAGCAAGGAGGAGAAATGGGGGGGAGGAATAGGACTTCCACTGCATTCCGAAACGTCACATTCCTAATCACATCTGGCTTGGAGTGCATATATTCCTCAGCATCACTCCTTAAAATTTTTCTTTGACCAACAGAGATATACACCCTGCTAGAAAAACTATGTCTCACATTCACTTTCATTACATGCAAAACCTGGTGACTTTGTGTGGGTGTGTTTGTGTCTCACTCCATAAAACCTCCTAGATGTATTGCTCTTCCCCTGCTATGAAGATCACATAATACTTGTTCTCCACTTTCTCTTCCACACAAATGCATATTCATAAAGTGTCATATGCCACCATGATGCAAGTCCGATTGTAAGATTTTATTTTTTCTCCCCAGTAATTTTCTGCCAAATACACACAAAATCCATGTAATTAGGTAAATTCTTAATTTAAGCGGGTATGTGCAATTTTATTATTTAGATAACTTTAATGCTAATTAAAGTTAAGTTAATGAAGAGATATTTGGTTAACCGATAGAAAAGAGGGAAAAATTTATTTAATAAGACGCAATCAAGTATCATTTACCACTTAAAAAAAAAACATGAGCACACAGCAAAAGCTTTGATGAATCTCAGCTTAATACCTCAGTATACAGTATATTCCTTTGGCAATGTGCACTCTGGTGTAGCTTAAAATGCAAACCTCATGTATGTTATAACTACTAAGGAGTTTAAAATGCTGCAACAACTTGGATACTTAGAAAAGCATGCTGGGAATTCTCACTGGCTTAATAAATGGTCTATGTTTGTGGAGACAATTTAAATACTCTTACAGATTTCTGTCATATTTACTAAACTGAAAAACGAAAGTGGAAATGAAAGCTACGCACAAGAGAAGCAACAGCAGTATGAAATAAAAAGCATCACAAAGCTGTTGAGACATGCTATGCTGCGTGTGCATGCACGTGTAGTGTTATGTCTGGCACAAAAACAAATTCAATCAAAATACAAGGTACCTTGTCGTTTAAGCCGTATAATGGAATTGTACTGGACATTAATGGAAACATTTTAAATTTGTCTTTTGTCCTGCAAGCTTGGTACTTGTGTGCCCACTCCCTGCTGCATGAGAGAATGCTGCTTAGCTTTTCATGTTTTGTCACTGGGTATACGGATACCAGTATTTGAATATTGGCTTCTTAAAAAGATAGATCAGATGTTCAGACGTGGATGCAAATTTCAAGTTTTAAGTTACTCCCGGAGTAGATAAGTGAATGACAACAGATTTACAATGAACATGTGCCTAGTAGCATGATGGGGCATGACAACTGATCACTAGACGCATCTGACATCAGTGTTTATCTAAGCATCACTCTCCTGACCGAGGTGAATCAGCTAATAAGTGCAACAGCTCCGGTAATTTCAACTCAAACACCCAAACTAGCATTTACAGTTAAGGGCAGCTCATGGGGAAAGTTTTCATCCCGAACCACTTCATCTCGCGTTTTTTTTTTTTTTTTGTAAATTACACCCGAGTTTACACCTGCAAGACTTTATGACCAGAATGTGACGATAGGTACCCTGTCTCTCTGTGCCGCACATGCATGTGTGTGGGGTTTTCCCCTCCTTGGGTGAGTCAGCAGAGCCTGTCACATGTTCCCATGCATCCCATCACCCTCGGCAGAGAAGAAATCTGATCTCCCTCCGCACTGCTTGATATTTACGGCCACATGCGCAGGAGAAAGGAAGCCTGGTTCTGGAGTGTGTGTGTGGTCTGTCTTTTCTGTACGTGTGTGAGAGAATGTGTGTTCTGTGGGACAGGTGGAAAGACGGATTGGGAACACACTTTAGGTCTCTGGACAGCGGTGTTCGAATTACCGTTCCATGCTTATCTCAGATCAGATCCTGGTAAGAAATGTAGACATTTTTCATGAACATGAGCGAACATGAATAGATTAAATATTTTTGAGCTTAGAAACGCTGGAAACCAGCGTAAATAAATTATCAGTACCCCTACAGTTATTTGGAGAAGCCGATCCTGGAGAGAATAACAGCACTGAAGCTCTTCCAGTAATGTTAAAAAGGTAGGACACACTTTTTTTTTTTTTTTTTACTTCTTTCTGATTTTCTTCACAAATCAATTATTTAGACCTTAGGATCTACTGGCTGTATAGTATATGTTGACTGAATTCCTCTTTTCTTGTTCACAGCCTGGTTACTTTTGTCAAATATAACCAATAGGACATAAGCTAATGCTCTGGCATGCATGATTTACTTACTTCTCTCTTGTTGTCCATGTTATTTTAAATGTCAGAGTAGGTACCCTATAATAAATAAAGATTGTCTCGACTTTTAAAATCTGCATAACGTATGAATTTATATACAAGCCAAATAAAAGACACAATGTAACACACCATTTGGCTTCACAACACCCTCTTCTGGAACCAGCTGGGAATTTTGGTCACAGTGAAACATTGCTGGACAGAGCTGAGAAGGTGGCTGACAAAACAACAGGAACGAAGTAACAGGACTTCAAATAAAAAGAAATGCACCTAAATGCAGGTAATGGAGTTACACAGATGTGTTCCGTTCTAGTTCCTGTATTTGCACAGATGTGCTCTGGTGTTTTCGCTGTTTATAGAGGAACACTATAATTTGTGTTCGTCTCTCTCTCTCTGTGTACGTGTACGTGTGCGTGTGTAAGACAAAGAGAGCATAAGACTTACGGTCAAAATGTTGGTGTCTCTGTGTGAAGGTGTTCTGCAGGTTGGTGCTCAGTTGGGTGACTGGGGCCTTCAGATCCGAGCGGCTCTGCTGACTCAACTTCTCCTCCATCTCCAGAGTGCAGCACGAGAAGCCTTGAGGGCACACCTTCAGATGGGCTTCTGTAACAGACAGAAAGCAGGACAGAGCCTCTTACAGAAGTGCCATTTAAACCACTACATGTAAATGACAAAAGAAAAAAAAAAAAAGAAAAAAAGAAGTTTTAATGCAACAATATATGAAAATAGCACTCAAACAGTAAGGAAAACGCTACATAATTCATGCTACATACAGAACATAGGTTACTTTAACATGATAAGCACTCCAACTTTAATCCCCTAGGTAAAAAAAACAAAACTGCAAATATTCTAAACGTTTCAGGTTTCGCAGCTTACATATTGCCATTTTAACTCCACACAAAGGTCATTTGCAAACACAAGCAGCTAGGAATCTAGCCAAGAGCAAGCAGTTAGGCAGGTAACACTGTTTACTAGCAAGATATGAAGCAGTAGATGAATTTTTAGATAATGTTATGAGGTGCACGCTATGTGACTTACATGAAAACAGAAAGTAGAAATGCCGAATCACATAATACAAAATTTTAAATCACGTGCAACGAGTTGTTCGGTGGAGGTATGGGTGTGTACACTGCATTACAGACAAGGCTGACACACTACATAATTTGAAGTGGAGATATCCCCACAGAAGCATGCCTGATCCTCAAGCTTTCAAGCATGCTTTCTCAGGATTGACCTAAACACAGGAGCTGACTATCATGTGACAGAAAATGTACAAGAACTATTGGTTGGAAAGATGGAGACAGCAACTGGGGGAAAAAAATGCAGAGATGCCTTTTTTTTCTCTAATTATTATTTCTGATGTTCCTGTTTAAAAAAAAAAAAAAAAAAAAAAAAAAAAAAAACGGATGCCAGCAATCAGTGCAAAAAATTACGAAAGAGTTTTAATTACAATGAGTTTTAGTTAAGAGTTTAGTACTGATATCATTTCTAGTTCACTCTGCACAATGCAAAGTGTCTAAACCAGTTTTGACTTTCCACTTGTATTCATCAAGCATCAATTTTCATGACAGCATCAGACAATGTGATTGCACATTACGTAGTACATGTCTGTGTTAAACTAAGTGAACTGCATAGTAGATGCGTGTTGGAGCCAGAGATGGGATCCGGAATGAGTAGTACATGCTACAATTAAAGCCTGAGATGACTCTTACAACTCTGAAGCACATCTAGTGAAAATAATAATAATTGTCAAATAATAACCTTTGATTAGTGAACATTAGCGGGGAGTATTTTCTTTAATATAAACAAACACACACAAACACACGCATAGGTGTTTGCTAGCCTGAAAACACACACAGCTAGGAATAAAAGCAAATAGCCTGGACAAGTAATCATCCTGTTCTAGGCATATAGGCTACTGATTTGTTCAACTCCTAAAAAGGTATTATGAAACAAGACCGGTTTAGCCGGACCTATTGAACTCGTGTGTCATTCGAGAAGACATGCACATCACCGCACCAACTGCCACAAAATGAGTGGAAGTCCAGAAAGCACTGAAAATATGTTCATTTGTTTCGCCAACTCGTCTTCCAATTAAAGTTCTATGCGGCAAAACTTCTGCTCTTCCTCTCCAAATTTAATTGATCTCTAAAATGTGTTGAGATTTAAATCTGTTAACACAGTGATGTCAGTCAGTGACTGCCTTTTGATTTATAATTATTATCATGGAGCCAAATGGCTTAACCTTGGTATGGTTTGCACCTAATCTCATTGTATCTTACTTGAATGTAGCTATGTTTGGACAGTATGTAGACATTAAAGACAGAGTTTACCACTCAATGTTTTCAGTATTGTCAGGCTGGAATTTGAATGGACAGCAATAATAAAATAACTTGCTAAATCTCATTAAAATCAAATAAAAATAGGTCTACATTTACAAGGAGATTTATATGATTTAAATGTGGCACAGTCGCTCGGCCAGGATACTGACAGATCTGCATTTGGATTTGTTGCCATTGCCAAGAAGAGGCGAGTAGTACTGTTCAGTGGAGAAGTGTTGAAGTACTGAGAGTTTTAAACATGGCATGGACATTCACAGATCAGAGTCCAACATTTCAGCCGATCCACAAGTGCAAGAGGGTGCAAAACGCGCTGACTGTCACTGTACAGGGGGAGTGGGAGTCACGGCGTAGTCACAGCTGCAATAATGTTTTGTTTTTCTAACTTTTTAATGTGGTTGCTGGAATTTAGGGACAACACAAGGGGCCTTTCAGTTGACAGGCTGTTTGGTTTTCCCTGCCAGCCTGCTGGAGTTGTTGCTACTCCAGTCTACAGACAGACACTTCCACTCATTCACAGCAACGGCTGCTACTGAGAGCCAAACAGGCTGCTGTACAATATTTACAACTCTGCTCAAGTGACCCCGGCTTGCAGAAAAAAACAGGCGTAAAGGGATGTGATTGAAAGCATGCATGTATAATAAAGCAACAGTTTTCATTTGATTTTATGACAATAGTAGAAATTATGTTTTTTGAGCAGACATTGATTTTATTAGCTTGTCTGGTCATTCAAACATTTGCAATGAGGAGGCATTAACACAAAAGTGACGGAACTATAAAGCAAGTGATGATCAAGTACTAACACCACAACAGCAAACACCCAGGGATTATCATGATGCTCAAAGCCACAGTTTCACAGCATCCGCAGCCCTGTCTCAAATTGAGTTTTAAGCCTTGTGGTGTAGTAAGGACCTAGTGTGTAAAAGGAGCAATGTTTGGCCTTCTGAATGTGTGGCGTTTGGTTGTCAAACCCTCAATGGTTTTATTTCTTATTCAAATAATGTTCTGTCTTTCAGGTAAGACACTGCTGATGTGAGCTTAACACTGAAATAAGAAACTGGACGCCCTATAGGTTTGCAGAAGCATGCACACACGGCATCCTCACTTTTAACGATTTGTGCTTAATCTCTTTTAAAATGTATTAGACTCTACCAGCTATTGGTCAACTTTTAAATATAAAAATACAAGAACAGAGAACAGAGTTAGACCTGTTTTAGCTGATTTGAATTGATTAAATATCATACAGGAAAAAAGTATACAATTCCATTAAACCACATTGCAGCAAACACAAATGATTTGCATACTATCCTGTCCATGCTTAAGTACATGAGCCCCCTGCCCAATGCCCTACCTACACACACACATGCGCCATAAAATCCCTTCCACCTTCATATTTCTCCCTAACACTTAGCTCTTTGTATGGGGCAAAGTGAATGTGAGGGGCCGGGCAGAAAAACCTGAGTGAAACAAGTAAAACACACAGGATCAATTTTTTTTTTTAAAGGTGGAAAAGAACCTTGGGTCTAGTAAACGGTTGTGCTTCGAGCTGTCCACAGGAACTAGGGAGGAGAAAAAAAAAAAAAAAAAAAAAAAAAAAAAAAAAAAAAAAAAAAAAAACCACTGGCTTACTTTTAAACATTTTTAACAATCCCAACCCACATAAAATTTCCAGACATCGGACATCTTTATAAAAATTGCTATATAATACATGGTACAATATTCAAATTGTCCTAAAACATTTCTAAAAACATGATTAAGAATTAATCAATTAATGAATTAATTCACTTACTGCTCTATATAGTCATTTTTTAGCCCAGTCACAAGACTCACCTGTTATCCAATAACGAACCGGACTCCATACTAACTTAAAAACAACTGTTATATTGAACTTCCAGCCTCCTAACACACAGTATGACTGCAGATCAATCCCTCCTATCCGTTTCACCCAAATGAGGATGGGTTCCCTGTGGAGTCTGGTTTCTCTCAAGGTTTCTTTCTATTGCCATCTCAGGGAGGTTTTCCTTGCCATTGTCGCCCTCGGCTTGCTTATCAGGGACTATCTGCCCATTTTGATTCATACACATTCCATACAAACTTCCATAATTTTAATTGTGTAAAGCTGCTTTGTGACAATGAGAACTATTAAAAGCGCTACACAAATAATGGAGTAAATTCAATTCAATTATCAATCATACTGAGGAAACAGTAGAAATTGTCTTAAAAATTGAAGAAGCATCAATTATATAAACACAAACTGAGTGAATTTCCCTCTGGTAACAACACAACCCTTTCTCCAACACTTCCCCGGCCAATAAATTCTAATTAATCGGAATCCAAAAAAGCTCTGCTGCATGCCAATGTGTGAACAGTTTAGACCATGCCAACTGTAGTGTTATAGAAGAATGGCAATGTTCAACCAATTCAAATGCAAACAAAACAAAAAACAACAACAAAAAAAATTAACTACATAGTTACACTGATACCAGTGCACCAGACAAACAGAACATTTGAAATCCTTTGGCTCCAAAATACTTTAGCCACATGCAAAAGAAACTTATTTGGCTGATCTTTGCTAGAATTAGCTTATAACGAAGACTGAATACTGACGGAGTCCGACTGGGATGAATTTACCTGAGAACTTCCACAGGTCGAAATTCGAAAGGCAAACTTACGTTAGTTAGCATGACACACACGTTAGTTAGCATGACACGGGACGAGTTGTAAAACAGGAAATACTTAATGTTAAATTAATACATTTAACGCTGATCAAAAATACTACCGAATTTAATATTCATTTAATCCTTTTTGTTGTACACCATATTGGTGTGCGCATCCATGTACACTGACTGTTGACCGGGCGCAAGAGTACAGGGGCACAGTACAGCAGAGCTGAATGCAATGAAGAGTGTGTGTGAAACATTCATGAACGAACAACAGAAACAGTCTGATGAATTGTCTCCACTCTCGCTACTGGATGCAGCCCTGCTGTGCGATCATGCTGGGCAGCCAGATGTAGGAGTGGAGAGTGTCTCTCAGATTGCTGCATGCCTTTTCAATTTTTTTTTTGTGGGGGTGCCTGCCACTGGTGACAGTCTGGATAAAAACTAGTTACAAAATAAAAACATCAGGCGATGTTACAATCACCATCTGGCACCGTTACAATCACCATCTCCCACTATAACTTGTGTGTGAGTGTGTGGAGAAGTTCAAAAACTTTGAACAGCCAGAAACACTGCTGTTAACTATTAGACTACGAATGACGAGTGGTGGTAGGCCACAGTCTAAAAAAAGTTAAGGAGCAAGAATGAAGAAATTTGTGTTCTGGATAATATTGTTTAAAATAAAAAAAACCTAAGGAACCCCGGCTCAGGCATTATTTGCTCCATGAGAATGTGGTACAACTGTAACCTAATCCTGTTAGCCTAATAACAGACTTCTCATCTCATTATGCCCATGTTATAATATACTGCATAACCTCTTCCCATCAGTCTCATACCTTATCGTGCTCAATAGCTGTCCACATGCAACGCTTTAAGCTTCTGGCCAGTTTGGTATTATCCGTGATATTGCTGGGAATTTTCCTGCTATGAATGCCACGCTGGCCGGACTTCATCTTCTGCATCATTAAAACTCCTGATCACAATTGTCTGTTTTCACCGATCCACTAGATACATTCCAATATGTTCGACCATTGGCTAAATTTAGACTTTTAAGATTAATTAATAGTGCAAGATACATTGTCAAAGAGAGCTAGTAACAAAGGAACCCAGGATTGTTAAAGACAATCAGTAATAAATCTTATTTTCACTAAATCCTGGTTAATTGGCAAATGACTTACAAAAAGATTCATTATGTGACATATGTTTCAGGACCATCATCTCATCTGTTGATCCGGACCTGTGAGAATGCTCAAATCTATTTTCTTTTGTCAGTTATATGCCATGCTAGAAAGTACAGTAATGATGCAATGTAATGTAATGTGAGATACTTACTCATCTAATCTAATACTGTTACTTATTAGCCTATTTCTGAAAATATAGTATTGGCTCAAGAAATACAAACCTGGGCTGCAAGTTAACATGTAAACAATTATCTACATTTGTTAATGTTTACAATTTTTTTTTAAATAAATGAATGAATAAATAAAATAAATAAATATTCTTTATATAAAGAAAAACGTTTAAATTAAAGCCTTAAATTTAAAACGTTTAAATTAAAGCCTTACATATCTTTCCATATGATTGAATGAGTGTAAGAGATGAGGTGCCAAAATAATCAAAGATTTACGAAAAAAAAAAAAAAAAGTTAAACTGAAGCAAGAGTTGTACAAGTTTTAAAGAATGTGGGGATTTATTTTCTTCCTGCACTGTCCCCGTATGCTCACTTTAATTTTACACTTCAGTAGATCACACAGCAGATTAAAGTATTAATCTGATTGGTGTTTTCTTCAGGTCAACATTTAATAAGGAGCTGTAATCGACCCCTTTCTTTCCCATAGCTCATCTTAAAAAGCGATATAGAGGCATCTTTACAAAGCAGGAACCTATATGTCTAAATAATTTATCACTGTTCACAGTTAAACAAAAAAGTCTGCCCTCAAACATTTCCTCTTTCATTTACTTTCGCTTCAAATTTCCTGGTGGTCCAAATGTTAAGTGTGGCTATTTTTACAAAAAAAAAAAAAAAAAACTAAAACACTCCTTTATAACTGATCAACCCTATAGTTGACAAGAGGCTATCATCTCCATCCTTCCTTGCACTTCTCATCATGCTTTTTCATTTTGTACCTTGTTCTAAACAATGTTGAAATCTACTGCACCTTATCTGGACCTTAAAGCTTTGTTTCCCTGTATAATAATAATAATAATAATAATAATAATAATAATCACTAGCAACAGAATATAAAAAACAATTATGCACACAAAACAAAACAGATTATTTTTTTTAAAAAAAGTGTAACTTTTTAAATAAGACTGTAAAGTTTCTCTATTTTCACCATTTATACTTAGTGGCAAGTGCTCACAATAAATCTTAATGAGTTGTATCAGTTCTTCATTAAGTCAGTTCCTGTTTATATCCTGCATTTTTCAGCTACAGTCCATTTTGGTAGAAAGAGGAATGTGGGTGAAACCTAAATTAGCTCTCATGCCCTTACAACCTAACCTCATGCTTTTTATGCCCCCAGCCTTTCTCCAGAACTCAGACAGACTTCAATGCCCATCCCTCAAAGAAACCAGCTTCCAAGCTTAACCATTAGGGTCAGAGGTTAACAGCCACTCCTCTGAGAAAGGCCGTGCACTCTGACCCTGACGGGCATTGGCCCGCAGACCCACCGCCTGCATGCACACACACCAACATACACATTCTTCCACCAGCCCTGGGCCTACTGAGTCAGAAGTCATAAATTCTCAAGGGGATTATTTCAGGTTGCCAGCCGCTATAAAACTGTGACAGCCGCCACATCAACGTGCTGTTACGAGAAAGACGGAGTAATTGGCTCCCCCTTGTTGTCTGTCTACGGGACGTTCATTATTGTCTGCAAAGTGCCAGAGTGGCTGCATGTTTTTATTTCAATCAAGCAAAGGCCACACCTGATATTCAACTGAAGGGCAAGATCAACTAAAACAGGTGAAATCTGACTTGGATTTTGTTTGGTTAGAACTGGCTTCATATGCATAAGCAAATCTTGTGTAGCAGATCCTATATACCAACACAAATGCTATAAATACAAGGGTTCTCCTGAAGTTGCACTTCATTTTTAAAAATTTTTTTTATTCTTTTATCAGCAGGAACCTAAATACTTAACAAAAAAATTATGATCTCAGCCCATGCTTTAGGAGAGCACTCCTAAGATGTACACCTACAAAAACAAACTCAAGAGCATCCCCCCCACAGTCGTATCTTACTTCTCATTTTGACTTAACATAAGCTACAATTACTACTGAGGGAGTGAAACTCTCATTTGTCAGGGAACATCCCCCCCCCCCCCCCCCCGTACAGTAATGATAAACACACCCTCCCGAAAGCAGAGAAGCTCCACATACATTCCTGTTGCGCTAGGTGCAGACTGAAGAATTTAGATTAAAGGGATAAGTATAAGAGTGAAACATTGCAGGAACATTAACAAGAGATAAAAGCTAGATATTTGATTTGTAAATCATAGATATTATGCTGCTCTAGTGGTACCTTCCAAAATCTGGCTTTCATGTCAGGACAAGACAACACTGTTTGCCTTCAGTGCTTCTCTCTCTCTCTCTGCTCCAGCTGCTGGAGCAATATTTCTATCCGTCCTCCATCTCTTTCGTCCTCGCTGTGTGGCCTTAAGGCATTTTGAGTGTGTACATCAGTCACTTGCATTCCCCCAAAGCACTGCACTACGAGCTATAGGCTGCTCAGAACAACCTCCTGCTCCCAAACATTTCTCATTTAGCCACATACAAAGATTGTCTGTAAACTCTGGGAATTATTACACACACTAAACAGCTGAAAGATTGTAGACACCAAAGCATCATAACCATATATGTTTTCTGAACATCCCCCAGTCCCTAAATCCATCTCTACTCCTTGTACTGTTCTAACAGGCGCTCAGTCAGGCACTGATGTCGAATGAAGAAGCCTGGTGAGCAGTCAGCATTCCGTGGGGTTGAGGTCAGAGCTTTGTGTAGGCCACTTCAGGTCTTCTACTACAACCTTAGCAAACCATGTCTTTATAGCGCTCGGGGCAGTTTCATGCTGGAACAGGTTTGAGCCTCTTCGTTCTAGTGAAGGAACTTTGGGATGCTACGATACAAAGACATTCTATACATGATTGTGTGATTCATAAAGTGTGCCACCAGTTTGGGGGAAGGTGCACATATGGGTGTGATGTTCATGCGTCCACAAACTTTTGCCAATATAGTGTACAAATCCTTTAGACAACATGGAATAAAGTAAAATAGATATTCTATCGTGCTGTATTTATTATGGTTCTGGTTTTTCATGTTCTAGACAAATTTGTGTCCTTTGTTTAAAATCCTGATGAGGCAAATATAATTTTTTTTCCTCAGTAAACTGATGCTTTTGTTAGAGCTCTATACCACATTTACAACAAGTTCAATGTGGACTTTCCACCTCAGTAGAAGTGTATTAAAAAGGGATGATTGTAACCTGAAACCAATATTAGAGCCCAAGAGCTCATATGGAGCCGATTAGTATGGGCATTGTTTTTTCTCCCCTTATTTCTGTCCAATATCTTGAAAATACTAACAAAAACAAGTTTAGAAGATTTTTCCCCACACTATAATAACTCTCATGGCTTGCAATAAAAAGCATGACAAAGACCGGATTTTGCAATAATTTATAACATCAACCAAAACATTTTCATTCAATTCCACCCAAGAAATAGTGTTGTTTCACTTTAACAGATATGTTGGTTAGCATTGGCTATCTTCAGGAGAAGCTAATGAACATAAGAAACTGAAAAAGAGTACAAACTGTTCTGGCTAAAAAGAACATACAATCCTTAAAAGCAACTCCAATAGAACTGGCCACATTCCTAAAGTCTGACACCATGAAAAAATAATGAGCTGAGAACCTAACTCTAGAAGAGCAGCATTATTAACAAAGCTCTTCCATTTCCCAAATCCTCGTTCCATTCCCAACGCAATTTTACATACACCCCATCTGTCACTTCTCCATTAAGTACAGGTTCACACAGCACACTGCGGATACCCAGTATCCTCTTCACTGGTGTGCATTTTCGGTATCTGGCTGTCCTAAGAGAATTGCCACTTCCAATCAAAAAAGCACAGGGGAGCATTTGTAAGGGTGCAGTAATACCCCATGGGGCAGGTGCTGTTTTAGTGAGGAAGCAAATTAACAAGACAGATTTCCAAAAACCAAACGATACAGCTGACATTTGCACTGGTCAGGCACTTTGAGAAAGGCACCAACAAGTCTCCCTGCACTCACAATATGGACAAGAAGAAAGGTCAGAAAGTGCATTATTTATTATATGATCATGATTCGGCTTCAACCTTTTCCCATAACGTCTATTATTTAATATAAAATATTTGGATGACTAAAAATTCCAAGTGGAGAAGTATTTTATAGTGTAAAAAGTGTAGAACTAACAGTGGTGCATACAGTACATCTAGTACTTTTAAATTAAGTTAATTATAGACTAGAATGAATGTTTATATTAAGAGTAAAAGAGACTGAAGATTAATGAATACTTATTTAAAAAAAAAAATAAATAAATAAAAAAAAAAAATTCACTTATAAATGGTTTGGGAATCAGGAATTACACTTGCAGAAACTACGATTTGCAACAAAATGTTTTACAGTAGAGCGCACAGCCACAAGTCCTTGGAAAGCATGTGTGTAAAATGTTTCCTTAAATAAATCACGAATTAAAATCTCTTGCCAAACACAGCTGTCAAAACACTAAGCAACCTGATTTTTTTCAGATGGCACGTAGTTGAGAGAGAAAAATAAATAAATGAATATACAGAAACAGGGAGTCCATCTAGCGCTTTTTCAAAAAGTCAGCATTAGAGCAGCACGTGTTTAATCATAGACCTCACAGTCTAGACAGCTGTGTGATCATTAACCAGGATGATATTGTAGCATAGCAAAGGCTACAGCTTCTCTCATTTTCTCATTAACACATAGTACAGTTCCAAAATGTATTAATCAGAGCACATGGCAGCGAGACAGCACAAACTAGACAACTTGTGATGAAACAGAAGGCATTGTGGGAAATCCTGGTTAATATCCGCTTATATGAAAGGTGTTAAAAACTAAATATTGTATGTGTTTAGCAAGGCAAAAAAAAAAAATAAATAAAAAATAAAAAAAAAATAAATGCTCTTCTGCTTCTAGTTCACCCCTGATTACAAAACCAGGCAGAGAGTCTGACCAATTAAAACCCCCCACTGGTGAACATTCCAAAAGATTGTCATCCATGA
This sequence comes from Clarias laeviceps, assembly GCA_030014305.1. Taxonomy (NCBI): domain Eukaryota; kingdom Metazoa; phylum Chordata; class Actinopteri; order Siluriformes; family Clariidae; genus Clarias; species Clarias laeviceps. The sequence continues at coordinate 17,325,954 of JAQMYJ010000002.1, read as the reverse complement.
ACATTCACCCAGAAGCCCCAGGAAGATTCTACAACATGGATCTGGCCTCTCATTCTCCGTCTGGCTCCATCTCCCTCCCCAGTGTGTCGTCTCCTGCTTTGTCTCTGTACACAAAAGCTCCCTGCCTACACCACTTCCCAGGTCAGCTCATTGTAAAACGTTTAACTTGTTTCAAAATTGTTATAGAAACTCTATGAATTCACTTTCATACAGCTGACAAACGAACATTTAGCTGGAAAGAGCAGGGGCTTTCTGTTATGTATTAAGAGATTTGGGGTACGTAGGAACATTGGAATGCAAGGCCTCATTCCAACAAGGGAAGAACAATCAGGTCACAAGTGAACCAGCAAGAGCTGTGTGTGATCGATGAACTTGAACCGACTGTACAGCACACAAAGTCTAACCGAGCAGAGCCTGCGGACTAGCAATTCCATTTTCTCGAACCATATAACCAAAGAGAGTGAGAGAATGAGGCTAATTATCTGGCAAATAAGTGGAGGACATTGCCAACTTGGAATGTAGCATGACGGCTAAGACAGTTAGGAAACTTTCACATTGGGCACGACTGATTTGTACCGTGCCCATGAATGATTACTCCCCCCATCCCTCTCGGACACTCCACTGTTTACATAATTTTACTCCGTACTTGGGTACACTTGCATATTTTTATCCTTCGATGCAACAGGTAGCAGTATGCACCTAGTTGGTTTTCAAGCTGCCATTAACACAAGGAGAAAAAGAGAACGAGGACATCAATATTCATTCTATCCCTAATATTATCAAGATTTCTGAAAAAATTGTCAAAAGCGAGAGCACTGTTCTTGACAATTTTTTTTCCTGTGCCTTCCTACTTCCTACCCATGGCTGTGTAAGTCAGAGGATGAGGTTGGCGTGTTCTACGCATACAAGGAGATTACGGAGGAGACGAACAGGCACTGATGACATTGCGTTCACTTCCATTTTCAGGTATGATTGGTTTCCATATCTGATTCGATCTGTGCCCAAGTACACTGCATCATTCTGGAGACCACCTTTTACAGTGGCACAGCATGAACCAGACTTGGGGGGGGTCAAGTGTTCTCGGAAACAATCCCAAGCCATAATGTGAAAGCGCCTTTAAAGCATGAATCCAGAAAAGGAGATATGAATCTAAGAAAAGTAAAAAACAAGAGCTAATTGAGCTGACATCAGTGGTATTGAGAATTAATTTGGTATACCCACCCAGAGCAAAAGTACACAACTGTTTACATACACATACAAACAAATGTATGTGTGTCCATGTGAGCACACAAAAGCACAGTCTTCCAGGATGTGAAGTGGATAAATTTGGTGGAAATCATGTGCGGTAGAGAAAAGGAATGCAAGACCTTGTGGGGCCACATGAGCATTAACCATGTATGTACCACCTAAAATCTACAGGCAGTGCCTTAGTATTAATTAATATTAGGCTTAATAGTGTGTGTTACCTGGGTGGTGTACATTAAAATTGTAATACATAATTCCATTAGACTTTAACAACACTTGTGTTAAAGATTTGCGAGGGGAAAAAAAAGGTGACTCTCCAGACATAACGTCACAGCACCACTTTCGTAGAGAAAACATTTGAGCAAAAGACTGGCTCATCCCTTGTCCCAAAAGACCTTGTCTCTATACCCTGTTCTATCGTGCTTAAATGAAAGGAGACAAGCTAAGACTTTCGGCTTGAAAACAAATTTCCCTCCCTCGCTGAGAAAGTGATTTAGCGTTGCAGGAACACCACAAAAGCAACTCATTGTACCAAAAGGGAGAAAAATACATATCTAAAAAAATTCTAGCATGAACAGTTAAACATTGACAAATGTGTAGGTAAGACTTGATGAAATCTGCCAGATGTCAAACCTGAAGGATAAGCAATAGAACTGTGTGTGAATAGAGCGAAAGGGGCCCACTGGCAGGATGAGGTCAAACCCATGATCATGTTTCCAAGCCCTCAATGCGACAACACAGCCACAATGATTCTGATATTGCTGTTGGGCTCAGGAAACTGGATAGCAGTGAAGTTGGTGTGAAGAGCAGCACTATTAGCCAAGTGCAAAAAATGAAAATTTACACCAAGGTACTATGCTTTAGTCATGGACATCCCTTAGACCATCTCCAATGTGATACAGGTGATACACACATCTATAGCAATAAATCATTGAGGCCTATGTGTAGAAGTTGAAGGAATCTGATCAGATTCGATTAAAACAGAACACAGTCACAAAGCAATGTAAATTGTGATCATTTTGTGTGACCATGCATGTACCACCACACTGACTCCAAAATAAATATAACTCGCAAAAGTAACTACTCTTTTTAACTCTATTTAAATATTTATTTTATTTATAAAATTTTATTTATATATATGTTTGCATTTGAAGGGGTAAGATTTTGCCATTCCTCTATAATCCTGCAGGTGGTGTGCTCTAAACTCCTCACACATTGGCAGTAGGGCTGCACGATATATCGAAAAATTATCTTTATCGCAATAAATGAAATTGAATTTATGTGCCAAGCATTTGTGTGTCCAAATCTGACCAATCAGATGGGCCCTTACTATCTTTATACCCGCTTATATCTTTATACTTATCTTTATACTTAATAGTATTTTCTTATTAAATTTTTGTTTAATAATATATATTTTTATTTTTTTTTAAAAACAAAAACAGGCAAGCCAAAGGAAATATTTTGTTTAAAAAATGCTCTTGTTTTAAGACACTCTTGATGAGTGTATGGTTACACGTAAATAAAAAGTAATGTTTGAAAGTAATTCATA
>JAQMYJ010000002.1:17298691-17310854 GCA_030014305.1 Clarias laeviceps | reverse complement strand
AATAAAGAAAACACAGTGAATGAGTGAAGGCTTTTGGCCTGTACTGTAATATATATATATATATATATATATATATATATATATAAATATTAGTCAGTCACTTTCAGATGTTAGATAATGCAGAACAGCATTATTCAGGTAATGTGTGACATATGCATTTCTTTTCCTTTTTTTTGCTATGGAAAAAGAGTGGCAAAATGAAAAAAAGCAGTGGATGGAAAAGGGAAATTTTTCTTCAAGGTGGAGTGAGGTGAATCAGACGGGAAATGTCAAGGCTTTATAAACACACTTAAGGCAGCAATAATGACAGACCAAAACAGTTCCTGTTGTCAAGAGAAACATCACTCATCAGCAGTTGCATTATTATTCATGATTTTTTTATCTCGTGATTTTTCCAATTATTTTTACATTTCTTTTATCAACCTATTATTTGAAAAATAAACATTGAAATTGACATTGGATAACAATAAAGTGGCACAATAACAGTTAACAATACACTGGAGAAGCATGGACACAATACTAAATGTGTCCATTAACATTTTGCTCTATACTATAGAGAAGCACAAATAGTAAAACACATTACATGGCCCTGAGCCACAAGCACATGCAGCCTTCTGATATGTCTGCATGTCATGAAATGTGACACAGTCATATGAACACGCTGAGTAGCAGTGTTTTGCTAGAGGCGATGCAATCCAAGTCATGTTTCTGTATCATGATGGCAGAAAGCTTCTCACTCTCATTCACTTTCTACCAATGGAGATCATTCAATGCACGGCTTAATGCACTATAAACACGAGTCAACTCGTTAAATTTGCACCGGACTACATGAGTTTAATAAGAGTATGTCAGATAACAAAAAAAGTTAAATGTTGAACACAAATGGCTCTAAGTGATAACATGTTTTCTTCCAACCCTGTGGTAAAATGTAACATACTGCAGAAGTCGTGACAGATCATAAATTTTAAGGAGATTCTCTTGATGCTGTCTCTGACATACATTTGTGAGTGTGTGTGGTTGCTGTGAGATTCCTGGGGTTAGGCTTGCAAGTGAGAATGGGGGACAAATGGAGAATGCCAATTTTACTTTGCCAACTTAATTTTAACATAATTCACAAAACAGGAGAATGTAGGCTTATGGATTACCGTCTAAATCACTTGATTTGTGTTTCCTTTTTTAGTACTTCATTCCTGTGCAGAAAGTACCTACAGTAAATTCTTGTTCATAATAAAATCACTGAAACTTTAGAAATTGCTTTCGATTGTCAGAAACAGACTGTTTTCCAAAACACTCCTAAAAATTAACAAATGATTGTCATGTGCTGAATTTTTAAAGTTTTATGTGCAGTATGAATATGTTTTGAGTAATATATAATTATATAAAAGCAGAATAAATTAAATCACCTGATAGTTAGGAAAAAAACATTGTTTTAATCTCTATTAATAAATAAGAAATAAAACAATAAAAACATATTTAAGGTTAAACATTTAAAAATTAAATGTAGAAAGTATACTTTATCCTTCGCTATTTAAAGACATTCTCTCATGCACACACTACTAAAGAAGTGATTTAAATTACTAGTTGGCTGACTCATCAGTAGCCAGTTTTTAAAAAAATGTATGTTATTTCCTATGCTGATGTTTTGACAAGCCATTTGGTTCACTCTGTGACCAAGAGAGAGGCAATAATTTATGACTGATGGCAAAAGCTAGAAATGCAATTTATAGCTTCTTTAAATTAGACCCATGATTTATCACTTAATGTCACACTGTTAATCGTGTATTTATGCACTCTTGGCCTAAAGTATATTTTCCCACACCAAACTTCATCAAGAGCACACTTGGGGCCTCAACATGTCTGGACTCGTGAAAGCATGTGTATGTACTACTGCGGCTATGTGTGTGTCTGCATGGTTTGGGGGAGGCTTTCAGCAACATCGCATTCCGACTATTGTGCCCCGCATTCCTTAGCCGGCCCCATTCATTCTGTGTGACTGTGGCTTGGAAGGCGGATGCCCAATGGAAAGCCAATGAGGAGTTCTGGGGATCTGTTGACTATGGATGTGAAAGTGGGCTGGTGTTACTTTCAGTGGACAACAAAAGGTGAGCACTATTTGTCTCAGAACTCTCACTAATGGACAAATTTGTGACCCTGGAATTCCCCAGAACATGAATAGGATTGAGTGTATCAAAAAAAAAGAGGAGAGAAAGAATTATGTTTGTTTCAGGAATGGCTCTTAGAGCAACATCAGTTTCATTAACATCTCAATAGGAAATGGCTAGAGTGAAGCATTTTGTTACAGCTTGATATCACATGGGTGATTAATTCACAATTAACCAATATGTAACTTTTCAAATGCTGTATACATAATGAGTTTTGTGGTAGAATCATTATCTCACAGTGATCTAACAATGAGCTGATAATATCTGTAAAAAATTAGCCTAATTGATGTTCTCAGTAATAGATAAATCAGTCTACCCTCAGTTCCCTAGTGCCCCATTCACCCCCACATAATATGGACCAGTTGACCCTAAAATTGGGTCGTCCTTGTATTGCCACTTTATTACCCTAAGAAAACATTCATCCTACGCATCTCAATGGGTCTGTTTGCCCATTCGCCCATCCCTATTAACATTCAGAGTGTAGGCAGGAGCTGGGGTCAGCTCAGCTGCTGCCTCCCTCTCTCAAGCCCCCACTGGCCCAGGCCTGATAACCAGGCTTTCGTTACCATTCTAAAGGTTCTTCGCAAGTTCTGAGAGAAAGGCACAGCTAGAGACGGACAAGCTTTATCTGGCTTTGAGGGAGAAAGGAGCAAGTGTGAGAATGCAAAATACGCTGCCTCAGGGTGTGTGGCCCCACGGTCAGTTAGGTGGCCAGATTAGGCGGGTAATGGGAAATAAATTAGAGCCTGCTAAATACATTGGTGGGGGGCATTAGAAGGTAAACACTCGGGCAAAATGAGGTTTGTTTGCTGCTATTGGTGTGAAACTCTATAGCTGTGTCTGACACTTTTTTTTTACAGATCAAAGAAGTTGATGAATGAATAAGAAGATTGCATTTTGTTTATGTAGTTGGCCTTGTGTGGCTCCTCATACCTTAATTAGTCTGCGTTTTTGACACACACTCGTGAAACTGGATATCAAAAAGGCATCTGTGAGTTGAAAAGCAAGAACTCAAACTTCTCAACAGATCCATTGTGTTTCATCAACTAAAAAGAAAACCACAAGCATAAGTATAAAACCACAGAGGAAACTCAGAGCACAATGTGAACATGTTTACTGACTTTAATAAATATGAAAACTGTGAAATCAGAATGCGGTCTCAAAGCCAGAAAACATCTGAATCTGGTTTGGTTGTGACACACCCTGTTAACACATACTCCAAAAAGCATCAATAATGGCTTCCACAAATCACAAATACTGGTCAACCGAGGAGAAGTGCTGCAAATACAAGAAGAAACTCATCACTGAATGTTGAACAGGGTAACTGGTGAGAATAAAAGTCTTCAGAGCTGCCAAATGGCCTTAGATTACACTCCCCCAGCCCCCCCCCCAACTCAATCAGCTTTAATATAAACAGCAATGAGGGAATTTGGTGCTTAATTACAGGACTTCTTAACACAATTCTCTACAGGCCAATGTGTATTAACCAATTTAATACCCACTGGCTTGTAAACGTAAGTTAATTCCTGAGTCCTAGATTGTTTACTTGAACTTATATGCCTATTGCTTTCAGATGAGAATGGAATGAGACACTTTTACTTCAGAGCCTCCAAGCCTGCTATATGTCTGGGCAACACATGACTGTAGATATTGACTCGCTTCTTCAAATACAGCTCAGAAGTACATATATGAGAATATTTATTACTTGACAAAGTAAAAAAATACTGTATATTGACAGTGTTCTACAGGGCTGTGGTTGAGACTCTGGGCTGCTGATTGGAGGGTCAGGGGTTTGAGCTTCTTGCCACCACTGGGTAGCCACGTGTGGGCTCTTGTTGGACAAGGCCCTTAACCCTATGTCTATACATAATCACTCCACCATTGCCATCCCAAAACCCGGATGAGAAAGGAGGAGGGTTAGACAATGTGCTAGCAACCTGGACCTGTGAAAATCACCACTGCTATAGAAAGAACAGAAGAGAACACACAATGTGCATGGGAGTAAAAAAAAAAAAAGGATACTACTGTAAACAGTTGTATAATTAGAACAGTACATTTGTTTGCAGTATGATACCAGAAAACACAACGCATAGGGGAATACTAAAATTTTTAAGTTAAGATTTCTTTTGTATCTACATATGAAAATTAGCATAACTTTAATTTTATCAACTCATTAAAGTCAACCCATTCCCTCTTTGATGTAAGTCTATATTCTAGTAAAGACGTCAGGTTAGTAAAGGACAAGTTTTCTTCTTTAATTGTGAGGTATTTCAGTGGTAGATTTGGTTGACGGTATGCAAAGGAAGTTGAAGGAAATGCTATCTCAGTGCTTAAACCTTAGAGCTACAGATCAGAACATCGTAAAATTCAAATCCCAGCACTGCCAAACTGCCATGGTTGAAGCTTAACCTTCAACAGCTCACTTATTAAGTTCCATATAACGTACCATAAAAGCATCAGCCAAATTAGTAAATGGAAATCTAGTAGATTAGGAAATCTAGTGTATTTACAATTTACAGTACATTACTAAAAGTATACAGTGATATACTGTAAAAATATAATGACTTGACAGTGAATTATTACAGAGGTCTATAGGATATTCGATTTTATTTGTACAGTGCTTTTAACGATGGTTATTGTCGCAAAGCAGCTATACATTTATATTCTTTTGTGTGCCAATTTTATAAGAATAAAAAACACTTGAGCCATCAACACAGCACCCCTTTCTTGGACACCATTGTCATGGCAACTTGGCAACATGGGTCATATCTTTAATTAAACAGCTCTTTCAGACACCTAAATATCACATGGCCTGTCACTGTGAAAGAAAGAAAAGGATACAGGGAAAGAGAAAGAAATATGCGTCGCTAATTTGAAGCAAAAGCTACTTTTCTAATAAACAGTTATCTCTCCAAATAAATTTGAACTGGTGTCACCCTGCAGCAAGAAGATTTTCACAACGACATACCAATCCCTTGATCTCCTACAAGGATCATTTACTGCAGAGGAAATGAGTGGCAGAATTAGGATGCAAAGTGGGTGTGAGTGTGTGTGCGTGTGTATGTGTGTGTGCTTGTCCAAAAATTAGACAGACCCCATGTCCACTAGAGAAGAACACTTTTTTCCCCAAATCCCCATTAATCCACAGTCTTCCTCTTCTAGAATGTCCAATAAATTACAAAAGCATGTCCTCTAAAAGAAAAAAAAAAGAGGGTTAAGTCCTTTACCTACTGGAAACTCTAGTCTTTGTGTAAAGCCATGTGTAAAACACCAGAAAGCAAATAATATCCCATGTAAAACAGATGACTGTACTGTGAGATAAAAGCACAAAGGAATACAGTTAAGATACGTTGTGTATTTATCATGCTCTGGGAGAGTACCTCTTTAAGGTTTGGCAACCGAACAGGTCCTTGTGGAAGAACAAAAAAAAGAAAAAAAGACGTTCATTAAGTAAAAGCAGAGATAGCACACATAAAGGGAGAAAGAGTCTTCTGTCCTCAGCCTAGATCATCTTTCACTGTATGTACAAAGGGTCAGCTGTGATGTCCTTTCAAATTCACTGGCCAGTTTATAGGACAGTCAGGAGTTGATGAAGAGGGATTCTGAAGTGGAGTTTGTGTAAAACAGGTTGGAGGATTCACTGAAATCCAAAAAGAAGGAGGAGGATGGACAGAATGAAGACACGAGCAGGGACGTACAGGCCGTCTGCTGCTCCGGGTACAGACGCTCCGCCGTGCGTGTCTGTGGAGAGTCTCGGGGTCAGGAGCAACTCGTGAAAGGTCAAGTCATCCATTGCCAGATTATCTGCCAGATCTGGAAGAAAAAGTAAGAAACAGGAAAAAGAAAATCAGTTTCATTTGAAGTGGGAACAAATGTAAACACTTGGCCTCTTACCTTAAGTAGATCTAAACGTTGGAAAAGCTCTGTCACACCTTTCAATGTTAGAGTAACCTGGTGTAACACTTTAAAATGCTATACCGTTATAACATTTTTAACACAGTAAGAAAATCTGATTATTATTGTAGTACATGACATTCTATTGGAAACTGTTGAAGTTGAAAGCAAACACTATCTTACTTTACATTATCTGCTTTCTAAAGTCCATTGTCAGACTTTACTGTGCACCCTTTAAGATTTCTGTTACTATCATGATTCAAAGCAAATGGTTTCTGTCTGCAACAACTTTGCCCCCCAGGCATATCATCACCCCAAGAGGAAACGAAAAAAAAAAAAGAAGACGCAGCTTTTCATTTATGTCAGCGTCTCTTATTGGTGCACGTGGTCTGAGAAATGTACAAGAGAGACACTGTAGTGACTACTGTAGATACAATATTAGTAGTGAGTTATGAGAGCGGGCAAGAGGATATCAGTAATAAAAGACCACTAAAGAGAGGCACTTCAGCTATGTGTGGAAGCGCCTCCTATCAAGCCAGCTGTGCAGACCCTCATTCTTTCAGAGCCTAAAGACACACACACATACAAGAACATGTGCGCAGGAACACACCATACATACAATACCCTACACACATGCACCAAGTGAAGCATTTCATTTCTAACATAGCTTTCCCATGATAGCCGTATACACTCATTCCGTATTATCCTAGAGACAACAACCACACGACACACACTCAAACGGCACACCAAACCGCATATCATATTCACTATGCTTGTACAAGTCCAACTTTTTAGCTGAGTCATAACAAACCGCATGTAATCACAAGAATCTGAGGGCTAGGATATTAACTTTAATCAAAATACATAAATATCACTGGCTTGCTGTGTTTTCTAAAATCTCTTAATTGTGTCCGCGTAAGAGCCAAACCATCAACCCAAGCCGTACACTTTAGTGCTTGGCAACTCCGGCAAAATTCATAAATACTGTAACGATTGTTAATGGCACTATCTGTTATTTTTATTATTTCTGACTTTGTTCCATTACTAGTGTATTTTATTTTTAAAGAATTAGGAGCATCAGCTTGTCATGGGAGACACGGGAATGTTATGTGCGAGACACCTCAATACAACTTTTACAGATGAATAAATTACATTAAGCATCTTTCTGTGTGCGGCCACACCCTCTCAGGTCATTATTTATTAATTCACTATAAAGTGTATAAATAAAGCAGTAAAACTAACTAACGTTTACAACTAAAAGCTGGAACTACTGCTAATCCTATGAGTTTAAGGAGCTGAGAGGAAAACGGCCATGATTAAATCTTTAACCATCTGGCAACAGTGCCTGTGTCCCACCTTATAAGGATATTTGAGGATGTTCTTAATGAGGAGTGGATGTGCTTTTTCCTGTGTGTATGACAGGAAAAAGGACATAGGGTAAGAAAACATTATTGCGCCCAAGGGCATTGAATAAATCAGAACTTTCAGTAAATAAACAGATGTCTGCATTGAAGTTAATTCTCTGCACTTTGTTATAAATGAGGCCCCAGGCCTTAATGTCACTCACTTCTGCACTGTAATGTCACTGCTTCTATTTTACAGCTATTGCTCCACAGGGAGGAAGTCCACCATTTGCGCGAGTGGCTGTGTGGTGCTGGGAACGGCAGGAAAGTCTGAAACGTAATTAATTCTGGGACTCAATCGGCAGGCAGCAAGAACCAGGCCGAGTGCAGGACAGGCAAAGAGATTGAGGCCTAATCTTGGGGAGGTGTCTACATGCCAAGGGGCCCATTTCAGTGCTGCCACCTTTAAAACAGGGGAAGGGGGTGAACAAATAAAGCTTGGGTAGTGCAAACTGCTGGAAATTTCTTTGCAATTACGACAAAGCTTGAAACCCTGCCAGAGGACAATTAACTTTTTCTTCCCCTGCCTCCATGGCCGGGCCAGTGGTTAGGGCACACCTCTAGCCTGAAAGGTTGATTTGTCATTATGACAGCGGCACACTGTACAGCCACTCCTATTAAAGCAGACATGCAATTTGATACAGCTTTTATATACACTCTACCCTGCTTGGGAAGAGTGTATAAAGCAGTGCAGCAGGCATACAAGTGTGTAAGAGCATTGTTCAGGGGAAGTATGGTGAGCTGCAAAAGGGTATGAATCATTTAGTAAAAATCTTGGCCTTCAGAGGCATTCACTGTGTAGAAAAAATGCGAAAGGGGTGGGTCACTGGTGAAACTATACACTCCACACAAGTGGTGTTTGTAAAAGGCCCTGTGATGCAGGATTTTCAGAACAAGCCAACAGGGGCTGAGTATTATAGAAACACTGGGTCCACTAGTGCGTCCCTTCTCCTTAGTAATGGAACTAATGTGCTATTGTGATCGGCCAGAAACATATGTGTTTGTGTGTGAGAAAGGAGAAACAGTCATGAGAAAAAAAGATGTAAATGTTCTTCCTTTCTCAAGGCTACAATAAGAAGCATGTGTATACTAGCAAAGATTGAATCGTTAACTAAAGGAATGCATAGATGCAACAGGTCCAATACTAATATAACCAGAATCCTGAGTGGAACATTTTGACACACAGTATAGTAGGGCCTTCCTGGTGCTGGAACAGCCTGAAATCCCCCACCATGGCTATCACTTTCCCAAAGGATAACGCCCCAGGGGTCAGTGCTGTGCCACCGTGGTCTGGCCTGCAGTATCAGAAAGTCGGTGGATCTTGTTTCCACTCAGGGTGATAGGTCAAAAGGAAGTTACTGATTGTTAATGGTGGAACATAGATGGCGCAATTGTAGTAATGCATTATATCACACAAACATAAATAAAATAAAAAAACATTGCTTGCCCAGTCGCCAGATTTATAGCAAGTCTTCAGAGTGATTCAATGATGATGATAGTTTTCTTGTAATGTTGTAAAGGTCATTGTTTTTTAGCTGAGACCATCTTCATACTGTATCCACAAACTTGTTTTGTCCATACATCTTTTCACTCAAGGAAAGCTGTTAATTCCAACAATACGAAATTATGCTGATTAACAAAACATAAATCTAAATCTAACCAAATGCAGCCTAAGAGGTTAAAGATTAAGAAAAACATTATTACATACCATTATAACTAACCTATTCAACCTATTCAATATTTATCTTATTTTGAGAACATAATATTCAGGCATTGACGATAATAAATAAATAAATAAATAAATGAAATCCTTATACTCCCTGCTGACTCTACTGTTACCCATATGTCAGTTTATTGCACTACATTCCTTGAATCATAAAAGCTCTCCAGGGAGGCTAGAACAGTATACATTATAAAAACCTTTCTCAGATGTTCCAGACAAAAGATGAACATCCACCTGTACATTCACAGTGTTTATTCTGCGGGCCTGAGCCCTGTACAGGTGTGCCTCAGAACTGCATGGTCTATGGAATGTGAATTTCTAAACACAGGTGCTTCTCATGAAATAGGAATTGGTTCATATTGCAGCTGCATTTGCTGAGTTCATGCTTATGAAAATACACATGAATGTAGCAATTTTATTGTGTATTCCACCAGCTTAGCTGGGCTTTTTACAACATTGCTTGCAAACAAGTAGCTTTATAAAGTCTGGAGTGTATGTATGTTTAGACATAAAGGGAAGAATTTATGCACTTTTGCATATATTAAATTATGGTTTTCAGGTTAAGACAGGGAGGACTGACATCAGACCATACGTATTTTCCCCCATGTAGTCTAGCCTCTTTTCAGCTTGTCAGAAATGGTAAGATAATTTTATCACGTTTTTTGACATTATTAAAAGGAAATACATAAGGATGAATGAAGCAGGCATCTAGAGATCCTTTTACGTATACATTCTATGAGGAGATAAATACAGCATGTTGTACAAGATCATCAACTAAAGATTTAGGTTTAAGCTGAAGCATGCAGGTTCTTTTGTGTAGGAAGGGGTAACTCAGTGGTTAAGGTGTTGGATTACAGAAAGGAAGGTCCCAGATTCAAACCCCAGCAATTCCAAGCTGCCACTGTCGCTCTGCATAAGGGTGTCTGCCAAATGCCATGAATGTAAATTTATAAAGTAAATGTTCCAGCAGCTTACCAATATGAAGTTTGTGTGAACAAGGAAAAAAAAAATCTTGCAGTTGGCTAGGAACACACACATTAAAATTTCCAACAATGCTCTCTTATAGGCTTAAGTGTGAACACAAACTTTAACAGATGATAGTAAAATCCAGAGTCAGTATATACAGTATGTAAGTAATCATGATCATATGCCTGGCCAAATAAAAAAAAAAAGTTAAATTAAACAAATCAAATTACTGGCCTGCATTAATTAATGCATTAAATAAAACATGGAAGGATAATGCTGAACCATCAACTACACAGAAGAAAAAACATATATGAATGCCTAACATCAGAAATGAATTAAAAACATGATGAATTTGCATGGAAAATAATAAAATTTCACTTGCACATTTTGACAAAAACTAACAAAATTCACACTAAAAATCTTGGCTTTGGAGCAATGGAAAAAGGTCATGTGACCTGATGAGTCTAGATTTACCCTATTCCAGCGTGATGGGTGCATCACCCCCCCCCCCACACACACACACACACGCATAGTGTCCAATGTACAAGCCTCTGGAGGCAGTGTTATGATCTGGGGCTGCACCAGTTGGTCAGGTCTAGACTCAGCAACATCATGTGGCAATAAAATGAAGTCAGCTGATGACCTGAATGTACTGAATGTCCAAGACACTGATTGCACAGGTAAAACATGTGAAAGCTAGGGGTGGGTAACTGGTGGGTTTTGGGATTCAGGAAAATATGACAAGCCTGAAAATTATAGACATTATAAAAACATAGGCACAGACATTTGAGGCAAAGGTCAGCATTTCTTCCCCCAATTTAGGTCACTCAACTTACTCAAGTTATTTGTGACTGTAGGGTGTTTACAATGACTGTTGCAGTCAAAACAAAAAAACAAAAACAAAGTCCAATTAGACAAAGTGAGAAAGGAGAATAATTTTTTTTAATGTGTTTATTATTCATTTCATTGACAGTTATTTCACAGAAATAGTAGTGCCCTTTAAGTAAGGTAGGTGAAGATTAACACACCAATTAAGTCTGTGCTGGAACTGTAGGCATCAGTGGCCTAGTCAGGTCAGACTGTGAACATGTGAGGAAAGGAATGTGAACGTCAGCTTCCACACCCATCTTTCTGACCAAAGGGTCAACCCAAAAGGCCTGCCAAGAAAAATCCACCAACCCTGAGAAGGCTGAACCCCACCTAAAGCACTCAGCACAGTGTCTTAAACAACATTCACTCATGCTCACTGCTCTCTCAGTGCAGGCCTCCCAGACAGAAGGTTCTTGTATGTAGTAATAAATCAAAATATGTGAATATGTGGCATAACGGTGAGTCGAAATTAATTGCTCATATGAGGGACTTCATCACTTTTAAACTGACAAAGCATCTTTAAAAAAGTGGTGAAATGCTTTCAAGGTTATAGCCTGAGTCATCATCTTGAATACTACAAAACATTTCAAATGACCTGAAGGAGTAAAAACATTCATCAAAAAAGACAACTGGGAAAAAGTGCGGAAAAGAAAAAAGCAGTTAAAAAAAATTAGCCAGGAGGATGAAGGCGGAAAACAAAAGAGATGTGCAAAAGGCCAAGCCTCTATGTCTCTCCTAATGACTCAAGTAGACTAATGCAGGAAATATGACTACAAGTTTGGAGATAATTGATTCCTTTCCCCTAAATCTGGACCGCAGCAACCCATGGCCAACATTCCCCACTGCTCTCCAACGGGCCCCTTGTTCAGCCAACTCCAAGTCAACAACTATTAATTAGACACACTGGTGTCTGCAGAGAGATGACCAACACACTGCAGTCATAATACTGCTCTCAATAAAGCCTGACACAATTAGATTTGCCCTTGTGTGTGTATCTATAACACTACTCACAATAAGTTAGGGTTATTGTTATTTACATGAATGCTTTTCCTATTTGCTCTGAATTTTAATGAAATAAGTAAAAGTTCCCTTTGATATTACTAATAATGTATGAAAAGAAACACCATTTTCATTAGTTTAATATT
>JAQMYJ010000002.1:17275508-17298235 GCA_030014305.1 Clarias laeviceps | reverse complement strand
CGCACATACATGAGGACCTTACCGCCCGCACCCGCATTCACCCATCAAATCTTGTCCCGCGCCGCACTCCGTGCGCTCTCTACTTTGGACTGTGGGAGGAAACCGGAGTACCCGGAGGAAACTCACCAAGCATGTGGAGAAGATGCAAACTCCATGCACATAGAATCGAACCCGGACCCTGGAGTTCCAAGGCGACAGTGCTAACCACTACACCACAATGCCGCCTTAGTCTAATAATCTTGTTAAAGTATTTCATTAATCTGCAAAGTATTTCAACTCATTCTCTGAAACTTTCACAATGCTGCAGAAGGCATTGTTTTATTTCTCTTACCACAATTAGGTGATAACTCCTAATGTAAAAAGCAACTGTAACTAGCTTGGCTGGCTTTAGACCTGCTAGCCAGCTAGATTTAATTGCTGAATACCGTTCATACCCATACAATACAGAGGGTTTTCCACAGGTCACAGTGGGCTGACATAACATTCTCAAGCCCTATAGTGTTAAATATTTGGGATATAATGGTGATTATATGCATTATAGGCGCCACTGAAGCAGCCAAGGGACCATCTGTTTGAGAGATATGAGAGTTCAGCCTGGGGAGACTTCAGCAGGAGAGAATGAAGAAATCATGCGTGATCGTACTAAGATCTCCCAAAACCATGTCGTTCATCTATGAATCGATGCTGTGCTCTTTTCTACTATTCATTATTATTATAAATATTTTTTAAAAAGTACAGCTTCAGAGTACGTTATTCAAGTCACTTTGTTTCAGCATTACCTCTTAGTTTCCGGGCTGTGTGGTCACCACAGACATGAATAGATGAGTCCTGATGCTTTCCCCTGGCTTGAGTCTCTAGAGAATGTAGTCATGTTGACAGACATGCCACAAGAAACCGTCTGGAGTCAATTTGTTACGTCAAAAGCTCTTGCTCGTGTAAATAAAACTCTTAAACAAACAAGCACGATTTTTTGAAGGAGAAAGGCAGGACTCATGTGAATGGACGAGGCTCCCTGTAGATTATGGTAAATATTATTTGGATTTCTTTAGGATTTTCTCTTCACACAGCTGAAGTCAGACTTCATGCCATTTTCCCACCATCTTCATGATCGGCCTCCTCAAGTGCTCTATTATATGAAACAATGCGATGTGACAGGTTTAAATTCCCACTGATCAAATCGTCTTATAGTGGGAACCAGCAAGAACCATAAAACATCCATAGAGGCCATCCATCACAACCGTGTGCACATCAGGCCAGATGCTGTTTACACAGATGGTGGTTAAGTCTCATTATTTTTGTGAGTGTGTGTAGTCGGACATTTATGTGTGAGCTGTGCGAGAGCGAGTAAGGACTGGTGTTTATAAGCCAAGGAAGAGGGGAGGGAATGATGCACAATCCTCCAGATCTGCTGCTCCGTTCCTCAAGGCAAACTTCCGCTCACTACGATCAGGATGATTTGCAGATGAGATGGTGCCGCCACCGCAGCTTCCTCCCGCGAGGGAAACATTTCTTCCCTCTGCTTCATTTCGGTTTAATGAGCTTATTTTCCAAACCGGCCATTAACCAATTTAAATCGGAGTCAATGGTACTATAGGTAGACTGTCCTGCACAGTGATGACTATAGCTCTAATCTATCCACCTTATCAGATTACTGGGTCGTTTGTTGCATGTGAATGTGTTCCTGCTTAGCTGCCTGCCTTCAAAGTCTTTTCGCTGTACTTTGACTGATCAGAGCTCAAAGCGTTCCCACGTTGCATTCAAAGACAAGAACCAGCACTGGATCATCACGTCTCTATGACCGCATTGCTTATTCCAACAGGGTGAAAGTGTTTTAATTAAATCCCTTTATCCAACAGCTCGAATGTGTCATACCTGTAGTTCAAACCATGAAACTACACTTCCCTGGATCCTTAGTCACCAATTTACATCATGTAAACAATGACATGACACATGTCCACGAACAGGCGCTAAATTTTAGTCAAGCACACTTGTTTATGATTACACACACCCATCTTAATCAATCCAGAGTCCCAAGAGATCTTTCGGAACCCGCGCACCTGCATTCTGCATGTGAAATTACTAGCTTATTATTCTGTATATCCTGGCTTGACTTTGGTTTTACTTTATCCTGATCCGACTCTTTAAATGATCTTGACTCTGATTACGGCCCTGACCTTTTGCCCTGACCTCAACCCTGTATTTGTATCCAAGTCCAACTCCTTACAGTATCAACTGGCAAATGGAAAATGCAGATTTTTTTTAAATGACAAACACTACTGCTAGCATGTAATGCTCGCATTTAACTGGTGTATAAAACAATTACAAGGTTTTGGTCTTTCGTCTACACGCAAACGCAGTTTTGGTCGTTGAAAACGGAGCTTTTGGAAAACTCAGTCCAAAGTGAAGATTTTCCAAAACTCAGTTTTCAGTGGTGTTGTGTGGACAGGGGAAACACAGATTTTGGCTTGTTGTAAAGTCACCTAGTGTGCCGATGATGGCAATGTCTGTGTGCCAGTCTCCTTGATTTGACGTCAGCGTTGTTTATGAGAATATTTGTGCAATAGTGAACTTGCGGACAGTAAACCAGTGACTGTGATAACATTGGCTACTGGACTTTTTTACATGCGTGTACATACACGCGCAGTTACTCACACATTATGTTAACAAACAGAGGCGCCTGAATGTACTACGAAGCTCACTGCTGCTACATACAGAACTCCGATGACACAGACCACACAGACAGCAATGGTGGTTTTGGACTTCGGACTTCTACAAAGCGCAACCGGTGAAGACGTTTCTGGCTTCTGATTGGCCTCCTGTTGATCAGGACGTTAACAGGACGTTTTGCGTTTTTATGTGGACAAAGATATTTTTAAAAACGTAGGTCGTACGGACAGAAAAAAACTAAGTAGAAAATTCTTTTAAAAATTTTAAAAATACCCGGCTACATGTGGACATGGACTAAGACTTGCTAATGAGCTATGGGATGATGATTTTTAGGAACATTAATAAACTCTCGGTTACTAAAAGGCATAATTCAATATAATTTAAAGAGTTCATAGATTTAATTAAAAAAAGCCAAATTACCCATTAAAATCCCAATGTGTCCAAAGTATAGTATTCAAGAAGGAATTTTAGCATATCCATTGTACTCTAACATCCATCTGTTTTTGTTTTCTGTCGTTCTTTTTTTTTATCCAGTATGAGCCATATTAAGATCAAAATCCTCAATTCTGACCCGAAGATCAGAATCAGGTCATCTGTCTTGGTGTCTGCTTTGCAAAAGATTAATTTTACAATTATGTAAATTTAAAGCTCTACCCATGTTTCAGTTGTGGTTCAGAGATCTAATTAGCATGCTCCATTCACATCAAATGAAGTATAATCTAGATGACAGATCTGAAGATTTTGCTAGAATAACAACCGATTCTGAGTAATACAGGATGATAAAAATTATTATAGACACATAGTCATATAGAAGAATAAGGAAGGAAATCACTGACACACTCTGCTGCTCAAGCTCTGCAAGAATAAGTTCTGAAAAAAAAAAAACAGTCTCACACTCGAATATTTTGTCTTTCGAATAATAACTGCTTTTAGTGTTCATTACTGAACCATGTATGAAAATGATTCCACATGGTCCCAGAACCACTCTTACAAATTGACTCCTGGAATATAGCCATGCCACCAGGGAAGTAAAATCAGTTGATGTGATAACCAGGTTTTCCAGTACTTTTAGGTAGTCATGTGACTTTAACTTATTGCCAACGAATAGAAGCATCATACCCGTTTTATTGTTCCCTAGCAAACTGAAGTCTTTTCTTTTTCAAGTAGCTTCGCTAACAAATGGTTTTCTTATGACCACACAACTATTTTGTCCTAATTCCTGTGAATTTCTATCGTTGATTGCTTATGATGCAACTTCACCAGTCATCTCTGAGTCATCCATGATTTGTTTTGTGACAGTTCATGTCATGATCCTTCCATGTTTCAATAGTCAGTTATGACAAAGTTGTTACTGATGTTACTGTCGACTACAGTCATATCAGCAACAACATGAAGTGTATTCTGCTTAACATATGTTCTCCTTATACACTACCTGGGCACACACCCTAATATGTAGTTGGTCTGCCTTTTGCTTTGATTACAGTACACACTTGCCATGACATCGTGTCGATCGTGTCAATGTCACAAAATTTATTTCTCTCCAATGTTGCATTCACTTCCCTCCAAGATCTAGTATTGATGATGGGAGAGTTGGACCTCTGAGAAAAGTCTTCGATGGGGTTAAGGTCTGGACTGTCCGGATGTTTTATGCTCCTTGAACCACTCATTCACAATTTGAGCCTGATGAATCCTGTCATTGTCATATTGGAATATACCTGTGATGCCAGGGAAGAAAGAATCCATTGATGGAAACACCTGGTCATTCCGTATATGCACATAGTCACCTGACCTCATTTTTTGGGCACATAACATTGCTTACTCTAGACCTGACCAACAGAAGCAACTGCAAATCATAACACTGCCTCCACAGGCCTGTACGGAAGGCACTAGACATGATGTGTGCATCACTCCATTCACCTCTCTTCTTACCCTAATGCACCATTAATTTGGAACAGGGTAAATCTGGACTCATCAGCCTACATTACCTTTTTCTAATGCTTCACAGTCCATTCTTTATGCTCTTTAGCAAACGGAGGTCCTTTTTTTAGATTAGCCCCACTGATATGTGGTTTCCTTAAAGCTAAACAGCTTTTTAGTTCAAATCCTTAATGTTTTCTTCACATTGTGTGTATGTGTGGAAATCCTCTTACTTTCATTGTTAAAGAAAGCTGTGAATTCACTTGTCAGTTTTTTATGATCTCTGAAAAGTGATCTCTGCTCACAATCATTAAAAAAATTAGTTCGTATGACATTTCTTCCTCAAAGATGATGGTTCACCACTATCCTTCCAGGTTTTTATAATGCGTTGGACTGTTCTAAGCAAGATTTTAGTACAGTATTTGCAGCAATCTCCTTAGTTTTTGTTGTCTTTGCTTGATGCAGGCCAATAATTTGACCCTTCTGAACCAAAGTAACATCTTTCCATCCATGATGAGAGGATATGTCTTCTAACATGGTTGTTTAAGAAATGAGATCCTACTCACTTCATCAGTTAGGGTTAAATAACTAGTCGCCAATAATCACTGCAATTATCATCCAATGGAAGGCTCTTAACTATATAGATAGTTTAATAAATCCAGGTGGTGACTTTTTTCTTTTCTTTTGCCATGCAGTGTACTACATAAAGGGTTAACGATTTTCAAAAGCAAATCTAATTTAAGCTGTAAATCCCTTGCATAAATGCTCAACTTTATCAAAATGTAAGGAGAAAAACCCCAAACTTATCCTTTTCATTTAAAATGCAGTTTAATGCTTAAAATACTCAGAGTTGTATTTGCATATATATATATATATATATATATATATAGTCATTTTACAAGCTCTATGAAAAGTAAGGCAATCTAAAAACATGATTCTTATTGTAGATTGAAAAAACAACTTTAGTTTATTTAATCTACTTAACAGAGCAGAACATCTAATCAAGTGAAAGATTAGTAAGAACATAACCTCACAAGCCCTCGAGAGGGATTTAGTTTCACTGTAGTTACTAAATAATTATAATGGTTACTGAATAATATGCTTTAAGCTAAATACATGAATAATAAACTGATATGACCTTAGAATTACTTTTAGTTACAGGCTAGAAAACTCCTTTTGGCATAAGTAAAGCAATAGTCATGGGGTTTGTTGGCTTTAATAGAAACCGGGCTCTTTACTCCTCACCTATCAGGTGCTTATGGGTCAAAGGTGCCACATGGAGCTCATTAGCATTCCAGCCTTCAAAATGGAGAAAGCATGGGATAAAGTCTGTGTATTTTGGAAAGAGGGAACTGTGCGTGTGTGTGTGTGCGTGCACCTTCATTAGTGTGAGTGAAACATACTTCTGGTGTCTATCACTGTCTCTGGAGTCCCACTCCATCCCTCTACTTGCCACTTACCGTGTTTGAGTAAATTTGTAGCAGACCTAAGGTTCGGGAAAGGCCCAGACTCTTGTGGCGAGCTGCGTGTTTCACATTGCAGGCATATTTCCACACTCTATTTTGCTAACCTCTGCCTGCTGATAAAGGGCCAAAGATCACTGAAGGAAAAAAAAAAGAGCGCGCTTCACCGCACGTACAGTGACTGAGTGTCTGCTGAGCACTGGAAAATAACAAGAGCTCATCTGACACAGAGCTCACTGTGTGGCGCAGAGCTAGGGCACTTCCAGTCCTGCAGGGAAGCCTCTACTACATGGCTCAGGGTCTATAGTGACAGCTACATTTGTCAACTTTTCCTGGGTTTCGTTGCTGTAACGATAATTAAATGGGGGGTATGGAATGCAAAGCAAAGACTTCTTTAAAGTATACAAAGATGAGGCACAATTTTCTAAACCATGAGAAATATCATAAATAATATAAACGGAGCAAAGGTAAGAAATAAGAAGAAATGAAAAGAGATGAGAGAGAGAAAGAGAGAGCTAGAGAGAATGCTGGGAAGGAAGCATCCAGGTTAAACATGAGAGGCGGTATAGGACAGAGAGGCAATAAAACACACCAAGACCTTTAAAGGCAACACAGATTTCCTGTAGTTTAAGATCTAGCAGTTGTCATGCATAAAAGCCATTATCACTATCATCTTTATGCTCTACTGTTACATTAGCATCATTGATCCTTAGGTTCAAGAGAAAAAAAAATACCACTGCATTGACAAACTGCAAATTAATATTTCATACAAAGGCATCTGGTGTTAATGGACTAGAAGGTCTAAGCCCCCAGGCGCAGCCAAGTCCAACAGCACCACCATTTATAGTGGAAGAAGTGACTTTAGTGCTGCTTCTTTCTAATACAATGTAGTTTAATTCAGTTTATCAGTGACAAACCTGTCAGATAATTATACATTTTGTGTGCCTGATGTGTTTCCACACATTTGTAACACATCTTTAGCATGTAAAGAGAAAGACAGTCACTGTTGTGACTTCCAGAACTATGTTAAAATTAAGTACAGACTTAAAATAAATAAAAATAAATCAAGTAAATAAATAAATAAATAAATAAATGTTGAAATCATGACCACTGCAGCTCATCTACCTGTGTGTATCTGCTTTTAAGTCTATGTGTGAGCCTATGTAATTGATTATTTAGCCCAAATCATTGCGATTATGCTTTGTTATTAGATCTTGGAATATACTGCCTCACCCAATCCTAATAGTTTGATTTGTCAATCTGTTGATAGATGCATCTAATTATCGTGACTAGCAATTACAACTTTCATACCTCTTCTATTCCTGATGTTATGCAGTTCAATCCCATCAAACCAAGAGATTCATTAGATAAAAAAAATAAAAAATAAAAACTTGGAGGTAATGGACAATGGTTCCACAATAGTAGTCTCTAGCTTGGCAGCGACAGGGCGTGGTTCGGCAGTAGTGGGATCTAGCTTGGCAGCGACAGGGCGTGATTCGGCAGTAGTGGATTCTGGCTCAGCAGTGACTGGTTTTGGTTTGGCAGTAGTGGGGTCTGGCTTGGCAGTAACAGGGTGTGGATCAGCATTAGTGGGTTCTCTCTTGTCGGTAATGGGGCATGGTTCAGCAGTTGTGTGTTCTGGCTCGACAGTAACTGGGCATGGTTTGGCAGTAGTGGGCTCTAGCTTGGTGGTAACTGGGCATGGTTCAGCAGTAGTGGCTCTAGCTTGGTGGTAACTGGGCATGGTTCAGCAGTAGTGGCTCTAGCTTGGTGGTAACTGGCCATGGTTTAGCAGTAGTGGGCTCTAGCTTGGTGGTAACTGGGCATGGTTCAGCAGTAGTGGGCTCTAGCGTGGTGGTAACTGGGCATGGTAACTGGGCATGGTTCAGCAATAGTGGCTCTAGCTTGGTTACTCCTCCATTCTGACAAGCAGTGAAAAAGAAGGAATTTGAGATACAAAAAACAATATAGTTGCAAGCAACGATGAGCAGGCAGAAGCACCCTTTGCCATTGCCACCCGGGCGCACCACAATACCTGTACGATGTTGGCGATCGTATTAATGCCTTTAGGAGAAGTCTATCAAATGCGAACAACCCAAAATAACTGACTTCCTTTTGAGTTTAGCCCATGACATGCAGTGCGAAATTCAGCTCAATGAGCTCTAAATGTGTACCAGGTTCTGCGTGCATATGTGCAAGTGTGTATGAGCTATGCAGCAAAATCTTGTGTGGGGGTATGTAAATGGAGTGTTAACAGGCTTTATGGGACCTCTATGACTGTTAAAAAAAATAGTAAAACATATGAGCTTTAAACCTCCCAGCCATCCAATCGACACCAACTGCGAGCTCATTACAGAGGTGACTATTTTGAGTGAGACTGAACTTGTCTCTTTGGAACATAATGAGACACTGAGCCTGTACCTGAGATCAATTTGAAACTAATCAAAGCTAATCCAAGTTGCACATTGACAAGTTAGCACACAGAGGCAAATAATATGGAGAGGTTTTCTCCCGTTGCCACTGATATGTTATGGATCAAACACCCATTACCGGATGACCGGTCCAACAAGAAGCAACAGTACACACCACTCATAATTCAGAAATAAAGAGATACCCTCTTGTACACTGTGTCTTATATCGACTGTATATTGGAGAACAAAAATGCACCTGACATTGTAGAGTCATGTTATCAGGGGACACTAGTCTTAACACTGTACTCACTGGCTGTCTCGACTGGACACACACACACACAGACTGCCTGGCCTGGAATAGCTCTGTTGCCCTGGAATGCTTCACAGAATGCATTGGGGTTAATTCCATGGCCAGAGAGAGAGAGAGAATAGGGAGAGACTAGAAGGGGGGGTTTAGATGGCTGGAATCCCATGCTAGAGTTAAACACCATCGATCAATCACTTCAGTCCATCCCTAATGTGGTCAGGTGACTGACAGGTTTGACTTAGCAGCGTCTGAGTCCTGGCCTTAAGCTGTCTGCACCTTGTTGCTGACTTGCTATAGGCTCCCCTCCTTGTGCTCTCTCTCCCCCTCGCAGAGCTTTGTGAAACCAGATCCACGTCGTCTATCTCCTGGCACCAGGCACAGACAGGCCTCCCATTACAGAATCTGCCTGCCGATGACCTTTGGCACACTGACCTCTCACTCCCTCAGGCCCATTCGTCCAAAACGGGATGAAGAAACTCAGAGGTCAACCATATTTTACTAGGTCATCAGCAGCTACCAAGTTATCAGCTGCTATCTGTATGCCTGGCTCACAGAGACACCCACAAGGACTTCAAACAGGAACGGAGCACAAACACACACAAACACAAGGTCTTGATGTATTTAACACAGGTCCATGCAAGGACACCTATAACACTCTTCTAACAATTGGCAGAATTCCTTTCATTCTCAGTAATTAAAGCAGTAAATCCACTCAAAGTTTTTCAGTTTCAGCAAACTTTTCAAGCACTGGGCTGTGACACGAATCTGACTGAATGTACTGCCTGTGAACTCGGTGTGAGTGTTAATTATCAGCTTTATCCAACCATTTCACATGTAGTGGACACAGCAGATTTTTAGCCTCCTGTCTAGGCTCCTGAAGGTGCTACACAAAGTGCTACAACAACATGGCCAGGCCGTGTTTGTTCAGCTGGGCGAGTTTTGTCAACCAGTATCAAACTCCTTGTTCCTACCTCTCTCCTGTTATTCTTTGCTTGTGTTTGGTTTCTTTACATTTGTACGGTTTGTTGGCTCTTTAAAGCTTTGCTTTGCATCAACAGAAACCGCTTGTGTTTTCCACCGTTCTGTGCTCTTTATCAGCAATAAGATCAAGAAGTAACTGATTAAACCAAAAAAGACGCATTACCTGTTTAACTCCACCACAATAAAAGTAGTCTGGATCTTCATGAATAGAAAAGAGGACATGACAGTTAATTAAATGCTAAACGAGTGAAAAGACTGTCTGCCCTGCAACGGGTCTGTGTGTTTAACGTTTCACTTGGGTGATTTCTCTAATCATTCTGTGAAAATGAGAAGGGTTGGATTAGCACTGAAGCTGTATTTAAATATCTTTTATGTAAGTCACATTTAAACGTCTTAATCTGAAGCAGTAGAAGAAGCTCAACTGACCGGCGAAAACACGTAAACGTTTACGTCGTGTCGGTGGACCGAGTCCTGAAACGCCAGTGCATTCGTCTTCATCGTCACAGTCGCCGCTTTCCAGACCTTCGTCATCCTCCAACTCTTGGTTCAGCCGATCTGGATCTCTCCGTGATGCACCCCCTCCTGGGCGAGCCCTCCATCGCTTCTCCGGCGACGTCACCATGCGTAACAGCTGAGGAGACAAATAAGAGGTAACAAGGGCTTCGGTGTGATCCGGATATGCCGTTCCTTAATTGATGTGTTTATACTGTGATGAACTGCTGAAAGTTATACTGTAGCAAGTATCAACCTAGATATCGCTGACACTACATCCATCTAAATAAATTTTTCTAATGAGCCTTCCAAAAGGGCTTTCTTTAAAAAGAAATAAATAAACAAATAAATAAACCTGAGTAATCATAGCACCATAAAGGTGTTATTAAAAAAAACAAGTATTTTATTTCTCTACATTATATATTCACTGGTGACAAATAACTATAATTTAGGTGCCATTAGAGAGGATTTGTAATTTGTTGTCTGCCCAAACGTGTGTTGTCCCAGTTACATTGCTGATGATGTCTGTGCAATTAAGCACATAAGCATCTCAGCATTTAAAGGGAGATAAATCTAAAGTAGGGCTGTCAGTATTAGCACATTAACGCATTGCGGCGATGGTGGATCAGTGTGTTAAGGCTTTGAATTACTGATCGGAAGGTCACTGGTTCGAACCCCAGCCTCCGGCAGGTTCCTGCTGTTGGGCCCTTGAGGAAGACCCTTAACCCTGTCCGCTCCAGGGGTGCTGTATAATGGCTGAGCCTGTGCTCTGACCTCAGCCTACTAACAAAGCTGGGATATGTCAAGAATAAAGAAGATGTTCTTGTCTTGTACTGTGCAGTGATGTATATGTGACAAATAAAGGCTGAAATTAGCTGAGGTAAAATTCTTAACACATTAAAATTATGTAACGCAAGTAAATTCAAATTCCTTTAAACTTCTTAAATGTGACTCAGGGTGACTTCATTTGACTGAACAAATTCTACACCCAGAAGTCGTACAGTTCTAGAATCAGGGCTGAGATCCTAATATGTTCTCAGAACTGTTTCAGTTTTTTGCATCTCCTACTCCTATTCTGAATTTGTCAAATCAGATGCACCTTGTGTCCTGTTGAGGAAATACAGACCCACTAGCAACTCCTATACACTACTGTCTTACTAAAATCATCAGTAAGTACTCTGGGTATACCAGCATCTATTCTGACTTAAAGTGTTCATCTGTACATCAGTCAAAGAGAAGCAAAAGATGTTATAATTGTTTATTTAAATGGATTCAAACGACCTTTGGGAATTTTACTTTTAAAAATAAATGCACCTTATTAAATGTATTTTTTTATGTTATTTTTATGTCATTCACTATATTTAAAATTAGTTCCCGTCGTTGATGGGAAAAGAATCATAAGGATAAAACAAAAAATTAGCTGATCAGCTTTAATCTAATCAGTGATATTATAATTTCAGGTTAAAGCCCATGTACATGTCTGCCAGACTTTCTGTACGGCAGAACTCTCTGCCTAACTTATTAATATTAAGAAATAAAATTAATGTAAGGTTGAGTATCTTTAAGAAGTTGTGCTTCTTTCATCATCAGTCAAATACACAGTCGGTAATCGGGGAGAATGAACACAGATGAGAAAGCGAAAAAGTTCTCAGATAAAGATTACGTTTTGTCTTAAAACTATTCCAGCACGTTAGAATTCACCTATACCACTTCAGCGCTGTTATTTTAGCGGTGAACATATTAAGTACTCCTAGTAAAAATATTTAGTTTATATTTTCTAATTAATATCTATTACTGTAGGTGTTTGTTTACATTGAGCAAGTAGCTTATTGATAGCTTATTTTAAAATAAACTATTAAATCTGGCAAATAACTGTTCATGACATCACTTTTACTCAGTTTTCACTTATGGTGCAGGTTAAACTTCAGGCAGATATCTATGTACTGCAAAAATTTCATTAAATTCTGTCCAGACAGTTTTGAATGATGTTGTGACAAAATCAAGCCAGACAGACAGACATACAGATAGATAGACAGACTGGTTTCGGGTCCTCCAATGTATGAAACGTCAGTGATATCAAAAGATACCATTGAAAGAGTGAGTTCTGACCAACGTACAGACAAAACCTTTCTTTCATTTATATAGATGATTACTCTACTGAACACGCAAAAACACAATTCGAAAAGCATTCACCTCATATTTCCCAGTCACAAACCAACATTTCCAACAAAAACATTAGAATTGATATCTGACATCAAATGTATAATACATGTAGTATTGTTATAATGCTTAATGGATTACACAAAAAGTTTTTAAGTCATGCAAAAACAAAATGAAAGGTTTATTTTAAATGTATGGAGAATCTAATGTGGCAAAACATCAACGGAAACAACAAGTATGTTCAATAAGTTTTCCACAACAAACAAGTTCAATGGTTTGCCAAAGTAAATTACACTACGTCCCACGCCTTCTGCCTTTTCCTTTCATCTTTGCCTTCTGTCTTCTGACTCTCTTTTTTTTATTGATTTCCTTCCGATGTGCAGACGCAAGCATGTGGTTGTTGTTGTTTTTGTGATTTTTTTGTTTTTTTTCCTCTTCCACCAGAGAAAATTGAGATCAGGTGGGTCATGCTCCGGACTGCTTTTCTCAAAAAAACAAATCTGCAAACCATGGTCCATGACAGGGACCTTAATAAGGCGAGTGCGATAATCATCAAATTGCATCAAACAGTGGGCGAACAGCCGCAGCAACTTATCCTGCGCACCACACATCTGCGATTTTAATGCTGGCTTAATTCTGGAGGTCAGCGAGGACGCACATACAACATTTTCCACCAGAGTACCAAACAAGCCTCCATTCAGGGCCAGATACTAGAGGCATACATGAGTTTCTCTCTCGCTCTCTCTCTCTCTCTCTAAAAGCACTGCTACTGCTTTTGGCCAAAGGAACTTGTGGTAAACACAGATTTCTTTAAACAGACTGCTCACCAGAGCTCCCTCACACTGAAACAGCATCGTTCTGTATGATGAAGGCCCAAGCAGAGTGAAATCCAGCAGCAAAGGGGCTTTACTGAATGCCAGCTGCTGAAACTCCTTTCCACTGGGTACAAACTGTTCCAATGAGTGTAAGCGAACCTAACACAAGTGCGCTCTTTTTCCCCCTATGCTCGACTTTCAGTAACGAAATGAGATGTAAATGCATCTGGCCCTGTTTTTTCTTGGGGCTTTTCCAGTAAGCAAGTATACCACACATGTTTCACTATGTTTGATTTTTGGCACTAACTGTTTTTTTTTTTTTTTTTTTTTAAATGCATCCGGTTCTCTCTTCTTTAAGCAGCGGGTTTGCGTGTGCCGCATGTGCCAGAGGCCTCAATGCAAGTTGTTCGGAATTCCTTCCCAAAAATGGTTGCCTGGAAACAGCGGGAGCCACGTTGTCCCGCAGAACAAATGAAACTAAAGGCAAACAGTCATAAAGAGGGAGCATGAGTGGCGGTTGAGGGGATTTCAAAACAAACCCCTAATAAAGCAGGCTGAGGTGGAACTAGGACGAAAAAAGCTCTGCTCGCTTGGTGCCTTGTTTGACGTGAGGTTTGCGGAGAACTGGATACGCCGACAGAGCCCGTGAACTTCCCCTCACCCACTAACACGTGCACACACACATACGCGTGTACACACAAACATACCGCACCCTGCTGCGGTGGCATAGAATGGTTGCGCAGAAAGTGACGTTTCGCTCTAGGCAGCTGGGTCTCAGGGAACACCACAAGAAGGAAAAGCACCCTCCATTCAGAATTCATTAAAAACATTCTCTAACATTCTCGGCGCACACGATGCAAACACACGACGCAAAAAGGAATCATCGAAGAAAACAAATGAAAACATCTGAAAAATCAAGAACATGCCTTGTATATTAGGAACCAAATCAAGCCCCCTTCCCCCCTTTCCCTTTGTGGTTTGCAGGCAAGAGCCACACAGATCCTCTGGAATGTTGCAGAGCCGAAAAACACGAAACATGCAATCAGAATGTCTGCGAGCCTCCTCTCCCATAGCAGCGAGTCACAATGGAAAACAGAAAGGGAAAAGGTCCGCTCGAGGGCCGGCATATGGTGGATTGTTCAACGCACTATGGAGAGAGACACAGGACCACAGGACAGCTGTGTTAGCATTGAACTGCAGCACCGTCCTGTCTAATAGTGTGTTTTAAATGATCAACATACCTTCATCTGTAGTGTCAGGCTTTGCGTTACTGCCGCTGTTATTTTCCAGACATTTCTCAGTGGATGACTTTAAATGTGAACTAGATCGCCAGCAGTTTGTCAGAGGAAAGATATGCGAAAGTGATAAAATAGATAAGTGACTCATCTTTTCTGTTAAGATTTGGCACCGATTTAGTAATTGCTCAAATACTGAACTATTGCAATATTCTTCCCAGGAATTTGACCCCAGCTTGCACTCGCAGGTATTTCCTAATGAGCTTATGACTGATGTTGTGATATCCTGATGGTGTGCATTGATAAACCTAACCACTGAAAAGTCAGCACTATTTGCAGAAACTCCCTGTCCTAATATCCACCTGATTTCCGCTTTGACGTTATCACTCTTCCATCAGTAAACGTAACCACTCCCAGATTTATAGATCTTTTCTCCTCTTTGGCTAATAATTCAAGTGTCTCCACCTCAACCGTAACTCCTGTTTACAGTAACATCTGCAGCGGGAGCCTAGCAGAGACTCCTTGTTCTCTAGCAAGAGCAGACATGCTTTTTTGTCCTGCCGTCTTTTGTAACCACAACACACACAGCATGGAGGTGGTGAGTGAGAGACAGAACGTTGTTAAGGGCCAGGGGTGATGGACCCCAGAGGGAGCCCAGATAATGCCTGTGGTTTGGTCTTATGCGTCATGCAGCAGCATGGTATTTGGTGTGTATCCAGCATAAAGTGGCGGCATCCTCGGGTTCATAAAAACATGACCTTTGTGTACGGTTATAGATGAGGGACCGAAGAAAGCGGGTTTCCTCTAACACACTTTTTTGATAAGCATCAGGCTGTGCACATCCTCTCTTTGGACGAGCGTGGACATGCAGAGACGTGTAAAGTCTCGTACAGCCTGTGGACTGGAGCTTAGATACAGTAACGTTGTGACTAGTGCCAGGATCCGTGACTAAAAAGCCTACATACTATACCACTGTATGCTTTAATTAAGAGCGGTATGAGCGCTCAGATCGTTTCAGGGCACGTCAGTGTAAACCTGGCATATTTTATTAAAGTTAAAGGGGCCGAATATCCAAATAAGCTTAGGGCTTAAATACGTATTTGATTTCATTTTAATCTCAATTTCCTGCATTCTTCACATTGTTAAATTATTAACTAGGATCTACAGGGAATCCATTTGAATTCTCTCTCTAAATCTCACACACACATAGACACACACATTTGTATAACTATCCTTCAGAGGACCTTACATTGACATAATCATTAATGCAATTACTTACATCTAACCTTTATAATAACCTCAGTAAACATGTCCTGACATCTATTCTGATAAAAAAAAAAAAAGCTGTAGGTTTTATTTATTATTATTATTATTTTTTTTTAATATCAGTTATTCCTGTCCTTGTGGCAATATTTGGTCGCCAACAAGACAGCATACCCCCCCAACACACAAACACAGGATTAGTGTCTGTAAAGTGTTTAAGTGTTTAAGGAGGTTAAGGATATCTGGAGGCTCAGATCTACCAGAGCGCAGATGAAGGAAAATGAGCCAAGGTGTGACTCATGGCACACGTTCACAGATGAATAACCAGGAATTACAAATACAAACAACCTTTACACGTTACTTGAAAAGTGAAAAAAGGGTTTAGACTACAATGTTGCTCTATATATTTAACTCTTGCCACAAGTTCACGGTTTTATAATCTGTATTGAGAGCGTGGAGTAGAAGAACCTGCAGGTAGATTAATTTTTCAATATCAGTAATTCTGTGCTTGAGTGAGAGAGACAGAGAGAGAGACAGAGAGAGAGAGGGAGGGAGAGACAGAAAGAGACACTGAGAGAGAACGTCTGCTCCACTGGGCATTTAAAACTGGGTGTGTGCCACTTTTACAATGAATTACTATTCTCTTTCTAGGTCATGTTCAAATCTAAAACATGTTTTCAGGATCCTAATATTTCTCCTGGCTCCACCTCCGGCCTCAACTAATGACGCATTTCCAACAAAAGAACTTGATTATACATTTATGTTACATACACATGCTTTGGAAAAAGAAGAACATCATATTTAATACTTACACTGATCTGAGATCGGCCCTGGCTTCAAAATATAATCACTATAATACTGAAAGTCATGAGATCCTGGTTCAGGAGAAGTTTTGCAATGCAGCAATGCAGCACTGAATCACTGCTACCATTATTATTTTTATTAACTGTCATTAATGAGCTTAAGAGAGGATTACTTAAATCTCAAACGCTGATTAGTTAAGGAAATCATTTGACTGGAATGGAGGAAAATTTGCAAGTATGTTATTGTAACATAGTATTATATACTATTATACTACATTAAATGCAGTATAGTATATGGTTCTATATTAGTATTAAACTATACCGTATTGTAATATAGTGTAATACTATTATACACCGATCAGCCATAACATTAAGACCACATAACATTGATTATCAATTATATAGCAGCAAATTGATGATTAGCTCCTTCAGTCAAAGGAGCCCAACTCGCTGAAAAAAGTCAGTGCTGGCTGTGATAGAAAGGCATCAGAACACCCAGTGTAACGTTAAGCCCCATGACTGGGGCTTAGCAGCAAAGAGGGCAAAACCCAATGTTCCTGATCCTGCCTCCAAACTCCCCAGATCCCGATCTAATCAAGCACACATGGAATTCCCCAGACAACCAAGCCCGATCCACACAGGACCCATCCCGTATCCCACAGCACCCAAAGTCCCAGGCAGCACAAGGGAAGGTTACGCAATACTTGGTAAAGTGAATTAGTTTTTCTATATTCCTTTTTTATAGCACTAACAATGATAACAGATACAATAGATGTATATACAATACATTGATCATAATATTCCACTAATAATCATAACCTAATCAGAATAAAAAATGTATAACTAAACTACCTAAATCAGGATATTCTGCCCAATCCGGCCTGATCTAAATTACAGTGGTTGTGTAAACCTTGGATAATCCGTTCAGCAGGAAAATATTAGCCATGTAAAAACTTAATCTGATTGTTTCTCCCATGTTGGGATAAATATATATATATTCTTTCTGTCTGTAACATTAGGTAATGTTGTGAGTTTTTCCCACCAGTCTTTACTTCTGACCTTCATCCACTGACTCCTGGTCTTTGGTGAAGGATGGGGAACTGATTGGCTCGTATAGCACATGTGGAGGAGCATCTAACCATTCAGAGATGATCCTGTATTCTTGCAGCCAGTCATAATGCAGAAAACAGGATTTTTGTCAGAAAACATGGCAAGCTATTCTTCTTCTGCTATTAAATTTCCCGCAGATTACACGCTTCACAGTAGAAAGAACTATTGTGTCCTTGTCAAAAAACATACATTCTGACCACTTGGAGCATGGAAACCCACATCTTATCGCCTTAGTGTCCAAGTACAGTTAAGCTGAAGTCTAATTCGACCATCGAAAATTTTAATCATGTAAACAGTATATTGACTGTATGAATTTCAAAATGCTCAACATATCACTATGCTGTGATTGGTCAGGTGTCTACAGATATTTGTCCATACATAAATAGTTCATTTAGAGAATTTATGTGATCTATTCTGTAAATAATAAAAAATATGTGATGTTATTTACCAAGAAAAAACAAGATATCATTGACATGGACCACTGTAAAAGCATGGGACTTTTCCATCGTGAGAGAGAGAAGTTTACACTTTGTGGTTTCTTGATAAGATGAAAAACGAAATTTTTTGTCTTATTAACTTCAATGCAGAGGGAAAAAAAAGGAGGGGGATAAAGGAATGTCTGGAAGTGATAACAGAAACAAACTTGCCTCACAGATGTTTCTCGACATTATGGGTAAATTTAAATGGTTAAAAAGCTAAATGTGCTATTCATTAATAAATAGAAAAAGCAAGCATTGGCGAATCCCTGTGTTGTAAGAGAAATAAAACATTTCATGATGTGTTGTAGGAAAAGAACACATCAGCCTTTATCACATCATACCACTGATACCATCATCCCCCGTTGCGTTTTATGCCTTACATCATGTATTCCATGTGAAATTGGCATGTATTTTAAGTTTTGCTTAAATATACAGTATATTTTTTTACTATATGACATGACCATTTGCAAGAGGTGTATTTTGCCACCTCATTCCTAACTTCAGGCTTATCACCCATAGCCAGTGACACTCAGCAGTCCTTTCACACTCGCTATGTGTGAGACCGTACTCCCTCGCCTTCTCTCTCATTGTAAAAATGCAGGCCAGGGTCGAGAGGCCCCCATAACAAAAGGGAAGAGAGGCGGAGGGGTACATGACCCTCGCAAGTAGACCCTCTGATGACCTGCCGCAGACAGGAAACAGGAAGTGGGACCTCTGACCTTTACGAGAGGCTCCCTTTGTGCTTCCTGGAGTGAAAATTGCTGACGGAGGTCCGCGTGAGCGCCGCAGTACTGAGCCATGAGAACGGACCGGCGTGGCCGAACTCTCCCATGCAACCCGGGGGAGGCTCTGATTACAACTGCAGTGTGAGAAAGAATGCAAGAACGCTGCCACCTGTAGGCCTCTTTCTTTCTCAGGAACTACAGACTTGGGAAGCAGAAATGACCTGAGCTGCATGTATAAGTGAACTATTTATGCATGAAGAAGAAGAAAACTAATCAACGCTCTTTTTGAATTTTTACCATTTTTAAACATGACACCATTTTCTCCAGTTATCTTAAAACCTGAAATGATAACAGATACACTAGATGTATATACAGTACATGGATCATAATATTCCACTAATAATCATAACCTAATCACAATAATCTGAATAAAAAATGTATTACTAAACCACCTGAATCAGAACATTCTGCCCGATCCGGCCTGATCTAAATTACAGTGGTGGTGTAAACCTTGGATGATCCTTTCAGCAGGAAAATATTAGCCATGTAAAAACTTAATCTGATTGTTTCTCCCATGTCTCCCATATTTATGCATGAAGAAGAAGACTAATCAACGATTTTTACCATTTTTAAACATGACACCATTTTCTCCAGTTACCATAAAAGCTGCAGGATCTACAATAACATGGACTTGACTATAATATCATCTTTTCACTGGCATTAATTGACTTCCTGCTTAATAAAGGTCTTAAAATGATCATGAGTAAATAAACACACGTACTAAACGCTATTTGTAAAAATTATGCTGATCTCGGCTTTACGGCGCCTGTGGGAATGAGAATGGTGCTCCGACCTTGACGTCTATGAACGTATTATAATTTACTTTGAGTCAGCTCTCCTACTGCATCCTTGCCGGGAGGCTGTTGTCGACCTACAGTGGGGTAATTGCAGTCTGCCAGGGGGGATTAAGTAGAAGATGGGAGGTAAAGGGTGGAAGAGGAGGGGTAGATCAACCTCGGGCTTCCGGGCTAAGGGGGCAGATACGGAGCAAGAGAGGGAGGAAAGAAGAGGTTCAGCCTCATTAGCAGCCAACTAATTGGAAGGAAAAGACCTCTTACATTCTCCACCTAACCTCCTAGCCAGCAGGGGAGAGAGTGAATGATAGAAGCAGTATGAGAGGAAGATGAATAAGAGAGAACAAGAATGCAAGCTTGAGTTGTACAGCAGATGTATGGAGAGGAAGTGAGGCAGATTGGTAAAACAAAGCAGAGAATTCAGGGATAGAAAGTGAAAAAAAAAAGTTAGACATAATTCATGAGAGACAGATAGTAAAGAGCTGAAGGGAAAAAAAGCTAGGTTAGCATGGGGGATAGAATACTGTGGGGAACATACTGGGTTCCACATACTGAATATAAAAAGGCAACTATACAGAGAGGTGAGTGAATGATTAAAGACAGGAAGGGGCTGCAATGAGGCAAGTTGTGAAATGTCAAATCTTCTCCTGTCAAGTGACACCCTTTACTGGAGGAACTCTCACACTTGTATCCCATTATATACTGGATCATGTTATACAGGTTGATAAAAGTGTCTCTTCCCTCTGTAACACCAGCAAGTGATACACTCAGCTGAGAAGTTCACAGACTGTGAGCTCACCGAAACAAGCACCTCGACACCATCAGGGCGAAGGAGAACTGCCGTGAAATTTGCTGCTGACACCAAACATACAAGCAACCACTTGTTTGTCAAACTGCCATCACAGGGGTGCTACGGATCCACCACCACCCAAACTACACACTATCCACCCCTCTCCATAGCCATCTTACTGAACCACCTCAGGTTTTTTGCATTGCGCTTTGTACACACTGAAACTCTTGCCTCATGTCTTTTGTCTAATGTCAAGTCTCTGGGTAATCATAAAGGCTGTTGCAACGGCTATTTTCCTTAGTCTATTCATTGTAAAAATGGTGTCTATTGACCTGTCAAATCCTGCTGCGCTGTACTGGTTTATGTCGTACACTGGCATCAAACCAAAACCATTCCCTGTGATCAGAATTACATGAAAGCAATAAAGTTTCTCACTCACAGTGGAATTGTGGGGTGAGACAGGGCACCTGGGCCTCGACTAACCATGGACAAGGGTGCCAGTCCATCGCGGGGCACACAAGCAAACACATACTCACACATTGCAGAGAATTTGGAAAGACCAGTTAGTGTAATCTGCATGTCACTGGACAGTAGGAGAAAACCAGAGTACCCAGAGGAAACCTATTAAGCACAGGAGAACATGCAAACTCCACGCACACAGACCCCAGGGTATCGAACCTGGAGGTGCGAGGCCAGGGTGCTAACCACTTTGCCACCATGTTGCCTCTAAAGTGTTTCTTCTATCCAGTTTTCTGTCAGAACACATGTTTAATTGCTGTTTCAGGATGTACTTGCTAGCAAATAGAACTGTGTTTTCTTAATATACTGAAGTTGATTTTGTGGACAAATGTTTCTGATGCAACAAAGTTCTCTTTACAAAAAGTGGTGCAACAGAAAAGCATTAGCTTCATCATCTGTGAATTAGCGATTTCGCAATGAAGTATATAGAATATCTATAGCCTACATGTAATAAAACTGTGAAGTTGCCATGTCTGTACTATGAAGATATTAGCAAAAACATAATTTGGGGGATGTCAGATGAGTAATAGAGCAAATCAAGATGGTTTTTCAAATTTTTGTCTTGTTGTCTGTTTGTTTGTGCCTGCATCACATAAAAGCTACTGGACAAATTTTAATGAGGTTTTCACAGGTGTATTTGGCTGAGCTTGAGGTAACATATAGGCTTTGTTTCATTGCAGTTTGCGCATGGAAAAAAAATTAATGGAAAACGCACCTATACCATAAAATAAATAAATAAATTAGTTAATTAATTAACCTTAAAAAAATCGTTTGTTCATCTCAAAATTCAACAGATGGTGCTGTAAATTTTTTCAATACATGCTTATGAGTGTGCAATTGAAATCTACTTAATAAACATAATCCATGCCTTTGCATTTTAGGCTGCTAACAAGCTGATACTTATGCCTAATCCCATACCATTCTATGTATTTCTATCATTCTGATAGTCTGGATCTAAAATCCGGTGAAATCAATCACATTGGCTCGGAATTAAGTTATCACCATGACAAATCTATTAATTGTATTTTGTAATTTTTCACATCACATATCCTGTGTAGGGACCTGGAGCCTATCCTAGATAACTCAGCGCACAAGGTGGGGGTACACCCTAGATGGGGGTGACCAACTCGTTCCAGGGCACAAGCACACACACACACACACACACACACACACAAACACACCACATCATACTGCATGGCCAATTTAGAAACACGAATCAACGCATACAGTATCTTTGGACTGTGGGAGGAAACCGGAGTACCAAGAGGAAATCCACAAAGCACAGGAAAAACATGCAAACTCCACATACTGTACACAGAATGGAGGTGAGATTCAAACCCCCAACCCTGGAGGTGTGAGACTGGTAATCGCTGAGTCAGCGTGTCCTCCAGGTATCAAAACAAGGTTTCAATAATAGGGATTTTGGAGGTTATTACTGAAATAAAGAACCAAACTTAAACAGGGGAATTGAATCAGTGGTCAGAAAAGCAAAAACAGCCGTTTTACTGGAACTAAACTAAACTAGGTCACTAATGCTAATGTATTACTTCATTAATGCATAACTTCGTTTAAGTGGTCGGAATAACAACCACAAAAAACTTGTACATGTCATCTTTCATGGAATTACTATTTATCAGAATATCATTGTACCCTGTATGGATGAGTACTTGCTTTGCATATTAAAACACTTAAACTCAAGTGGCACAGGGCCATAACGGCCACGGAATATGTCAAGG
>JAQMYJ010000002.1:17195425-17239414 GCA_030014305.1 Clarias laeviceps | reverse complement strand
TGTTGTTGTTGTTGTTGTTTTACTTTACAGCAGTGATTCCGTTAGTATGCGCTCACGCGAGTGTGACTAGCGATGTTGCTGATTTTTAAACGGTTAATTTTTAAGCATTTTAGCACGCATTACACACACACACACACACACACACACACACACACACACACAGCGCCTGCGTGCACAACGGAAACACCTATCTGTCGGGATTTATTTGTAAGTTTTTTTTAAAGATAAAGTGCAGGTTAATTTGTTTTATTTTTACTTTATATTTTGTTTTAATTATTTTTATGTATTAATTTTTATGGGCTGTAGAACGAATAATTTGAGTTTCCATTACTTCCGGAACGAATGATGCTCGTAATCCGAGGTTCCACTGTACATTATACTTTAACTGGGTTCTTTTCAGTAGCATGCCACCTCAGGAGACCAGGAATCTCAACAAAGAAACAGCAGGAGAATGTTCCGGAGTCTCCATCAGCCCTACATCATCAGTCAGGTAAGCACCAGCCCATGAGCAAGCTCACGCTCACCTCTCAACCTTCAGACAGTTGGGAATGGAGTAGCTGAATGGTGTTTAGGTAAATCTCAAATGTTTTAATATAGTTTTTTGTTCCATTAGATTCTAAGCAACTCCAGGAGTTGCAGACTTTGGACAAACTTGTTGAACATCCACCACAAGAGAAGACTGATGTACTCGGTGAGAGAACTTTGACGGCATTGGCCCGTTCTTATAGCCCTTACAGCCCTTCATCTCCTTTTTGACTGATTCTTTTCACTGGAAGATTGTCACAATGCGGTGGCCTTTGTGTAACTCCTGTATAAATCATACTTTGAGTTGAGTAGTAGGACACTTAATATCTTTGTCAGGTTGGGTGACATTTTGTATCATTTAGTGTCTTGATTTGACAGATTTTGCTGGTGTCTGTTATATTGTGTGAATTGTAAATTTATTACACTGTATGCTGTTAACTGAGGATTTTTCAATAAAACTATCATATTTCTTATTTGTGTTTCATGCATCTCATTTATATCTGACTTTAATCTCATTATGGTCTTATATATGGCTCATTTGTTTCTCCTTCAAATGCAGTTCTGTTTCTCATGTACATCTCATATTTCTCAAATGTTTCTCAAAAGTATGTCTCACTCAGTTATGTCTCTTTGTTTCTCCTAAGTAGGGTTTAGGAGAAATAGAAAAGACGAAGTTGAGCTTGTAATGAGACAGCCTCATGAGACAAGGAAAAGCTCATTCTGAGCAACAAAATTTTGCTATGGGTACTTTGTTCTCCTGAGTCTTCTTCTCCACAAATCAAACTCCTCAATAGTCCCTGATCCTTCTTTCTCTTAAAACTCTCTCATGTCTCTCTCTCGTCCACTCATCATCATTATTTTTCTACTTCTCCTTAGCAACTGGTAAAAATAGTGCTTCATAAATCATGCATCCTCTTTTTGTCGCTCTTTCTCACACACAGAGATGTAAGAGAGAAAAGAAATAATAGAAATAATGCAAATTTGATGAGCGGTGATGTCATCTGGATTCAGATATAATATGGCATGTTGAAAAGTGGTGAAAAGTGTGGAGTTTTTTTTTTCTCTTTCTTGGACTGATTAGGACATGCAGCTTTAGACTGCCTTCCAGTGAAAAAAATATCAGCGTCCTGCTTGAGCACGCTCACTTAGTCTTCCACATTCTAAATATATATCATGGATCACTCCTCTGGTTACACACCATAATCAATAGGGGACACTTCACATCTTTATACTCAAAACTCTCTAACCACAGTTACACACATACACGTGCACTTAGATTCTTTTAACAGTAGGGCTGCATTACACATCTGTACTATATTGCAGTCAAGGGCAAGGACACTGCAATATGAAACTGCACTCTATTGTGATGCCAATGCTACCGAGCCTGTGGCACTTTGATGCCTACTCCCTAATCCCTAAAGGTGGCAAAGTGTATTCGGGAATTAGGTATCTTTTTTGTACTTTATTTAAAAACTAACATTTTCTATGGATATTTCTTGGATTGCATGAAAACACCATGCCATTGGACATGGCTACATTACTATAAGTGGTATAGCAAAAAATGGGTTTAAGCAAGGGATGATACTGTATATACAAGACTTAAGCAAAATCACAGAATACTGGACAATTATATTCTAAAACCCTCATGCATTTTAGCTGGATGCCAGTCAGTAGAATTATTGATGGCACAAATTTATTTATCATTTAAAGCACATTCTACTACCAAGCAATCTTTCCCATATTCATAGTAGCCATAAAATATCTTTGGACTGAAGCTGATTAAAATAAATAGTCCTGTGAAATGGGAAATTACTTTCAATCTCATTAAACCAGAACTGCAGTTATTTTGCTTCTTCCACAGTAAACCTGCAGTACTTCATCAGCTGTCTCCTAGACACTTCATTATCTGTCCTACCCTATGTTCAGAGTCTGGTGTACAAACAGGAAAATGCACAATCCTGCTTTTCACAACAACTGCAATTTGGCTGGATTATTGCTGCTTTGTTTTTAAAATGTAGAACGTCATAAAAATCAGGAAAGACCTTGGTATTAGAAGGTGTGTCCAATCTTTTGCCTGTTAGTGTAATGAAAATAATTTGATCATAGCGGGTCTCAGTATTAGGCAAATACAACATCAGATGAACAACA
Source organism: Clarias laeviceps (assembly GCA_030014305.1). Lineage (NCBI taxonomy): Eukaryota > Metazoa > Chordata > Actinopteri > Siluriformes > Clariidae > Clarias > Clarias laeviceps. Next base: position 17,236,741 of record JAQMYJ010000002.1, on the reverse strand, counting down.
ACATTGCGCAATTATTATTATTATTTTTTAAGTGGGCAATACTACATTACTACATACCCCCCTCCCTGCTTCCACAGGGTTTAAGTGGGTAAGTTGTAGCCAGGTGCTGCGAATCATCAGCCTGTGTTTAAGTATGAAGTCTTCTGTCCTGACTGTATGTTTGGGTCATGCAACAGGACAAAGATCTGAAGCACACCAGTAAATCTACATCAGAATGTCTGAAAAAGGAAATAAGCATGATAAAGTCATACAGGAAATGATTCCTTCAAGTTATTGCTGTTAAAGGTGGATCTACAAGCCTTAAAATCATGTGGGGTACTTAGTATTGCCTGCATGTTTTTTTTGGGGGGGCTTTTTTTTTAAATAAAATTTTGCCTTAAATGTTATTGTTCGTCTGAGGTTGTATTTGCCTAATACTAAGACTAGATATAATTAAATGATTGTTATAATGAATAAAGAAATAATAAAGAAAACACATAATATAGATAATATAGAATTATCTATATTCAATAGAATTATTTATATTCAATAAATATAGAATTATATATGTACAAAAAAAACACATAGAATTATAAGAGGGGTACTAACTTTTGAACATGACCGTATTGTTTACATCCGAGTCCAGATATGGACTTCTAGAACAGATAGAGATTGTATAATTGTGAAATTGTATAACACTCATATCTGTGTGGTGTCCCATTATTCTTTCTGCCCAGGGTTCCCAGGATCCATCATGACCAAGATAAAGTATTAGATGAATAATGTCATTCAAACCAACCACACCAGCCATTCCCATGTTGACTTCATTTTTCATATCGCAAACTTAATTACCTTCTCTATTGACCGGATCAGATTGCATTGATTATAGCGGAAAATAATCCAAACTTTGCTGCTTGGTTGCTAAACCTCGCTTCATCACTCCCAGTTCAACTCATGTAGACCCTGATAATTACCTAATGTGTCGAATCAGGTGTTTTAAAGCAGAAAAAGCCTGAAAATGTGCAGTGTGTGCCCTTTCAAGTCTCGAGTCTGACATCCAAGTTTCACACCACTTTATAGATGAAATCAAAAATGCTGTTGCAGCAAGTGGCTTCCTGCTGACATTTCACACTTTAACATGGAGCTGAAATGAAGTGAAACATACAGTATGAAATGCCTCCATCTAGTGCTCTCTAGAAACTGAAGCCTGGACCAAGAAGGCACTTCTCAGAGTACATTTGTACATGTACACACACACACACACACACACACACACAGGAGAGGATAAGCAGGGATTTTAATATACAAGTAATAGACAAATATAGGTGTGTGTTGAGTGTGTGTGTGTGTGTGTGTGTGTGAGAGAGAGAGAGAGAGAAAGAGTGGCATGTGAGTGTTTAAAGACACCACCATGGAGAAACTGGATACAGAGCCAGGGCTTATTTTTTAATATTTCATGAGCATTTGCCCTCATACAACAGGAGCAACTGGAGTGTGTTATTGCTGTTTAACTCCTTGTGCCTCACTGAAAGGGTCAGCACTGTGCAGGGAGATGAGATGCACTCGGGAGCTTGTCAGACACTGCTTTATACATGTAGAAAGTGCTGCATACACAATTCAGAGCTGGAGAGTCGCACAGCATGTAGTGCATGGGTTAACGAAACAAAAACGAAAGCTTTCTAGGCAGTTAGATATCTTTTTTTAAATACAAACTATGTGCAAACCAGTTTTCACTCATTTCACTCAGGGGCTTTAGAAGTTAATGGAATGATCCAGTGCTTTTCAAACCTCGTCTCTGTCTACAGTAGTGTGTGTGTCCTGGTAACAGTCAGGAATTGAGAGGAATTGATTGTTTCCTTCTACTGAGAAGATAATGGGAAATTTACTCACTTATAATTGTAGTCTAAGGGCAGTCACTGGGTAGCACCAATTTTAGTTCTTTTTTCAGCACAGAGAAATAATGTGTTAAAATGATTGTCTGTGGAAACTGCGCTGTAGAACTGGTGGATAGAAATCACGTTCAAACAGATATAATTCCATTAATGCATTTATTATGTTCGCTTTGAACGACCTATGGACGTGTATAGGTGTGATTTAGCTAAAATGATGAAAGCTATAACTATGTTTAACACCTTTACTTACTGAAAAAAGAAGAAAGACTATGAGGATGGCTCAGAGAATTTCTTATGCACACCAAAAGCATTAGAAACTGAAAAAAAGAGATAATGTACGGAACATGATTGCAACTGCTAAAGAATGGTGCCTGGTTATAACTGACCTGGGCGTTCACTCTGCTCTTGGCCCCCACAATGTGCCTAAGAGCCATCCGGATGGTGACATGGAGCCTGAGCACCACCGCCTCAATGTCCTGTTCTCCTCTCATGGCAGCTGCCAAAGAGCCCAGTCCCTCCACGTAGGTCCTCCAATGTGGCTGCACCTCAGCTGCCCCCCCAAGACAGGTGCCCATCGTTACCAGGCACATTGGCTTACATGGTCGCACTTCCAGCAGCCCTTGGCACAGTGGACAGTACCACAGACGGAGCAGTGCCCGACCGCACTCCCGTCCCGCCTTAAGGTGCTGCGTGGTGTTCACCACCTCAATGCCCAGGTTCAGCGCCTGAAGGAAGAAACGCGTGGCCAGCAGTGAACGTGAGAGGCGTGTCATCATTAGCTTAGGGTGAGAGCCAAATGCTGATGCGTCACGCCACATCCGGTGCAAGCATTCATCTGAGATTCCTGACGCTGCCCCATTGCCCAAGAGGCGGCGGTAGGCAAGAGGAAAGAGGCGCGAGTAGAAGGAGGTCACCATGTCGTCCACGTTGGCATCGGAACCAAGGATGTAGAGAGACATGTCCAGGAAAAGCTGAGTGACGGCACCATTGGCTCCACTACCCAGGCCTGGGAACTCCTCCCTCAGCAGGGTGAGAGTAGAGTTTCGGCCCAAGCGCAACACCATGTCAAAGGCCTCTGAGAGAGAGAGAGAGAGAGAGAAACAGTCATATCAATATAATAATATAGTTATTCATTTTATATGCCTCATTAATCCTGTTTGAAATGTTTACACCCCATTGATGTACAGATTTAATAACAGTATATCACACATCAGAAAACATCTAGTAAAGTCCATCACGCTCTACAGATGACAGACAGGCAGGAAGAATCCGAAGCATCCCTTATTCCCACAGCAATTGGAAACCACAGTTTTCAGAAGTGACCTTCCCGAACAACAAAGGCAGCTTTTCAAGAGTTTTAAAGACTTAAAAGGAGAGCATTCATCCACACTGGAGGCTGTTTGAGATGCTGAGCCTCAAAGATGCTGAGAGAAGAAAACGGCACAAATTGTAAGCCTCAGAAATAATCAGATGCATATGAAAGCTCTCAGTGGAGTCTTATCAGTGCCGAAGCATAGAAGGGCTCCGTTCCAAATCCACACCAGCGAGCAGGGGAGAGGAGACGCTGAGATTTAGGAACATGAAAAGAGGGAATAAGATTGGGTTAGATGAGCGAGGCATATCACTGCAAGCATGCAAGTCACTTATTAAGATGTATGCAGTATTTCGTTGGTGTTCAGTATATAACTGCATGTACAGTATGCTTTATCACGTACATGCACTCAGTCGCTTCTTTATTAGCAAGATAAATCCACCTGGGCGGTAGACTACCTAAACATCCTCGCTCTCACTCCATATGAAATGGACTAGCACCGATCATATGATATTTAAGGAGTGGATAAGTCTCTTAAAAAAACAACAGGCGCAATGTTAGTATGAGTTTATCACGTGTAGCAGTTTCGCAGCGAAACACCATGTACAGTAGCTCTCCATCACAGACGGATTTATTCATAAATCGTTCACAGGAGCATATCCACACAAGAAATTATGTATTCATGAAAATTTTATGACTTTAGAAAAACATTTCTTCCGAGTGCGTGTCCATTAATGCAGAGGAAACTGATGCAGCCTTGATTGAGTTACTGCATTTATATATAAATTGCACTTTTAAGTTCTGGTGCAAATTATATTTCCTAAAAACCTGACATCTTCTAAAAATAAAAAAATTAATAAAATTATGGGGTTTTTTTTGGTTTTAGAAAGAGAGAGTTTGAGCAAACATACAAAAAACAACACATCAATAACATACATCAAAAAACAATACATCAATAAATTAAGAAAAATAAGTCCAGTCATGCAGCTAGCTATATGAAAAGTAGATATACAAAAGTAGAGCAGCACGGTGGCTTAGTGGTTAGCACTGTCGACTTGCACCTGCAGGTATGGGGTTCGATTCCCTCCTTGGGCTCTGTGTGCATGGAGTTTGCCTGTGCTTGGTGGGTTTCATCCACGTACTCCGATTTCCTCCCATAGTCTAAATACAGGCAGACTATTCCACCATTTTATTAGAGCCAGAGCTAAGTGACCAATCTGGTGTGTCTCAAACAGTAACGTTACGTACCCTCTCTAGTCTGCCATCACTGGGCTTCTTCTTTTTAATCTACTCTTTTAAATTAAAAGTAGAGAGTGTACATTGCTATGCTTTGAATGAAAAAAAAAAACGTTTTCCCTTCCTGATTTGCTTGGGGTCCAAAACTCACCTGGGTACAGTCTTTCTGTATTTTTATGTTAAGTGAAAACTTGTTCACCTCCCTTAATTAACCTCTAGCTCGCCTCCAGGCTTTTTTTCAGGTGCTGTTACACTGTTAAATAATATATACTATATATTCCTATTAGCATGAATATTAGTCTTTTTTGTGCTTTAATAGTCATTTTAGCTGTGCAAGCTTTTATGGAGGTTTGTGGGCGTCAGAAGGAAAATCAGCATTTCTCGAGCTCATCATCTGAAAAGATTGATGAGCGAGGTTTTATTGTGTGTAAATGAGACACACCTTCTATGTTATTCCACCTTGTAGGGGGAGTTTGAGAGTAGTTCCAAGCCCAATGCGTGTTAATCATGATCTTTTCTATCACCATGACAGTTTCTAGGCACCGAGCTGCTGTTAATTGGATATTTTTGGTTGGGTGGCTATCCTTAACCTTGACAGTGACATCCCGGTAATTGTACTAAACTATGTTCGTGTCATGGCTATGCTGGAAACCATCTGGTCAAGGTTCTTAAGCTGGCCTATTAAAATTAATAATTAGTGAATGAATGGACTAAAGTCATTAATTATATGGTAAGGTTACAAATTAAACTGTCCCCTATTTACTGACGTACCAATATTAACAAATCAATCAATTCTCAACACTAATAAATGAAACAACAAAAATTTATTTATTTCAAAAAAGGAAACTTTGTAATGAATATGAATTACACTGAGTGAAACAATTTGGAGAGTTCGTCTAAGAAGAGACAAGTCAGGAAAGGTATCCATGAAAAGTCTGGCATCATTAATGAACAGGTCAGAGAGGCTGAAGGTGATCCAAAAGAGTGGAGACTCTAATTAGGCCACGCTCCTGGAGTGCCGTGACATCAGCATGCTGCTAAGCAGACTGTTTTCAGCCGCAATCATTAACTACGCCATCCATCTCGACCAGCGAGTGCCGCTGTCAGGGGCCAAGGCTGTTACTAAATCAACACAAGCTGGATGAATCTATAGCATTCACTGATGGAGTCGTAACAGAAATCGCTAAGCCGTGGAAGGGTGAAAGGTTTAAAGCCGACTTAAGACGAACAAAAAACAAGTTTGGTTGCCTTTTCATCCAGCCAGTTTGCAGGTTGGTGTTATTTATGCTGTGTGAGTACAAGTCTGTGCTCCTTTGCTTGTGAAAGGTGCTAAAACCTGTTGCCGTGGTTGCTAGATAAAGGCTGGTCCAAGTTTTTGGAAAGGTTCCTCACCTGGTTAAAAACTTACTTTTAAAATTGGAAACATGTTCTATCTGAAACACAACAGCACATGAAGCCTCAGGTCAGACCCTAAAACTTTCAGCCTGTTTTGCTCACCTTAGCAGATACAAAATTGCATAATTTTCTTTTGCAGCCTGAGGACATTGCAAAAGTAGGTAATCAGAAAAATAGATAGAAATATTCATGTATTCCAAAAAACTAAAAGAAATTATAAGAACCTGTATTAGACATGATAGTTCTTAAAGTGCCCCAAAGGCTAGCTTTTTGGCTCATAATAGCTCACAAAGTGTAATGCCATGATGATTGCGGAAATTGAGTGGAAGTACGCTGCTCTGTATTGTACACGCATGAACATGAAGGATAAAGGTTAGAATGATTTTAAAGGGTTTGGATATAATAGTCTGTTTGGAGTTTTCGTGACTCAGCCTCAGTCGACCCGTGGAGTCAGACAGACTTACACTTCCTTCAAACATCGAGCTCACAAAGCAGCAACTGCTCAAAAGGACCTTTTTATAAGGACCACACATGCATACTGTACACACACAATGTTAAACACATCCACCCACATGCAAACACATCGTTATGAAAAATTATGCACACATTAGAAAAATCCAGTATATAATGAGTACAAATCACTTTATATTTCCATGTTTAAAAAATCCACAACACACCCAAATTAATACTTCTGTTCAAATGTTGGAATTATAGATATGTCACATTCTTGCCACAGTGTATTTAATCGATGGATCTGAAATAGCTTTTAATTGCTTTGTGTTTTTGTATATTCATTTTTAAATACAGGGCTAAAGCTTATCAAATACAGTATCTTTTGTTTCCATACAAAAAAACAAAAAAAAAACATATTGGATGTGCAGAGACAGCACTGCAGGACCACACAAACTAGAGACCTATTGGGGACATCTTCAGGACGAATCAATCCACTTAGATGCGTTATAAATTAATTTCAAGATTTATATTCACTCTAAATCCTCATACAGTACTGAAGTCATGTTTAGGGCATCGTTACAGAGTGTTTAATAATACCTTGTTTTCGTGAAGACGAGCTAAAGACTAAATAATAATAGGTCTTGAGTTTTAAAGACCTTATACAGATGACCTGAAGCTAGTCTGCATTCCTACTGGATAGTGTTCAAAGGATGTCACATGATCAATCAAGTCATTTATTATTCATCAAACGTCTTGCTAGTTAACAATCGAGACGCTAGCTGTCAAGCAAGCTAAATCTTGTAGCTATTTTAAGCATAGAAGAAAACATGGAAAGTCTGAGGAACTCTGTGGAGTATCGCGTGTGTAAATTTGCACAAAAGAAGAAGCGAATGTAGACTCGATCGACTTCAAATCACATAGTTTGCATGGATGATTCCACTTAAATATATGTCAAGTTTAAATAGCTTATGTTAATTACCTTTAAAGCATTTATGTGTCTTGGTAGTTTCAATAAAAAAAAAATCCCTGCAAAATCAATGCTATGTCGGTCAGATCCTAAAAATCAATACAAACCCATTAATTAAGACAAGTTAAACTAGCTATTCAATTTAAACAAAGAAAATGCCAACGTATAAACCAAGGAAAGGCTGATCTGTGATGGAGAGCCATAAGCTGTAAACAAACGCATAAGCTGACAAAAAGATTCAATGCGGATGGAGGCTGGATTTTAATTCGTTTCTGTTAGTCACCTCATCATCTTTTAATGCTGTGCAACACTTCCAGCATATCCACTTTTTTAAATAGCAGTTTCCCTCTGTGATGTGCTTGGTGTCCAAGATCACCTGGGTATAGTGTAGCACTTGCTTTTTCTTTTTTCTTCTTCTCAATTTCCTATTCACATTATTTTCTTGTCACCTCTGATGAAATTCACACCCAGTTCAACTTGTCTCTAGGTTCTGACCTTTTCAGGTGATGTTACACTGCAAAATTACACCATCTTCTGCCTCTTCTTTCACCAGTTAGTAGTCATCACGTGTTTCCAGCCATCTGAGCGGTTGACCTTTTATGGAGATTTTGTGGGCATCGGTAAAGGAGAATGAGCTGTATTGGTGACACACTTTGCAATTTCTTGTTGACCAACATATGCATGTGAATACAATGGAAATGATAATTCATGAAACTTTTGCAGAATATCTGAGTGCAGATTGTCGTAGGCAAACATTTACATACTTTTTTGTCTGTTTTTCCCATTTAAGTTTTTGCCATTTTATCATCGTTGTTTATTTTTTTTTTATCACTCAGTTTGGATTTGTTCTTAAAGGGTCTGAACTCACAGCTGTATCTCTGCCCTCGACCCAGTCCATTATAGCCAGTGTTTGCCTTACTGATTTAGTGCATTAAAATTTAGTGGTTTCTGAAGGGTACATTATGATGTCCCTAAAGTGCATAACACAAACCAACAGAAACCATAACAGCAAAAGTGAACACATAAGTGAACACATTATGCAAAAGCAAAACCACAGCAGCAAAAGTGAAAACACAGCAGTAAACGCAAAAACATAACAATTTGTGTTTTTGATGAAGGAGTTGCCACACTACCTCACAGTATGATGCCCCTGAGGTGCAAAACACAAACAAATAAAAACCAACACCAAAAGAGAAAACACAACAGCAAAATATAGTCGAAAGCAACGATGAGCGGGCCCAAGCACCCTGCACCATCTCCGCAACCGACACGAGATGTTTAATAAGCATTTACCTTTTCCATTGTGAGTGAATGTTGTGTTGTTTGTTTTGGCTGTTGTGTTTTCACTTTTGTTCTTGTGTCTGACTTTTTGCTGTTGTGATTTTAAAATTGCTGCAATGTTTTGTTTTTTCCTGTTGTTGTTTTTTTATGCTGTTGTGTTTTTGAAATTGCTCCAATGTATTGTTTTTACCTGTTGTTGTTTTTTTTATGCTGTTGTGTTTTTGAAATTGCTGCAATGTTTTGTTTTTCCTGTTGCTGTTTTTTTATGCTGTTGTGTTTTTGAAATTGCTGCAATGTTTTGTTTTTCCTGCTGTGTTTTTTCTTTTGCTATTATCGTTTGTTTTTCCTTTTGTTTTCAAATTCGCTGTTGTGTTTTTGCATTTGTTTTTTTATTTTCTCTGTTGTTGTTTTTTTTCTCACTTGTTGCTATTTTTAAGTTAGTTATGTTTTCACTTTTGCTGTTGTGTTTTGTTTATATCTTTTGCATTTCAGAGTCACTATAGTACAGAGCGATATAAATCATCCGTCAAAATGTTAATATTACCCTTACCAAATGAAGTGCTGCTAATCAAATCACCAGTACTGGTCTCCCTTTAAATTTTCTGCATTTTAAATCTTTTTTTGATAGCCATAGTTTTTGTTGTGATGATTTTCTGTCCATTTTGATCGCTTTATATTTGGCTGTGTTAATTATGTGCCAACACATCTTGATGCATCTTTTCTCATCACACTTTCATTTCAGTAAGACAGACAAAAGTCACACTACGAAGCCCTGTTCATATTTAGTTCTTTTCCAAGATACAGGAGTATTACAAAAAGAGATTTCTCAATTCATCTTCTGTTATATGCACACATATGCGTCTGAAACCTAAAAGCTAATGATGTGTTTGAATCACTTAGAGATGAGCAATAGAAGAGGGGGGGAAGGCAGAAAGAGGAGAGAAAGAGAGTCTCTCTTTATTTAATGTTTTATTTTATTAAAAGGGTCACACAGGTCAGGGGAATTGTGCAATGTTCTGCGCTTTCCTATCGTTTCTCAGATCGGGGGGTCTGCATCCACCGGCAGGTCCCATATCAGGTATCTGCTAATGGAGAAAGCAAAGTTGCCTGACACAGCACGGGCATGTAGCGAACAGAGAACTCTTATCTTTTCTAATGGATTACACATCCCTTTACCAGCGCATTGCTGTGGCCTGACCTCATTGAGCAGAAAGCTTCTGTCCAATAATGCTCTTTGTAGAAATAGAAAAATCTCTGTTATATGAAGGACGGAGGATATACAGTCGATTGATCTGTGCATGGGGAGGATTTACATTGAGAGGGAAACATGGCTCTTAAAACACGTGCATCATAGAAGAGACAATGTACTGAAGGAGAGCAGCTTATCCAAATCTTCTGTTTCATTTCATTCAGTGATGCTGCTTACCTCAAGGATCAATGTTTTTATGGACAAAACCAGCATAGCAGATAAATGCTTGGTCAGCTTGACCTTTAAACTGTGAGCATGTGTTTTATAGGAGAGCACATCAAATTAACCAAAACATTGTCATTATACTAGGGGCTTTCGAATCATGTTTTAAAGAAGGCCGCAAGTCCGTGAATGATTTAAAAATGACTAATAACTTATAGGCAAGTTTGTGGAAGACATTCATCCATTGTGGTTACTGTGCACATAATCATTCAAGAACATCACTTGTACATCACAGAAATTAAGCTGGGAGTTATTGTAACATCACCCATACAGGCGTGGTCTTGCTCCAAGCCATTTTCACATATTTTGGCCATTAAAGGAGTTCCTGGGAGGCCAGTATTTCAGACGTGAATGGTATCCAAGCACTAGTGAAACACTGGTATATATTATATACTGTAAGATATTATAACGACTGTTTAAATACAATTATTTTGAAATTATTCTGCAGTCAGGAGCTATAATTGCTGGCATACACAAACAGCTTTTGAGCTCAGTGATTTTACCATCAATGAATATCAATATAAACTTTTTCTACAAGACAAAGTCACAGGGGACTAAAATTTTTGCTGGAGCGCTTGTAGAGAAATTGAGAAATAAAGGTCGTTTTTAACTCTCGTAACTGTGTTCTGTTATTCTGCACAATCAAAAGCCTCATTTAACTTGAGAACCCATAACATGACTTGAACACCAATCATAACATTTATTACTATTAAAGAAATTCCAATGTTATAAAAGCTAGCAACCTTGCAACACAGGAACATTACAGGGCTGCATGGTTTGTCTTTTTTCCCCCCAGTTTCCATTTCTTTTCTCTTTTTCGAAACAGGGCACCTAATGGCTTTAACCTTTTCTTCTTCTTCTTCTTTCTTTTTCTGTAACAAGCATCATGACATTACCCACCTTCAATTAAGAGTCAAGACTAAACCATTTCACCTTAGGGGTCTGTAGATGTGTTATACAGTATATTACACTAAATGATTTTGCTCACAAAACCTGAAGAATTTAATATACCTGCAAAGGTCGAGAGTAGAGCAGGCCTGTATATTCACAGTATAACAGCAGTTTATTTGGTAGTATTTGGTAGTGTGATTGATTTTATTACTTGCATTGCTGTAAAAAGTTAAGCTTCCAGTAGGGAGAGCCGTGATGATGTGTACCTCATTGCCTCCCTCCCCATCTCATACAACTGAGTGGGAGACCGTCCCAGTCAGTACCCCGCCTTGCTCACAGCACCAGCAACATTAATTGACCCACAAGATGACATGAAAAATGTGACTTGCAATCGAGCAATAGAAAACTGATGTTATCATTCTGAACATTTCTTTCCCCCGCATGCTGTGTGCCGCCCCCCAGCAAAATGTTGGGTAGTTGCCCATGTTGCCCATATCTAAATCTACTACTGTTGTTGTGTCTCGGAAATAATTTATACAGTAATATATTAGTTAGTATCTAGATTAATAAGGAATAAGATTAAGAAACAGGAATAGGATCAGGATGAGTAATAAGGAATAGGATCAAGCTATGCTATCATACAATAAAGGAACATTAAAGTAATATTCTTTAGAAAGAAAATCTACTTAGCCCTCTGCATGTTTATGGTTGTTCATATCATGTGATGAAACACACTTTGACAAAGCCACATTTACACGTTTGTAGGAAGTCATTATTATGCATCACAAATTTTTCCCCAAGCAATATCAGCCTTGAGTTGCAATGCCAATTGTACATGTTCGGCCCAGTGGTCCAGGACCAATTTTAGACCTTGCTGTCACAGCGTTCTTTAATGGGAGGGAGATCAGATTTGAATCTCTTAGAAAAGTTCAATGTGCGATGAACCCTGCTTTTTTGATTCACGTTAACATGATGTTACAACTTTTGTTTACAATCCCATGTGCTTTTGTTTCTGTTCCAGTCCTGTCTCCTCTTCTGTTCTGTCATAAGCGTGCTATCCGAATGTGCTCTGTTGTTCCGTGTTTAGTCCTTAATTAGGTTGTCTATTTATACCCTGCTGTTTCTTTGTCCCATCACAAAAAGCATTATCATGCATTTGTTATTCTAACTCTGAACTTTGTTTTCGTGTTCCAGTTTCTCTTTTTGTGCTAAACCATATAGGATTATTTTGACTGATCAAGAGGTGGTACAGTGGCGTAGGAGTCAGCACCTCCTTGTCTCCTTGCACCTCCAGGTTCCGGGTTCGATTCTTACCCCGTCCAGGGTGTACCCTGCCTGGGATAGACCCCCCCCACGACCCCGTATACAAAATGTATATATGACGACTCTCTACCAAGTTGTGGTCATAAGTTCGCTGTGTTCCGCTACTATCCTGTTAAATATCCATGCATCCAAGTTGATGGTCTTTCTTTGGCAACTACTCTGATATACTTTCAGGTTGTTTGAAAAATATGATCATTTGCAGGCACTGAAAATAACATACCTTAGCTAGATAGACATTTCAGCTTTTTTTCTCTCATTAATAGTCACTTCATTTTGCCTTGATAAAGACCTGAACAGCAATATTAATTTAGATCGATATGCCCATGTACTTGGTGCTCATCTAAACAAGGTTCTTGTCCCAACTGACAGGCAGGCGTTGGCAATCCCAGCTCTGCTACACAGACCCTTCGGACATCAATCAGAAGCCCATGAACTCATTATCCCCGCTAGGGGCGGATCATCAATAAATTAGCCGTGCAACGAGCACAATCAATTTCCCTGATGGAGTGTCACCTCTAGCCGCCAGGGAGAGCGATGAGGAGGAGCGGCGCCACCTGGCCATCGCCACTAATACAGTCACTACCTGCCAGATGAGAGCCACGCTTCATATATCACCTAAACATTCTGTTCATTTCCACTGGTTCTATTGATTAGAAGCAAGGAGCTTATGCAAAGCAGAAAGCATGATGGAAGGCTTATAATCACTTAGAGCTTGAGAGTAACCCGAGAAGACATCGGACACACCTGTGGAAGACCGTCTGCGGGTTCAGCGCGAGGTGAATTGCATCTGACCACCAGGGTGCTGCAGAGATTTGTGCGGGAACACAGCTCACACTGAGAGGGGGTTGGTGCTTCCAGTAAGGAAGGAGACAGAGTTCTGGTAAGGGCGCAATACCATCGTTCAGGCCAGAGACCGACGCAGCGACGGATCATCAGATGAGGGCATTAAGTTACTCACTTACCCAAGCCATCGCTCATCTCTGCCGGCTGCTATCACGCTCAGACAAATGGGCTGCTATAAACAGATGGATTGCTGACCTGAACACAGCAGCAGATTCTTCGTACTTCTTCATACGGTATTTCTCTCCAAGCAAAACAGCGAAACGCAAATGTTTTTTAGTAAAGCATAGTGCACATGAGGTATAGTGTGCAATTCAGTCCAAACACGCCAGCAAATTCCCTTCTATCTGGGACATTTTTGGGACAGTGTTATTAAGCTCTTCGGTCATCATAGCCTCACTTTCTTTGGTCTTCTCTCATCTGGCAGGTACTTTAACTATACAGAACTATCCTCCAAGGGTAGTATTAGATTTTAATTCACTTTTTTTTGTATACATGAATGTGGATATCAGTGTGTAAAGATGTAGGCTGTGTGTACGTGTATATCTGTATATGTACTGTATATTTAAATGTATTTAGAGCTGTTCCCATTTCCTTTTACTCACATATGCATTTTATTATTACAATGCACCCAGGAGGCTCAAAACGTGCCAGACATGTTGGTTCAAAAACATGCCAGAACTTGTCCAAAGAGCCTTTGAAACCCTAATCAAAGGCAACCAGAGCCAAGTGATAGTAATCTCACAGTCACATGAAACACTCAATAAAACTTGAGTCACAGCCATTTCTTCAAAGTCCTTTTCTATGAATGCCTTCCATGTTTCATGCTGTATGCGTCTGATGAACACATGCAGCAGTTCAATGGCATTGTGTTTTGTTCACGCTTTTACACACAGCTAGACGGCACCTCTGAAAAGAACACACAAAGACGAGAGAGTCAGTCAAAAAGAAATATCGCCACAAAGGAACCCAGATGACAGAAAGACTTGAATCTGCTCTCTGACCTACCTTTCAAGGGATGGCATTTGTTATAAAATAAATAGAAAAGCTCACCCTACACATCTCCTAGACCTTTTTCATCTTTCTTCCTGGTTCTGCTATTCCTAAAGATCATTCCCATCCATCCACTTACTCTCTCTACATACAGTACCGTGTCTTATTTTTGGGTTGGGTCTTATTTAGGACTACAACACACATATTAGGATAGTGTGTGTTGTGTATTAATATTAATGGAGAGCTTTCGTATGAGTAATGAAGTGATAATGGATGAAAACTTGCCGCCTTTCTGAAGCAGATCTTTTAAGGCAGATTAAAGAGCATGGTATTGAATGTAAAAGCAGAGCAGTAAAGGGATCGAGACAGGTTTTGAAGTGTTTGTGCCAGATGTAAGCGCACTGAGAAAGTGACAGTGGGAGAGAAAGTGTGAAGAAGGAAGACACAAAAATACAGGAAGGCACACAGATAATAATAATTTTTTTTTTTTAAAAAGCCACTTGTGGTGTTCTGTCCGTCCTTGTGGACGTGTAGGGCTCAGAATATTTATGCTCTTTATTTCTGTATTCTGATATATCTGACCTCCTCAGACAACACATCATAGAGCTGGGATTCTTTCAAACAATGGGTTTTCTTATCGCGTATAGCACAGATTTTTTTTTTTTTTTTTTTATCCTTAATGGTGTTAAGTTTATTTTCATCTTGTCAATCCATAAGCCTTGTTTTAAATGCAGTCTAGTATTTAATAAATTAGATTTTCACACTTTAATCTCTAACAGCATTTTCCTTAGATCATACACTCTCTCTCTCTCTCAAACACTCAATTCTAAATGCAGTTGTAAAATTTTGCAAATAGAGTCTGAAAACTATTATGTGTATTATTATTCAAAATGACAAACTTTACACTCTAGCAAATGCTTTAAGATGAAACAAAATTACAATTGCAATATTCTTACAATTGTTCTTGCTTAGTTTTTTTTCATCCTTCACACACATGAAGGGTGTTCAAGTCAAACCAGGACTTTTGTTTGTGCAGAAAACACGGTTATGAGAGCAAAAACTTCCTTTAATTCTCTATATATGAGGGGCGGTTATAACATTGTTATTATTGCTAAGGAAAAATACTGTGATGTGGTCATCAAATGGCTGCCACAAATTGGTTTCTTCAAGTGATGAAAGAGGAAGAAGTCACTGGGTGCAAGGTCGGATGAGTAGGGCTGGTGAGGCAGAATTTCATTCCTGCCAAATTCACAATTTCTCGAGGTGAAAGGTCTGGCGCGTTGTCATGAAGATGCTGAACCTCCTTTGTGGGCATTTCACGCACTTGCAGAACTACTGTTTTTTTAAAAGAAGAAATGAACATGAACGAGGCAGTTCATGTACATATTCATTTCTGAAGACATATTTTGGGAAAGTTTTTAAAAAATTTTTTAAAGGATAATAAAAATTTTATCACTGCTCCACGTAACCCCCTGCTACACTAAATAACTTTCACTAGAGCTTTCTATGATCAAGGTATAAAGTTTTCTCAGTATACTGGTGCAATGGTCACGTCTGAAACGCTGGCCTACAAGGAACTCCTTAAATGGCCCAAACAAGTGAAAATGCCTTGTAGGTCAGGACTGTATGGGGGATATGGCAGTAAGACCCAGACAAGCTCCCGTCATGTGCAAGTGGTATCCATGAATGATTGTGTGTACAGTTCCCACAGAACTCTGCAAGTTGGCGACAAGTTATCCATTGATTTTCAAGGTGTTCCATTTGATGAATGACTGCAGTGAGTTCTGAGCCACCATGGCTGGGATTGTTATTCACTGACATTGGACCTTCTTTTAAAGGTTTGTCTTCAATGTTCTCATAGTTTTGTCTGTGAAGGGACAGATTATGTACTTCTGGTGATTATTACTTGAGCAAATCTTGTGCAAATATCTTTGAGTCAAGAATTCATTTATCATCAATAACCTCTTTATCCGGATCAGGGTTCCTGTCTATTCTAATAAAGTCGGTAACACAAGGCGCAAGGCAGGAGAATTTATGCCAGATGGGACACTAGTCCATTTCCAGACCAACAAGCACACACACACACACATTCACACCTAGGGCCAATCGAGCCGAGCCAAACTGCCTAGCTGCGTGTTTTTCGACAGAGGGAGGAAGCCAAAGAACCTCAAGGATACCCATGTGACCACTGTGGCAGTGCTGCTGAAGCTGCTGACCCACACTACAATCCTGAATTTGTCAACGTTTTCAACAAAATTATGTCTGTCACCAAAATGTTTACTGATATCATTTGTTGTTAGAGTTTCAATGTGTTATAAGTGATATTTTATCCATGCAGGGTAACCAACTCAAATTCTTGTCTGTGATGATCACACTATGCTGCTCATGTAACAGAGATTGTGTTGAAAATATTTTATTGTAATATATATATATATATATATTTTTTATTCCCACATGTATTCTTTGGTCATCCATTACTGTGATATATTGTGGTGCATTACATTGCTATAATGTAAATGTATAATGTACATTTTATTCTGTAAAATTTTATAACATTGTAATTTATTAATGAGTTTATTTTTTAAAGTTTAATGCTTTAGTGAAAATTTATTCTGATTTTTCAGCCTGGCATTAACACTTATTTGGTCATGGTGTGAACAGACAGCAGTAAAAAAAACATACCAGACGCAAGTCCCACATTTTAATTTCATTTCTTTTTTAATCTTTTGCATATAAATATGACAAAATTATATATTTGGCCAAGAACTATCTAAGAAGCTGATTATCCAGTTCTGTTTCGCCACCTAGGAAGGATAATAATGTACAAAAAAAGGGCTGTCATTCTTACATGTTACTCTGAGCATAAATGGCAAAAATGGTTAAATTGAGGCAAACATTCTGTACTTCACTTTATAAAGTATATATATTATATATACTGGGTATAGGGCTTTAGGGTATAGGGCCAAAACTAAAAAAATTCACTGTTCACTTTTTCAGGCTTCACTGTACTGTATATGATTAACCTCAATTTCCAGAGTCATGAGTTTGAGGCGATGTAACTCAAGTAGGACAGATTTACCTGCATGATGATCAACATCAACCATGTGGAAGGAAGCGTGACTATCAGCTTTAAGTCTGGTGTGATCCTAATTAAAATTCCTTCATTAGCAAACAGTTGCTGGATGAAGGTGTGCAATGTAAAACATGTATGATTCGATGATTTATCGTTTCAGCAAAAGAAAGAAAGCAAAAGTCATAGTTGTGAACCATAAACATGCATGTACATGTGCAATATGATACATGAGGAAATGCTGCCCATTATCTTGTGCATGGAGGATAATGGGCAACATTTCTGACTTGTATTATATTCCACATGCGCTCAGGAGAGACCACGCCATCTACTCTTACCATCCATAAAAGCTTCACAATGTTGAATGTTCTTCAGTATTATTAAGTACACTTTAAATGTCTCACTATGGAGCACCGTTATATTTGATTTCTTCTTTGTCTTTGGTGCTTGCACTGGTTGAAACACCATCAAACAGGACATTCAAAAATAAAAGCGAAGCCTTTTAAATTTAATCAGATTTCTAAATGCCATATTCAGCGCTACACAAACAGACGGCATTAAAATCAAATGTGGAAGAAGTCACAACGGTGCCTTGGGGTAGGCATTTAAATCAGATTGTCATCAGACTTAGCTCCACTGCCTGCCTCAGATGATGGAGCGGGCAGCAGTTTTGAAAGATTCTGTCTAGTTGGAAGGCAGGCGTTGCCGTTATTAGCTCTGATCCGCGGCCCCTCCGGCTCCTGGAGGGAGCTGATCCCCCGGCTGACTAGGACATTAGTTCCGCGCCGCAGAGCACTGCTCAAGTGCGAATGGCCAGTCAGGTAAGATCCATATCTCAGCGCCGCTCTGACAGGTCTCACTGTCAGCTGTGATAAATGCAGCATGCGTAGAAAGCGCTGTGGGTATAGGGCTAGATCAAAAGACCAAATTTCCTGTTTCAATAACAACAACTTTGAGCTGTAAGTGCAGAGCCGCAATCCGACCGCGGATCCTAGTTAGCAGAGCTCGAGTTTGGTCATCAAAATTGGACAGTGCAGATGTGGAAGGAGGTGATGAAGAGGGACAATAAAACTGCTAAAGGCTCTATATCCTGGCAAAGACAGCTGCTCGGTGTGATTAAAAGTTTGCCGTCACTTTTAAGTACCTCTGTGAGGCCACTCGTGCTTTAAACCAAGTTTTTTTTACGAGGTGATCCTTTAAAATAGGCATTTTTTCTCGAGCTGGGCACATTTTTGAACTTACTGTGCATTCATACATGAGAGAATGCCAATGGCTCTGTAGGAGCGGAGAATAATTTTCACCTAGCGGTTGGCAAGCTCTTCATAGTCATGAAAAATCCCCCCTCTGAGTCACACTTATTTACAGGCACAACTGGAGAAGTGTTTACAGTTATTTTGCCCATATCCCTCCAGGAAACTGATTTCCACCACGTCTGATTAAAAATGCTCAAGCTGGGCAGATCTTTGTAATTCGTGTGCGCCTGAATGAATATCCAAAAAAGAGGAATATTGGCTGCGAAATGTGCGTATGCATGTGTAATACTGACTTGCAAGGTAGCTGGTGAAAAAAGTGCACAGAAACACAGAGAGAGAAAGAGAGAGAGAGAGAGAGAGAGAGAGAGAGAGAGAGAGAGAGAGAGAGAGAGCAGGATAAGACAAATCTGATCCACCCACACAGATGTGAAATCACTGGTGTAGCAGACCTCTCTGTTAGTTTGTTTGCCTCTTGTTAAGTTGATAGGAATAGCATTAGCGCAGACGCTCAACGCATGACTTCACCCCTAAAACTCGCGGTCTCTTTAGCTGTCATTCTGATCAAAGATCCACAACACACTCTACTCGATCATGTTTTTCATTTCCATGAAAACATCTCATTTCTTCTTACTTATGTGAACTACACTGCAATGTGTACTCATATTATATGTGTATCTTCTTTATAATATCGTGGTATGTTTTACTTCTAGTGAATGGAACATGAGCACTTCAACATACAAACATCAGTAAAAGCAAAAAGTAGTCAGTCATAGTAGGTATTAATCTGAATACCTAATCTAAAATACCTTTAATTAAAAGCACACTGCTTCTTATTACATTGCCTGTACATCTTTGGTTCATGTGCTCATGTCAGCACTATACACAAGATTTCATGAAACCTCTCAGCACAAACAATAACTACATCTCTCCTTTTAATCATAGCAGCAGTCAGGAGGGACAGAGCCTTCCTAACCCTTTCTGCGTTGCAATTTTTTTCCCTCATCGTCTTTTACATCGTATCTCCTTCTCTCTCTCTCGTGCACTCCCCAAACTCAATGATGAATGGGTGAGAGCTGGCATCTGGACGCCCACCGGCAAAACGTGAGGCCGTTTTCAGCCGCTCTCCTCGATCTGGACGGAAAAAGAGATTAATTAATCCAGCAGACTGGGAGGCAGGACACTCTGGGTATACTGGTATGTGTGTGAGGAATGAGGTTGATGAGGTCTTTAAATAAACGCCACAAAGGTACACAGAAGAGCAGCCAGAGGCGAGGCATAACAGTTTGTCCTTGACCTCCGAGCACATACACACAAATCTCAACATCAGCCTTTCCCAACTAAGGGGGAGGGTAACGTTCAGAGGGCTATTCTTAAACACGTGGCACGGCATTACTCCCTTCATCAGTACAGCATCGTAATACTGTGATGAAACGGTAAGTGATCCGTCTGCCCTCGCAACCACCGTGTCCTTCAGACCTGCCGAATATGCCCTTCCCAGCCCCATCCTGCTACATGGAGGGGAACTCTGGGGCTCGAATCATCTATCCATGCTCAATGGCAGTCCTGTGTCGGAAAAAAATAATAAATCACCGCACTGGTTTTACATCTTCTTTTTGTTCACCTCACTGAGAGCCATTTGTTTTAAAATGACAACTGCAACCTTCTGTAAAAAGCAGTCTTCCTCTAAATGTGAAACAGTGGAATGTGTGGTTTAAAGGAAGACTGGCAACTGAGCTTGTTTTGGTCTTCCTTAGGAAGAATCTTCATCATGTTAAACAATTATGTATATATACACACACACTACAAACTAGGGAGTAAAGTCAAGCATTGCATTTACAAGACTGAAGACATTGCTGGACATACAGGAAGTTGAGCCAATCTTGGCAAAGACCTTGCAAAAATAACACACACACAAAAAAAAGATGCCGTGATATTCCCATTTGTCTCCCATCCCAGCAGACAAGTGCAGTGACCCACATAGAGCAGACTGGAATAGCAACAGGGTTGGGAAACAACAGAGATGGAGGTATGAGTCAGAGAGAATAAGGTTGTTGTAATGATATTTTTTACTTTTCTTAAAGTTAAGCCCCTCATGCAGTATGAAACAAGTAAAAAGGCACATGCATTTTAAGCCTGAGTACAAGAAAGAAAAAAACCTGGAAGGTACAGAGTGTATGTGACAACCTCAAGAGTGTGTGAACACATTGTACTTTTTGATGCTAAACAGCATTAACATGGAAAAATATTTAATTAATCCTGACATCCCCTTAATCTACATGATAATCTATTTATCAAAGTCAATTTCCTGTTGATAAACCACATGAGACCGTGCCTCAATCCTAAATATTCCACAAACTTTTGTAGCCTTCTACCGATAACACCTTAATTTTAAACATCAGAGAAAAAATACATACTGCACATTATTATCCTGTTATTGGATGAATGGACGTTATTATCCTGTTATTATTTTCCCGCTTTTTCACAGCGACATTTATATCCGTCATCTCCTTCGGTGGAGTTGTACAGAATAGCACCCCAAGCTATATAGAAGCAGAGAATAATAACAGAAGAGAAGAAAGGAGGAGAAAGGTCATCGTGTCCTTCTGCAGGAGAAGTAGCCCAGTATTCCACTCTTTAGAGTCTAACAAATGCACTTTTGCAACTCTTTCCTGGTGCCGTCAACCCACAGAGCTGAAGAAAGAATGAGAAAGACTAAGAGCAAAAGAGAATTTTTATTACAGGTTTCAAAAACCTGACAGGCAAAGTGCCAAAGTGAGCTACCAGATATAACTTTTATCTTCTAATGTAAACAAACAAAACATATACTGTAAAATAAAAGTCTACACTATAAGCTTTCAGGCAGGGTGAGATTCTAAAGGAGTTTTTAGTAAAATAAACTTTAAAAAAAAAAAAAAAAAAAGGAACAGATTTCAGATTATAATTTACCTTAATATGCACACTCTCCTTTGTGTACAGGTAGGTAGGCTCTGAATTCACTTTTCACACTGCAGCATTGTGCCTCACTGACCTTAACACTGTCTTCAACTATGTACCGATTTAGATCTGCTACTCACGAACCACAAAAATTTTCAACAAATCCATTTTACGAGGAAAAAAAAAAAGAAAAAAAATCACAAAGGCCAACGCTAAGATCTACTCTTTGAATACTTTCATTCGTTTTGATTAAAGAGCACAGCCTGCATGTAGCAGCCTGACCCATTTCTACAAAAGAACTTCGACAGAACCTTCGCAACTCATCCAGAAGGTGTTGAAACAGAACACTCAAAAGCTTCCCACAGGTTTCCTGGCTCCTGCAGCACAGGAAATACAATCATCTCTATTGGCTAAATATAGAGCAGCAGAACACTAGACAGAACTGGTATAAGCTTGCCCAAAGGCCTTGTGGGTTTCTTTGCTGCTCTTCCCTCGACTTAATGCTCCATTGATTTGGTTCCTGTTTTCTCAGTATCAACCTTTGGACACTTACTTTGTTTCATTAACAGTGGCTCTGGTGACAAGTTCAACTGAGACCTTGGACTGCTGAATATTTACATATAACCTACACACTGTGAACCAGAAGCCGAATCACACCAGGTTTAAGAACAAGCACCGTTTTCAGACTTGTTGTACTTAATACTGATTCCAAATAGAAACAGCTTTTTAGTCCATATCACATACATTTTATATTTTGTATTCACAGATTATAAGGATTCATTCATTAAAACAGTGGAGATTAACTTCTTCATGTAGACTGCCATACGACCATTGCACTGTAACAAAAGAGGCAAGCCTTAACTTTTATCTCATATATTCTTTGGATTTATCTTTTGGGGAAAACAAACTTTAAATATATTAATTATAATTTCAGAGAGGTTCTCTTGCAAAGTCGTAGTACATATTATGCCTTTAAAAAAAAAGGGGGAAGCTGATGAAAAGAGAGAAAAAGTTAAAGTGGCGCATATAAATGCACTGATGTTACTGAGAGGTGGAGGGTGTGAAGCTCAAAAAGACCTGCTGATATAAAAGTAAAAGTCAAAAGAATTCAAAGGCACCTATAAGGTATCATCTTTGGCAGGTGAAAAGGACGAGGGAGAGAAAGTTTAAAGACGGAAAGAAGCAACGAGAAAGGAGAAAGGCAGAAATGATAGACCTTGGGTACCACATCTGGAACTGTCCATAGTGCTGAAATATTTGTATGTTTGTGTGAGTGGAGGTGGGGTGGGGTCGGAGGTAGGTGTGTGTGTGTGTGTGTGTGTGTGTGTGTGTGTGTATGACAAAGATCTGATGTATCAGACAAAGATTGAACACCAGCAACCTAAAGCTGAAAACCCGAAGGATGCCAGGATGCATTTGAAGCCATAGCCAGCCATGAAAGCTATACACACACACACACACACACACACACACACACACACACACATCAACCAGATGGCACAGATAGGATGGAACACTACATTAAAACCCCATGTCTTCCACAACCAAGTCCAGGAATCAGTAGGAGGTCCGACAAACTATGCAAGGATACCTCCCAGGCACTCTCCATGCCCACAGTTCTATCCACAAGCCTCATTTTGGAAGTAATTTGTTCCTTTGCTGTCAGTTCAATCGCAGTGTGTCATGGTGAACCATTAGACAGCTGCAAGGGGATTTCCAAAGCAATGGAGAGACAGATAGAGAAAATATGCCCATGCCTGGTTTAATCTAACAAACTTGTCTTGTTAGTTTCTACCCGCATGCGGGGATCTGGTTGTACTTGTACATGCACATATCTGTGATCTAAGCCACCAGGTAGAATGGGAGACCTAAAACAATCCTTCTAAGCAGCAGGCCAAAATCGCAATCATAAGAAAGAAGTTTTTAAGAAATAAAATCAGTTTGAAGGTACTGCTGACAGACATCAAGGAGGAGAATATCTGCTGCAGTAGGTCTCAATCAGAGCAGTTGAAATACAGAGAACTGGGGTAAAAATAATAACTGATTGCCAAGAACAGGTGAGAACGCATTTCTGGGTAATAGATAAATCCTGCAATGATGATTCCAGCTTCCAGCAGTGCCTAGTAGGGCATTTGTATCCATTTCCAAACATAAATCTGATACTCTTCTTCTGTCTGATAGAGCACACTTGATAGAGGAGTTTATATCACAAATAGTACCATTTAACTGTTTTAAAGCTTGTCATTCTATCAAAGTGAAAATAAAGTGTATGCTGCTTGAGCAAATTAAAAGTTTGCATGTAGCACCACCATGAAAGTATATCACCAGCGAGGTATAAATCTATATAATATATAAATAGTTAATATAATCAGAGTTATATTGTTTACTGTGGTGTGATGTGATGTGGGCAGCAAGTAAACATCTAATTTGACACACTTCACAAATCAAAAGACTTCAGTTCCAAATTACCTGCAGTATTCATACACAGGCAATGAGCATCAGCTCTCTGTAGAGCTTCATTTTATTTGTCCCTGTTCCTCCTTCACAGCCAAGCACTAATAAGGACAGAGAAATGTTAATCTCAGCAGGCAACTCTGGCCCAGACAGAACACGATCAAAGTCAAAATCCCCCGGATCCCTCCTGCTGGACATTTCACTCAACCACGGTGCACACACAGAGTAATCGAGAGAGTAGCACATCGATGAAACAGATCGATACGCCAACCTAATGTGCTACCTCAGCTCAGCAATCATTTACTTACAAACCAGTGTCATTCTGAGCACCAACTGCAGAACTGAGTAGGTTTATGAGATGTTTCTTTGTTGCAAATGCTTAGTCATAAGAATTAGCCGTTGTTGTGGTGTGCGAACTGAGAAGATGTACAGTATGTCATGTAAAGAAGGAAGATGAAAAAACATAGCTTGTGTAATTAGGCATGGCTGTGATCCAGTCAGTCGGCTTCCCTGATCGGACCACCTGTTGGCACACAGAGCTGTCTGAGGCAGGTTAATTAGACAAGATGGAGCTGTCTAGGATAGTAAACAGATCCTGTGTTAGTCACCAACTAACAAAAAGACACACTCAAACAGTCATAAGAATCTATCCCAGTACTCCATCATCACACAAGCACATAGTCATGTACTGAGAGAAATCTGGCCCAGCAGCACCTGCTCAGTCTGGCAGTGTTAGATTAATCAGAGGAGTGAACTCCCAGCTGTCTAATGATCAGCTGGAGTCTGGCACTAACTCACCTCCTCAACACAGCAGTAAAGCTGACTCATTCGCTTAAACACTGGGAGACTTCTGCTTAAGTTATGTGTGAATGCGATGCATTCAGGAGACTCTGTCAGTATCAGAAGTATCATTGACCATAAGTGCATGCTACCGTCAATCTACCATCAATGGAGCTAGGTGCAACCTAGCCAAAAATAACTGAACTCATTCATTTATCATTTGTTTTCACTACCTGCTTTATTCTCGTGAGTTAATCCTGGAACACTGGTTGTGATGTATGAGAATTCAACCCCTCGAACACCTGTCTATTACATGGCACCATCCACACACTCATTCACACCACAGCTTATCTGTCTAGATGCATGTTTTTTGGACAGTGGAAAGAACCTGGAGGAAACCCACATGAAAGCAGGAAACCACAGGATTCAATCTCAGACCCTTGGGCTGTGAGGCAACGAGGCTACCCAGTGCTGCCTAATACTCAAATTTATGTCACACCGGAAGTCACACAAATCTCAAGTCTTTGAATATTCCTTTAGCTTACCATGACAACCATGGTCTACCATGCAAAAGGCATTTAAAAAAAGTAACAGCCAAAATAGTGAAAGGGGAAAAAAAGGAAAAAGAGGAAGAGGAGAGCCACAGTAGATGTTGTGATGGATGTGGACGTAGTAAGTCTGATGTAGTTGCCTTATTAATGTGACTGAGCATTCATGTGTGTTCATGAACTGGGTGTGTCACATGATATGATTCCATACAGTCTGCAACATAGTAGCAACATGGAGGAGAACTGTTTTAATTTGAGAGAATTATCGCAGCTTTGATAGTTGAGTATGCCAGTAGTGCAAACTTTATCAATATACAGTAAGGTGTGTGTGTGGGGGAGGGGGGGGGTTGATCCAATAATAATCATTAATTAATCATAATCAAGGTAATCAATTAATCGTGATGAGGTCATATCGCCCAGCCCTACCCATAGAATATGATTGGGTGTGTTTGTTTGTGTCTTGTGTCCAGGGTGTACCCTGCCTTGCGGCCAAAGTTCTCTGGGATAAGTGATATAGATAACGGATGGATGGAAATTCATAATAAAGTTGTGCAGTGTAATGGCTGAGATATGTGAGAAAATAGGGATGAAAGAAAGAAAGAAAAAAAACAGATAGATAGTGAGTGACAGCAAGAGTGCGAGTGAGGTAGAACGTGAGCAAAATAAAGCTGGGAAAAGGCAGAGGATTCATTAAGATACCGTCATGCTTGAAGAGATGTGAAGCTGCTGGACAGCGAGATAAGTGTTGAGAGGAAGGTTGAGCGTGTCGGACAGTGCAGCATACAGTCAAAACACAGCCTGTAGCCAAAGAAGGAGCATAAACGGAGGAACCAGCTCAAGGCCTGGCAGTCAGTGACCAGCACCAGTGATGAGGAGGAAATCAGTTGTCCCTCTAGCAACACTCGCTTTCTCTTTTCATTTATCTGTTCAGTCTAAACATTCCTGAACAGTGTTCTTTTAAATGCTGAGGCTCATTCAGGACCATCTCATAACAGCGTTAACTGCAACATAAATTTACTCGTGTAGAGAATTAATTTGCTCTTCCACTGGTCTTCAGCCAAAGCCGTTATAAAACCTCATTACTACTTCCAACAAATTTTCTGCTAACCATTCTGTTTAACGCTAATTTGAAATATAGCTGCAGAATTACTCCTTGCTCTACTTTTAATTGTTAATCTACATTTAAAAACCCTTTTTCACTCCATGCACCGGAAAAGACATGCTAATAGATTTTTCTCTGAGAAACACTCAGAGAAAAATAATGCTGAGAGGCATTTTTTTTTGGTTTTCATTAACAATGCAAACTCTTCCCAGACTCTGTGAGACTCTGCATGCTTCTCAGAGCCTTCTCAGGGGTAATCACAGCAAACTCAAAAATGATAGTATTGGATTGTAAACAAGCCCCCATTGCTGCATCCACTTCCTTCTTTTTCAGTATTATGGCTCCGTGTGTTTAAGGTTCTCAATCAAGGCTTCCCTTTCCACCTTACTATAGTAGCAGAGCGGCGATTGAGGCTGCTCTGCCAAATGGCCTCAGATGTTTGGTCCTGAGGTCACAAATCTACCCTTAATGAGGCGAGAAACAGTGGAAAAAAATATTTCTACCAACACCACTCATCTTGTACAGCCAGAGGGTTTAGTCAACATCTCTCCATCTTTACAGAAAACTCAAGCTTTCGCACCGAATTCCCCCTGCTGTTGTCTTGCTTTTACAAACAAAGGCCAAAAAGGCAAAGCTAAGCATTGGAGCTGTCAGCGTGGGAGATATCACTAAAACAATGAAGTAATAGAAAGAAATGAAAAGTGTGAGGGTTGGTGCAAACAAACCCACTGAAAAAATGCAGTATGGTGCTCTCTAGGGGCTTTTATTTGAGATCCAATACCAAAAATCACGCGCACACACACACACACACACACACACACACACACACTGAATTGTGTGACATGACTCACTGCCTTTGCCTGGTGATCAAGGTAAGATGATGTGCAGATGGCACTTACACACATCACACTTTCAAACAACTTCATTCCCTTAGAGGGCCCAGGTGAAAATGTGGAGTATGTGTGAGACGTGTGTGTGTGTGTGTAGTGTATAACGTGTGAAAATGGAGTAGGTAACAGATGGTGAAGTGGAAACCAGCACAGACCAAGCAGCATGACGGGTAACAGGATGGCCAGTCAGCCTCGAGCAGCATGGACACAACAGAGCAGAAGCCACTCGGCAGGACGTTGAGCTTCTTCTCACAGCTACAGGAACCATGGCCTCTCTCAACCAATCGCAAAGTCACTAACAGAAAGGAAATAGAGTGGGGGGATGTATGAGGCAATGTTTTAACAGGTCTGCTCTCAACAGGACGCAGAGGGTGTTAGGAAGAATGGAAATTCAGATGAGTAAAGGGGGAGAAAAATAAAAAAAAGACATTAGGATAGGAATAGAAGAACATGTCAAGAAGAAAAAAAGAGAAAAAGAGTCATGTCATAGTCAATGCACAGAGCCATTTCATTCTCCAAAGTAGCCTTGAATAATTCAGCCAGGAGGTTAAGAGTGCAAGTGTCTAGTTTGGAGTTCAGTCTCTCCGTATCCCATGTGACTCGCTCACGTCATTCCATCTTAAAAAAATCTTAACGTGCCATTAAAACTACATGAACCTGTGACCTTTATGCGACTCCACATATTGTATAATAAAAATATGCAGATATGGTAAAAGTGGCTCAAACAGACACGACTAGGATGTTGAATTAATTAGAATCATACATACATCTACAGTAGCTACCATATTGAACTAAGTAAGTGCTGTAGTAAGGATTTGTCCTGTTTTGTATCTTATCACAGAAAAAACGAAGGAAAATCCACAAAATCTGCTGATATCTAATTTTGCCACATTTTGCAAGCTAAGCACTGCTAAGATAGTAACAGATCGAATATTAAAGCCAAGTCGGTGCGGGTAACTGGCTGACATCATACCCTATACACCACAGTAACCACTATTCACCATCAACTGCATTAACACTGGTCTGTCAAGTAATACCTTAAAAATCTGACTTCACTTGACCTCCGGTGTGACACAATCACCCTCATCTCCCCAGTGTGAGAATGTGTGAGAATGAGTGACAGGATGATCCTGTATACACCGGCATTCCCAGCTCTTCAGGGGAGCCCAGAAGCACATTCAGCCTCAGTAAACAGCTAGAGTGGCCAGAGATCCTTAATAATAAATGAAGGAAGATTCCCCCAGCTGGCCAGAGCACTGACCACAGTCAACACCATCAACACTTCCTTCAGACCACCCTTATTGTAAACAGCCTTCAGTAACCATTGACCTGAAGTGAGAATGTGAAGCATTTTTAAAGCAGAGGACTTGATTTAATGATGAGGTTTCATCATGAGAACATGCTAATTGATTAGCTCTAGTGTTCCTGTAACATAATATATTGTATAGCTATGAGAAAATGATCAAAGGCAACGTTGTGATACCCTAAGGGTGTTTATTTTCCAATTCCAGCACATTGTAAAATTACAATTATTTTATTTATTATTGCATTCATTTATTCATTCAAGCTCAACCCATAAACTGCATAAACTGGAATCAGATTCAGTATACTACAGTACAGTATATGCATGTTTAACTAACTTAGTAGCACACCCTGAAATCAAAAAGCTAACATATGTTTATTTCCTAATTATAAAAAAATATATAGAAATATTGGACATTGCATTGAATCTACACTGATCATGTCATAACATTAAAACCGCCTACGCTTTGTTTCACTATTGCCACCTGATTCCTAGGGGACACGGCCCTTCAGGGCTTCTAGGGGTCTGCTGCGGTGTCTGGCACCAGGACATCAGTGATGTTCACTTCACCTACCGGTGTTGATGTTATGGTTGCTTGGCGTATTTCTCAATCATTAAATCATAGAATTCTCAAATAAATCCTTACTTTGGCAATGTTTATGAGAAGGACAGTGAATCAAAGACATACTTGAACTGTACATTTACTGTACTGTATATACATATTTAACAAAAATAATCTGTGTTCGTCAAGTAGGGAATGCATTATGAATGACAGGGCACTCAATCTGGACAAAATCAATACTAACATGGTTCAAGTTAACTGCATCAGCACAGGGGACCCTGTTTGTCTGCCATCTCGCTTCACCACACACATGCACACAAACACAGACACACAGACACATCGCACACACATCATCATCTTTAGCTATAAAACCCTGTGATAGCATCAAGCAGTTATCCGGCCTTTTCAGTGTCACAAACAGCTGGATGCCTGCTTTTCAATGAGACTCGATCTCATGAATACAATGCAGGCGTTCACAAACAAGGACAGAAAAGGCAGCAGACTATTCATCCTCTTCCCCTTTATACATGCATCACTATTCATCCATCAATGAAGGTGTCTGGCTGCTGCTGTCAGGGGCTAGGATCATGAAGACAGAGGTTGATCGGGCATGGCGATCGGCTGCCTTTATCATGCCAGTTAGTTCTGAGGTTTAGTTCAGTGTCAGAGTGGGCAGGAAATCTGACAAGCACATATTAAACAGCCTGACTCGTCTTTTCAAACCGAATGGAAAAGAGGAAAGAGATTCCCTTCCACTGTAGTCTCAGGCCACTGGCTGCCTTTAAATGTTTGTTGCATAAGCTGCTCAATAATGTAAGGTACGGAATGAAAAATACATCGACAAGATTTTAAATACATGGGCAGTTCAGGGGCAAGAGAAGTCTTTCAGTGCCAAGGTTAAGACGACAGAGCAAATGCACGACAGAAAGCAATAATGTACAGTATATGTGTAAGACCACTTACACCCAAGACTTTTATAGCGTTAAACTTCAATAATAGAGGTAAATGTTTTAACCATGATAATACTGGAAAACTGATTAAAAAAACTAATGGAAAACATTTTAGTGAAAAGCTTTAAACCTTCGTTTTAATCAAGATGAAAAGGATTTTGGATTAAATAAGATTACAAGCCAATATCCAGTGCATCTACAGTCTAATAAACAACTCCATTATATAAACACTTTTTCCTTAAAATCTGTGGGATAAAGCCTATACAAACAGGATTACAATTAAATGCCTCAAGAAATGTTAATAATAATAATTAGCATCACATTTCCTTTCGTTACAACATTCAGAACCATGATAAGCCAGTTACAGTACATACATTGCAATGCTGTATTCTGTAACTGTGAGCGGTCAGAGTCTGTTGTAAATTTGGTGCATATACAGTACCATGCTACATCAGCTTAATGTGTCCTGTTTGCCCTTTCCTGTCTGATTTTTTTTTCCCTCCACGAGCTGGGACATCACTATAAACCATTTCATTGTTGTAGTCAGGAGCTCAGCTTTCGCCATTCTGGTGTGTGATAATTTGGCTGCTGGTGTACCTTTCCCGAGCTACAGTTTAAATAAAAATGCTAATGTACCGCATGCAGTGCTCGCTGCACTATCAACAGAGAGCCAGCTGCTGAAGTTAGAGAGAATGGACCAAATCGAATGACAGACGGACAATTACACACACGAACACACAAAATGCACAGAACAGTGGGTATGTTTTTTTTTCTTTCTTTCTTTTTTTTTTAAGCCCCACCATGCAAACGGCAATATTACGCATCATAAGGCATGTGATGATAGCCAGGTGAGATAAGCTAAGAAGGAAGGAGCAGATAGTGTTAATGGAGAATTTACAAGTGTTGCAAAGAGGATTTGTAGCATGGCCACCACTACATGATCCAGTGACAGAACTGGGACATACTGAACAACAGAAACATGGTAAGGTAGTTTCCATGTGAAGATTTCCTGTGCCGTCCTTGAAGCAGAGATGTGTATCGGAGCTAATCTACATAAAGTCAGGGGCAATGAGCATTTTCCTGTATCATGGGACATTTGCCCTGAGCTTCGCTGGATTTCTCAGCTGTGTCTCTGGGGTTCACTCCATCGCTCACTCTCACCATCTGCTTCATCGGGACTCCAATCCCCTGCTCCACTGCTCCCTCTCATTCACAAGCCGCAAACATTCAAACAGCACTCTATTCAGACAGACAAGCACCATGACTGAAAGATGAGGTATGCCAGCACCTTTACTCCAGTATTAACTTTCCAGCCAGCATTAAAAAACAGAAATTTAACTCGGGCTTTATTTGTTCCAAAATTACCTATATTTTACCTATAAAATTAAAACAATTAAAGTGTCCCACTTTTTGTCTTGTGAACTCTCCAAATATAGATATGTATTGTAAAATGACTTCATAAAAGGTTAACTCCTAACTCAAGCGACTTGCATCCATGCCGACAACAAAGCATTGGTCAATCAAAAAAAAACTGCTTATATGGAAAGTAACTGCTTATACTGGTGTGTGTTGACAGGGGAAGCTTCAGACATCAAACTCAGCATTTGGGTTTTCAGATATGTCAGGTAGAACCACAGTTATCATTACATTATCAAAACCTGTCAATGTTACGGCTACCGGAATATGGGTATGATGTTGCAAAAACGCCAAATTCATATTTTTATTATTATTATTATTATTATTAGTTATAGAAACAGCTGAAAAGAACAGTCCTCAGTCATGTTTATATAGTTGGTTAAAATGAAATAAAATTCAATTCATCATATTGCCTAGGTTGTACTGAAAAAAGGAATATCCCCAAGCATGTAAAAGCAGGAACAATCTAGACACCCTCAGGATCATTCAGTTATTGGATGTCTGGAAAAACACTTAAATGTTCTATGTTGCAACCATCCCGGTATAAATTATTTAAAATCAAGTCAGAAAACAGGTGGCAGTGATAGCTCATTGATTAAGCAGCTGGGGCTACATGATGGTAAGGGGTTCATATTTCATCATTCCCACCACTGTTGGGTCCTTGAGCAAGATCCTTAACCCTTCAACTGCTCGGCTGTAATTTGAACCTAATCAAAAGAACCCCTGAAGAACTCTTAAGCCTATTGCACACAGTGCAATTTTAGCCACGATTTCCCCGTCACAGACTCATTCTGGGGCTCAGTGTATGCCCTCTGTTTAACAACTACTTGCTGCATGCACCTGTAGCGGCCACTTACGTGTGAACTTATCAGTGTGTGAGCTAGTGCTGAAGCTGGAATCTTTTCAGGCATTGGCAATAAATCATGCAGTGTAAACCCCTCTGCAAAAGAACGGTGCAGGGAAAGAATCGAAAAGAGAAAATCAAACATTTGCTATAATGCACAGCAGATTCCTGAATCCAGTTTATTATCCATCTATTTGCATGGAGTGAGGGCAAAATGGAAGCACCATCCTTTATACATCATACTTAAAAGGTCATTAGGGACAGCAACAATGAATGCTTCCTGATGACTATACAGTACATCCACTTCTCATTGCAAAACAATTCCCCCCCAAACCAATTATTCTTCATATTTTTTCTTTTATTTCTTCTCTTTTTCTTGTTTCATAGGGAATAGTGGCATGGCACAAAGTAATATAGTATACTGTACAGCTCTCATGTTTCTTTTCATGACCTAGCGAGCTCATGTGTGATCAAAACCCATCTAATGTGTCAGTCCATCTGTGAGCAACTTTGAAGCATGCACACCCCTACTGCACATCCTCAAAAACTGATAGCAAGTAACTCAAGTCATGTAGCACGTCAGCAATTTTGAGTTGTGTATTGTGCACAAGGCTTAGTAGTACAGTATATACTGTATAGTGCATATTAAACATTGTAATGAACATATACAGGAAATATGGCTCTGATATTCTGATATGGATTCGCATCCCATTCAGGGTATATTTTGTGCCCAGTGTTCCTAAGATCCACGGCATCCATAACTAAAACAAAGATGTCACTGAAGATCAATAAATGCATGAATATATCTGTATGTTAATAAATGTCTGTATATTACAACTGGATCTGGATAAAATCTAAGAGGACTTTATTCCTTGGGTATCTGTTGCGAAGTAAGAAAATGATGAGTTATCTGAACAAGGACAAGTTCTGTTGATAAAGTAAACTATACTCTAAGAAACAAAGGTTTCTCGATGGTTCTCTGGATGATTAAAAGTTCTACATCTCCAATAATGTTCCATTTAGAACTTTTTTTCTGAAAAGGAAAGCTGTTCCCCGAGGGACATACTGAAGAACCTTTAGAATCCTATGTGGAACCTGTCTAAACGTATCATAATACAATTTTATGTGTATTATGTAGCTTGGCTTATTGCAATATGGATAACATTTCAGCCTGGTCGAGGTGTCTCCAGCCACAAAAACAACCATAAAGCGACAGAGTTGGAAAACTAATTATAAGTTGATTGCAAAAGATGCGATAATGACCAGTCTATTCATGCTCATCAGGCAAATGATGCACAGAGGGCTTGTTTGTGAGATGACACTGCCTCTTTTACCATCATTAAGCGATTAAATTTGCCTCAGGCAATGAGACAACAACATAGAAACCGTTGCATGTCTGGCTGTTATTAGGTTATGGCAAAACTTCCACAGAGAAGTAAATTACTCCAGTGATTGAGTCAGACAGGCAGTACCAAACATAGCTGCTAAAGAGCAACAACTCCAAAAAGGAGGAAAAGACTATTCTTATGGACATGTACAAATGAGGATAGAACATTCTGTGCATTAGGGTTCCGATCATTACTAACTCATTAACATTGAGAGGGAAGATGTCTAATTGGAAGACGTGTGCTTGACTGTGCCTACATGTTGAGTGCATGATGCTTCTAGTAATTAAAGCCTATTCAGACGAGAGAGCATAGGGTCATCGGTGTTAGCTGGTTATGCGAATTTTAATGAGATCAATATAAAATAATATCCACAAGGGTTACTCAATATACTCTAATACCCTCTGCAGAGTCTAAAGGTTTTCTAAATGGAGTTATGGAATTCTCATGACCTCCCTATTATTCAAATACTCCTTCTTCCAGCCCTGCTATTTACTCACCCAGTATGTGTACAGTATGTGCCACATTACTGCTATACTGATAGACACTACTGCTTCTTTACATGCATTTATATATGTCTGTATATCATGTTCTGTTTTTCTATTACTTACTTCTGTTCAAGTATGAACCAGTTGAAACTAGATGTCTATTGTGTTACTATCCTTGAGGGATATTTCTTCTTGGATCAATGAAGTATGTATTTATCTATCTACGTATGTAAACTTTTTAAATGTAAGGTTTTCTGAAATGGACAGATTTGTTTACGCCGCATTTGCAACCTGCTCACATCTGATAGTAGGGTTAACGTAATTCATGCATTTACTGTAGTAACATTTGCATGGTGTCAGTGGATCCAGTATCTAACACTGGGTGAGAAGCACAATAAGTATACACACTGTATGGGGTACCATTCTGCCTCAGGCCTGGGTTAACCTTATGTACTTGCTAAATTAATTCACTTAATTATTTTCTGCATTTTGTCATAGCAGACAAGCAGTAGCTCATATAATTTGAGAGCATTCTTAATTGTTCTTACCTGAAGGTTTACTGGTTCCTTAGGTTCAAAACGTTTGCCTGGATCTTTAAGTTCAGATAACATACATTATATCCATATGAGTGTCTTTGCCAAACTGTTAGAAGCACACCCTTGTATAGAATGTCTATATGCTGTAGCATTACAAATTCCCCCCACTGGAACTAAGATGCTCAAGCCTGGTCTAGCTTGACAATGCCACTGTGAACACATGGAGGTTCATGAAGACAAGGTTTGCCAAGGTTGGAAACGAAAGAACCTGAATTGCATAAACAGAGCCCTGACCTCAAACCAACAGACCGCCTCCTCGCCCAATATCACTGTCTGACTCACTAATGCCCTTGTGGATGAATGGGCAAATTGCCTATGGGCAGCTATGTTCCGAATTCTAGCACAAAGCCTTCCCAGAAGAGTGAAAAGAGCAGAGGGAGGAATAACCCTGGAAAGTTGCACATATGACATACAGTATGGGTGTAATGGTCAGCTGTCTAGAAACTTTTTGTCATACAGTGTAGTCTAAGTATTTAACACACAGTTTTAGGTAATGAAATGGGAATTTCAAAATGTATTACAATTTAATTGAAGCCTTAATACAAAGCTCACTTTGATGATCAGATTTAAGCTAGGATGTTTGAAGAATACCCTAAAATGAGTTGTATCCAGTTCTTTGCTTTTTCACTCTGGCCTGTAATAATTTGCTCCATATATAGTCTTTCACCTTTAAAGTTAATTAGGAAATGTGAAAAAATTAACTGGGAGCAAATGGTGTAATTGTTGGAACTGTGATCCACTAACATGGCTCTTAGTTTGAGTCCTGCTGTGGGTGAACACATCTGGCGCACCACTTTTAACTTTTGATTGTGCCAAAGAACACAATTACAAGAGTAAAAACTACCTTTATTATGCTACATGATCCCCTGCTACACCAAAGCACTTATCCCAGCGTTTTCTCAGTACGCTGGTGCCATGATCAGATTGCCTGCCTCCAAGGAACTCTTTTAATGGCCCAAACATGGAGAGATCACTCCAAGTGATGTCCCCTGTACAGTCCTGACCTCACTCCAAGTGATGTCCCCTGTACAGTCCTGACCTCACTCCAAGTGATGTCCCCTGTACAGTCCTGACATCACTCCAAGTGATGTCCCCATGTTTGGGGACATGGACATGTTTGGGAACATCACTTGGAGGTCAGGACTGTACAGGGGATGTTGCAGTAACTCCTGGCTGAGGTCCTGTAAATGTGGAAGTGGTGTTCGGGAATGATTGTATGTGCAGTTCCGAAAGATAGATGCGTCTCTTCCACAAGTTGTTTGTTTATTTTCAAGGATGAGACGTTTCACTCGCTGAGTGTTCACGGGAACGACTGCAGTGGGCTCCTAGCTACCTTGCGTGCGATGGTCATTCATGGACATACAGCCTTCTTTAAAACAGTTGCACCATTTAAATGTTTTACTGCAGTTAATAGTCTCTTCACTGTCCTGTGCTTGAAGCAATCTGTAAATGTCATTTGCTTTTACGCCTTCATTCATGAGAAATTTTAACACAAGTCCCGGTTTCACTTGAACACCCAATGTATTTAAATTCGCTTGCATTTATGCCACAAGAAATCATGACAAATCTAGTATTAATAAAGTATTCTCAGCATAAACAGGGCAAACACAGAACATTTAACAGCAGAAAAAAATACGACATTTGCTTTATATCACGGTCCTTTATATGGGAATTGCATGCTAATTTGTTGTTTCTTTTAATGAATAAGAGAAGGTATTAATTAGTCCTATCTTTAAGCAGTTAAACAA
The DNA here is from genome assembly GCA_030014305.1 of Clarias laeviceps. NCBI lineage: Eukaryota > Metazoa > Chordata > Actinopteri > Siluriformes > Clariidae > Clarias > Clarias laeviceps. Next base: position 17,200,385 of record JAQMYJ010000002.1, on the reverse strand, counting down.
AGCCTGGAGTAACTTAAAAAAAAATCCTCCCAGACTCTGTCACATTAATTAAGCTGTCAGTCACTATTAATGACATGGAGGTTAGAAAAAACCTAGTAGGATTTAGGAGTAGGATTTTAATCTTTAGTATTGGAGTAATTCTGTTACGACAACTTCGCCAGTAAAGATTCTTTCCAGGTCACTTATTTTAATGAACATGTTGCAATTTTAACATATAACAAAAAAGTGTTTTTCTGTCTATGTAGGATTTAAAATAACTTGTATGTTTTTGTTCCTAAACCCAGTAAATGAACAAACACTTTTCACCTGGAAATGTCAAGAAAATATCCATTTATTAAATACAGCTGAACAATTAGGAATTCAATGGTAAGAACACAACAGGCAGCTTATATGACAGACTGCACCATTTCTTCATACTTACTCTTGCTCTAAATATGCCCAAGAAGATAAAGCACAGAAAAACAGAAAATCCTGTGAAAGCGTGTCCTTGTTGAGCTTCTACGAGCTCTGAGCACAGCTCCCCTTTTCCAGGTCCTCCTAATTAAGTAGGCCAATTGAAGTCTGAAACCTTGCCTAAGGGCACTATAACAGTGGTATGCATGTATAAACCAGCAGAGACAGTTATCAGTACTTGAGTCTGATTATAAAGGTTTAATCACTGTGTTATGTGTACAACTATGCAATTACCAAAAGAAAATATTTGCTAAGACTTACTTTGAATACAGTTTGACTACATCTTCAGCTGTTTTTTTTCTTTATTGCCTGCGTTATGTCTGTATAAAGAGAATCCATCCATGCCGGTACTTCTGTAGTCTAACTAAGGAGCGTGGAGGACACTGCCACCTCCACTCAACACTCACATTCACATACTGCGGGCAATTTGGGAACGCCAATTAGCCTAATCTGCATGATTTGGGACTGTGGAGGAAACCTGTAGAAACCCAACAACCACAAGGAGAACATGCAAACTCCATGCACACAGACCCGATACGAGAATCGAACCCAGGATCTGGAGGTGCAAGGCAGTGCTAACCGCTAAGCCACTGTACTACCATACAAAAAGCAAACCAAACTGTCTCTTGAATTGAGGGTTATATGTTGGATCCACAATAAAGGACACAGTGTTACTGAATCCAACAAGAGGAAAAAGAGAAGCCCTAAGAAAACTAGCTGTGCTCAGAAGTGCGCCATGATGCAAGCAACTTGTCATCAGATCCATGGGAAGGTCCCAGTGACAGATCCTCTTAACTTTTATGATTGTTTGACAAAGTTGACTTCAAAGGAATAAACCTTTAGCCGTGTTTTGCGGCGGCATGAAAAAAGCCAGGTTGGCTTGGGGAGGGGCAGCAGGGGCTCATGGGAATGAAGGACGAGAGAGTAAGGAAGATGCTGTGGAGGAAGGGGGAAGCCCTTTGATCTGTCTCAACAGCAAAAACTACAAAAAGATAAAAAGCAATAGGGAGAGAAGAGAAGATTGCAAGCGAGGCTCACTTGCTATTCCCCAAAGGATGGTGCTGGGGAGAAAAAGAAGAGATAAGAAGCTGTTTTAGAGATTCCCCCGGCCTGCTTGGGAATTGTTTTCCAGGCCTGTCACTGAACCAATTTGCATTGAACCACATTCCTAAGTAGACATGGGTCCAGCCACCACCAGTGCCTCTAACACTGTTAGTATAAAGCAATTACCTGAGGCTACCGACTCATACCAAACAAGACAATTTGTTTAAGTGACAGGTCATTGGATCCATTATAGGTGTTCTTGCGTGCATTAACCTGTAAGATAACCTATTCTGCAATCCCTTGCTGCTTGCATTGTGTGCCGAGCTGACTGACCTTGAAAGAGGGCCGCATTCTGGATGATGAGGAGTTTGAGCTGGGCGCTGCTGGCCTGCAGATTCGACTCCAAGTTCTGTTTGGCGGTGAGGAGGTAACGTTCTTCCATTTTGCGAGAGCAGCAAGTGAGGCCTTTCGACTGACACACTTGCAGGTCTGAGCCTGTTATAGACAGAGAGGGAGAGGGAGAGAGATGTTTGGTGTTTGCATTTCATCATTCAAAAAAAGTAAATAGATGCTGCTGCCTTGCTGCTGCTGTAGTGTTCTGTACAATCCTCCTGAGAATGGGTTTGTCTAATGAGTTGGGCGAGCAGAAGAGCAACAGCAAATAGGTTCTTTCAAATGCTTAAAGGTGTATGTTAAAGCACAGCAAAACAAACAAACAAAAAAAAAACATTTTAAATGTTGCTTCATCAACTAAACCCATATACATAATTATACAAGCTGGATCCATGAGAAAAAAATGCTCAACGTGTCTGCCTCTGACTTTGCAGCACTCGGGTATATGCTGAATACAAAAACATGATACATTTCATAATGTATCAGATATGAAATCAGACTTTTGTTCTACACTGTATACAGTTAGTTCCACATTCACACACGTCACACCTATATCATATACAAATTATGCATATTCAATTCAATTCCATTTTATTTGTATAGCGCTTTACACAATCAAAAGAATTATGAAAGTTTGCATGAAATGATAAGATAGTCCCTGATGAGCAAGCCGAGGGCGACAGTGGCATGGATAAACTCCCTGAGATGGTAATAGAAAGTAACCTTGAGAGGAACCAGACTCAACAGGGAACCCATCCTCAATTGTGTGATAATGGATAGCAGGGATTGATCTGCAGTCATACTGTGTGTTAGGAGGCTGGAAGTTCAATATAACAGGAGACAACATAAGATAATAACAGGAGTTATAAGTTTCCTGAAAGAGTAGACTATGTACAGTGTACTCTGTAATCTGCATTACATTAATGAGCAGTCTAAGTACCCAGGTCATTTCTCTTGTTTTCTTTATGCAAATGGTCCAACCACAGCATCACATATAGCTTAAACCACTGTCTCTTCATTAGCTTCACTGATACAGAAACACCCAAGTACACATCCATGCTCAATCCATATGCAATTTCTAAAACATAGCACTGTATATCATTTGCATCAACCCACTAAGTTCTAATTGTAAACCAAATCATGCATGCCTGGTAGGCAGATAGTCTCATGAGATCCACAATAACTTATGAAAAAAAGCACAATTTTACTGTGGAAATTGAGGAGAGACAGTTAAAGTTGCAAATCTACTATGCATAAAAGCAAAACAAGGCATAAATTAATGCAATGCAATGATTGTGTGATCTCTGGATCTAGATTTTTAAAAACTGGCTTACAGTTAACATTCTATTTGTGTTCTCAATTGGAAAATCTGGATCCATCACTGTGGTTTGGATATTGTGATGCTTCAAGGAATTATAAAATATACAGTAAAAAATACTAACATTTAAATAAATAGGAATAGGGGTTGCAAAGAGGTAGATTCTAGTGTTTTATAATATATGTGCTGAGTAGTACAATATTCGATGCCCATGTATAAATCTTTTTCGTCACATACACAAAATGTCATTGCTTACACTGAAATGCTTGTTTGAAAGGTCAGGTAATCTACAGATGTGCAGAACAAAATGATATACATCAGAAAATAAAGGGTGGAGAGAGAGGAAAGAGGAGGAAAGAGATTATTTACAAATACAATATACATACAGTACAAAACATGCAAGTATATGTATGTAAGCAAGGCGAAGATCCTAACTGTAAATGATGCCACAGTATGTGGAAAAAAAAGGTAATAAAATAATAATAAACAACAATAACATCTCTGCAGTTAAGTTAAAACTTAAAATTACAAAATTGACAATTAAATTAGAAGTAGTAGTTTGTGTAGATTGAATTTAATAATATAAATATAATCAATATATAAATCAATTGCACATATAGCTTAATCCTTAGTGCCAATTATGTGGTAACGGTGCCCTTAGAAAAAGTGCTACAAGTCCAAAAGTCACAGAAACATGTGATGAGATGTGCATGAGTGTCTCAGAGCTGACAGTGAGGTGACCAGTGTGTGTAGGAGGTATTTGAGGCGTGAGTGAATGTGTGAGAGAAGGAGTAATGACTGGATTACGGTTTATTCAGGATCCTGATGGCCTGCAGGTAGAAACTGTTCCTCAGCCTGTTGGTTCTGGATTGAATGCCGAGGTGCCGTCTGCCTAATGGCAATCTGGTAAACAGTCTGTGTGCTGGATGATTGCATTCCTTGATGATTTTGTAAGCCTTTCTCAGACATGAAAGATATCCTGTAAGGCTGGGAGTTTGTTACCAGTAATGAGTTTAGCTGCTCTGATGACTCTTTGAAGGAAGTTGCAGTTATGGAGAGAGAAGCAGACAAACCACGCTCATGTATCTGTGCTTCATCTGTAGATGTTGGACACAGTTTTTTGGGGGAGAACCCAAACTTTCTTAGCCTCCACAGAAAGTAGCTTTAGCTTTGTTGTCTGAACCTGATGATGGGATCATATCCTACTCATATACACCCTTACTTTAATGGTTAAATCTGAGCCCTGAATTGATTTTCCTATTAAAGTAGACTCGACTGCAGAATAATTCCCCATCAGAGAGGGTACCGCTATAGGAAGTTAAACCACTTTTTTTTTTCTTGGCAGTGACGCGCCCATCTAGCACAAGTATTGGGCCTAGGGAATACCATGATATTACAGCCCAAACCATCACTGATCCACCCCCATGCTTCACTCTAGGCAAGCAACAGTCTGGGTGGTTCGCTTCTTTGGGGCTTCTCCACACCGTAACTCTCCTGGATGTGAGAAAGACAGTGAAGGTGGACTCATTAGAGAACAATACATGTTTCACGTTGTCCACAGCCCAAGATTTTCGCTACTGGCACCATTGAAACCGACTTTTGGCATTGTCACGATTGACCAAAGGTTTGGCTATAGCAGCCCGGCCATGTACATTGACCCTGTGGAGCTCCCAACGAACAGTTTTGGTGGAAACAGGAGAGTTGAGATGCACATTTAATTCTGCAGTGAGTTGGGCAGCTGTGGTTTTATGT
>JAQMYJ010000002.1:17144071-17187967 GCA_030014305.1 Clarias laeviceps | reverse complement strand
GATATTTTATTATGCCCTTATTTGTACAGTTTATTTTACTAGTTAAACTTATTTTTCTTTAGTATTTCTTTTTATTCGTATTTATTCCTTACGTATAAGTTTTTCTTTTTTATTTTTAAGGTCACTGGCGGTCGTACAAGCATTTCACTACATATCGTACTGTGTACTATGACTGTGTACGTGACAAATAAAATTTGAATTTGATATGATAGACAGACACTCAATGTCTGTGATACAATTTGGATGTGGTTTGAACATAATGTTATATACACTACAAAGTTATGTAGGATACTATAGTGTGAAGCAGAGAAATAATGTTTCCAAAACTTCAATCTGCACAAGCGATATGTGTACAATAGACATGGGGTGTATACAGTACACTGTGTGTGAGAAGCTGTACATTAAGCTTACATAAGGAGACATCATGTACTGAAATGAAACTAACCCAGTTAAAGGAGGAGAATGATGATGCTGTAAACTGCAGTTTTGGTATTGCTTATTTCGTTCCTCTTGATCTTCAACAATCTTTGTAATTAAAAAGGTTTTGTTTGCAATAAAACTCAACACTTTTCCCCTCTATTTAATTTGCTGCTACTACTCGCTGTCTGAATCATTATACAATTACAGTCAAGGCATGAGTTTGCAATAGTTTATGAAAAATCAACCAACATATTACTGCTATTAAATTGCATACTTAATTACTAATTTAATCACAAACACAACTGCAGACTGATCTATCTGTTGTGCTAAAGCTGTGGAAGGTGGGCTTATAGCATAAAAAAATTACAAAAGAACCACAAACAATTTTGACTTAATATTTGTTGTAATTTGTGTCGTGTTACAGCCTTGTGACTCAAAGAAAAGAATGCACCAAATATTCTCTTTGTAAATATTCTCTTCTCAGGTTATAATACTTCTTGCTTCATCTGAAAAAAAAATGAAAAAAAAGTACAAAGCAAGTCTTTCTTAAAACTGTAAAATTGATTTATCTCATTTTGCTGTCTCAGTTTCAGATGCTCTGTTCATAGCTGACAAAATGCCTGATACTTCTGTACACTTTTTGCCCATCAGTGGCTTAATAACTGCAAGCTGACTGGCTTTGCACACTTGTATATTTACACCCCTCTGAACCAGTATTCAAAAAGCAGTTTATTGGTGAGAAACTGGTCCTAAAAAGGCCAATGAGTACATCAAGATTGTTCTTGAAATGAAGCTTTCGGCAGAATTGGCACACTGTTAAATGGTGATCAACAATAATAGGCTAGTGGATCTTTTCTATAATGAAAATGTACTTGGTGGACTTTCACAGTTGAACAAACCAATATGAGAGCCATTTAGAAATATCAAATTACCCTGAAAGATTTTAAACCAATCAAGAAAACACTCACCACATTTACTCTGGTTGAAATTCGTAAAAATATGAAACCCACTGGACTAAATCAAAGATACAGTGCAAAAATAAATCTAATTCTGGTTTAAGCTTAATAAGCAAAATTGATGGGAAAACTGCCTACAATTTCTTCAGTCTTTTGTGAAACATTTCATGGCAAATCTGATTAACTATTTGCAGTTGCGATTTTTTTAAACGGTTATAAAAAATTATACAATCCTTCCAAAGCTAAGATTAAGGCCATAAAATACAAAGAAAAATTAGTAGGAATGAGGGGATCGTCATGTCAGTTATGTCAAAAAATACAATGCATTTCTAAAGCACAAAAACTAAAATTCGAATTTTAGAATTTTTTGAGAACAAAAAATAACTAAAATTCTAAGCTTTGAGTGCTTGAGTCTTTCACGTTCATGTACCTCGGTCTGAACAGACAGTGAGTAAGCATCAGGACACAGGAGGCAGACTAGACATTTTTCTCCTTTCAGTCCTCACCATAATCAGATTAAGCCCTGAAAATCTATATAGATCTATAGTTTAATTGAAAGTCTGGTTTCAAACATTACTAGAAAAAAAAACAAAAAAAAAACAGCCAGGCCAGGGCTTATGATCTATCACCTTCACATGGGCATCTCTAAACGATTTCACTGAAAGCCTGGCCCAAATCATTACGACGTAATTACAGAACCTCCAGGGACATTTAGCATGATCTGACACTACTGCACTACTCACGGGGCTCTTTCCAGCACCCCGTCACAAGAATGACAATTTGCTCCAATTTTTCTTCTCTTTTTCATCCAATGACATAAAGCGTTTTCTTTCTGTCTGTTGTGCGAAACTAACCTCAGTGGGGAATTAATTATCCAATACATGCATAAAATATATTAAAGCATCATCACTGTTGCTACAATGTCCTAGAAAACAACACTGTTTCTCTAAATATGATGAATACTTTCTACATTCGAGGGCAACATGAGCTCTAGTAATTCCATCCACAATTAAAGCCATTAAAACAAAAACATCCGCTTGTTTGAGGTCAGCTATGTCCTAATGGTTTGATCAATTTGTGCAGATAGATAATAACTCACCGTTTTTTTTTTGTTGTTTTTTTATGACACAGCCTGCTCTGAAAGAGTGCAGTAAGACTCGAAGCCAAAAAGAGTCGTCTTCTCTTTTTCCTCTGTATGGATCCCAGGACAGCTGGACTCCAGCTGGAGTTGACCTCCTCTCCTCTGCTACTAATTACTCAATTACAAATTAATTACTAAAGACTGAAAGGACCTTGGTACAGTAGTAATGAAAGCATTTTTCCTTTAGGAGGCCACATCATTACAAAAAAAAAAATGCATCATTAAAAAAAAAAAGCAATGCAACCTAGTCTGAGATGTCTGAAAGGGAACTTAGTTTCAGCCATGATCACTTTTTTTAGGAAAATTATATACTGTCTCATGGGCTCCAGGCAAGGTAATGACAGAAAGGTGACTGTTGTTAAGCCAATGTGTATTTGTGTGGGTGCAAGGCGTTAAGCCTGAAAGGACAGCAATTTGTCCTTTATACTCTGACATCCAACTCTCATTAATATGTGCAAACCTATCCTCGTGGGCAGGGATGCTGGAACGCGTGAAGCTTCCATAACGCAGAGGAAAGGTTAAAAAAATCCACACTGGCTTTTTGGGTTTTGTGCCCCTTGGCACCAGATGCAGCATCATTAAAATTCAGCTCAATCTTGCTGTGTCTATGCAACAGCCTCCTTCTTCTTCTTCTTCTTACACAGCCCAAGCACTGAACCATTGTATCTCTATCTTGTGCATGCACACAGAGCTCTCAAACATGACCACCAGAAGAGTTAAATGCCTGTATTCGTAAACTACTACATTTCATTCCGCGCACAAACACCACTGGAGGCAGCAGCTGGCAAAAGTACTGACAAAGTAGTGAGTCTATACCCATGACTAATCTTCCCACATAGCAACATGGGCTCCACATGGGTTCAGGTTTACCGGAATAATAGCTATGGAGTTAGTTAGAATATATTCCAGAGAGACATGTAAGAACAGCGTATCTCAACATGAGATCATGATTACACAGCTTCCAGTCTGTATTTCAAGGGCTGAGACAAGAAGCAAATGCAAAGTTAACAGAGTCAAGCTTGAGTACTTTTGGATAAAGGAGATTTGTAGTAGTGTGAATACAAACCACATTGTCAAACCAAAAAAATCCAAGAGCGTATCAGTAAAAACCAAGACAAAAAATAAAAACAAAGTTTTTGGAAAGAGTGGCTCCATGTTGAACATTACTTTCATTTTTGTGTTCTTTTTTTTATGGGATTGTTAACATACTTTGCTAATAAAAACTGTAACAATTATTATAAATAGTGAAGAATCAACACATATGCATAAACCCCTGACAAACCCTTGATGTGTGTTAAAAGTCTCAAAGGAATAAATGGAAGCCTGCGATAGCGACCTCTCCACTACAAAGTCTGCAACAGCAGTCATTTACTACTCCAGTGCCAGACGTCCATAATGTTTCATTGGCGATGGCGGTTAGTTCTGCTAAAACACTCTGACCCATGCTTCTCAGTTATGTGCGGGAGGCAATGAATTGTTTCACAAAACCATGAACACAGCCATTAGTGTTTCACAAACCTGGTAGTATGAGTGATAAGAGCTTGGAGTTGAGTTGGAAAAATTACACCTTTATTTATTTATCAGTTCTGTAGCTTGTACTTTGTGTATTATATAATAGCTTCATTGGACTCGTAATTGACATGGGCAGTGCTATTAGCTTCACACGGTTACATAGTCTGACATCAAAGCCGAGTAAAAGGACAAATAATAACTACTCCGAGTCTGTGACTTTGCTTCATAAGAAATAGTATTATTTTATATTGCCTGTGGCACACAACTCTCCCAAGCTTGCATTTGGTTATTCCCCTTAGTGGAAAGTAATAAAGGCATTGTGGAGCTAAAATAGCTACTACAGTTAATACAAGACTGGACACAAAAACAAGTGGTGATGTAGTGAAAATTTTATGAACAATGATTGTAAAATATTTAATTAACGCAAATAATAAACAGAAAGTTAACTGCAGCTACAACTTTGAAATCAAAATCATTTTCAAATGTATTGATATATTTTAAACTTTAAAGTCATCACATTTGTGCCATAAGCCATTCAATCCCCTGTGGTAACAAGTCAAACATCAGTTTGTACTGCAGGTGCATAGAGACATCAGGTTTTATATTTGATGGATCCACTCGAACAAGATGATGCATAATACATGACAAGCTTTTAGGACAAGCATGTAGGACCACTCTGATACTCGTTTCCTGTTCCTGTAAGTTATTCCATTTCATTCCAGTCTAACCCCGGTGAGGGTCATATGTTAATATTCATTCCTCTAAGGTAATAGGTTAATGGAGTATGCTAGGCTATGAAAGCATTTTGTCCCATTTGCCGGACCTGATTTAAATTGCAAATAAAAAAAATTAAAAGAACATTATGTTGATCAAAGGGAACTATCAGAAAGTATGTATTAGTTCCTGAAGAAGAACCAGCTCTTCTAATCAACTCTGAAACAGAAGAGTCCTCACCATAATAAACCAACGTAATATGTGGCCCATTAAAAAGAAAGGGTTAAATAGCACAAGTCAGACTATCATCAAATGGTGCAAATACTTAACTGCTGATACTTTAATTATTCTGTTTCATTTAGGTTTTTGGAAACGGTTTTGTAATTAAAGCAAACTACAAAATTTGTTTGTTTGTTTTTATCAAAATAAAGCAACGAGGGAGATGTCAAACAGGGGGCGGCCACCCAACCACCATGTCTGTTAGTTTATCTAAACTTCTCAATTTTCTCTAGTGGGAAATGTGGCTGCCCAAGTAAATTTACTACTACAGCAGAGAGTGTATACTAGACAGGAATACACTTAAGAGTTCTCCCCAGGCAATACTGGAAATCCCTACACACACACACACACACACACAATTGTAATCTGAAAAGGCTGGGGAAATACATAAATTTTCAAAAAGAAGAAAGTGAACACTTTGATAATGACTTGTCAGTTGACTTATCAATAATAATAATAATAATAATAATAATAAAGAATGTGGGTCTGCAAACTCATATTTGCAGACTGTTTTTACTTTTTTCACTCTTTAATAAGGAACATTTATGACAGCTGTTTAGATGTGTAGTTATCCAAAAATAATAATAATAATAATAATAAAGATGTCTTTTCCCACTTTACCTGAGACAGGGGTTTCCGGAGCCCACTTGGTGCCAGGATACAGGAGCTGGAAGGATGAGCGCACTTCGTGGCACTTTAGGAGCTGAGTGCTCGGCTCAGAAAGCGGCAAAAACAAAGCGCATAAAACCCACGACCCGATAAAGTTCACTCCGTACATGGTCACTGACAAAAGACTCATGTGATAATTAAAGATCGCCGTACTTAAAATAGATATTCATGAACCGCGTCCTGTTTCTGATTCCGCTTAATCTAAAGCGTCCGCTGCTTAGGACACAGCAGCCCACAAACTATTCTCCTGGAGATCCTCCTGCTGATCAGCAAGGCTCCTTGTTATCAGGAGTAGTTATACAGCAGATCAGCAGTTGACATGAACAGCCTTCACGCTGCCGATGTGTTCTTTTAGAAACTCTTCTTCCATTGGCGGCATCCACAGCTGAAGGGTTGCCAGGTCTGTACAGAGGCGCGCACATGTGCGCTAGAATATCGCCCTCCAGTGTGCACTCGGGATCAGTCACCAGCTCAGACAATACCTCAGATTTAAAGACATATTCGGCTTATCGCATCATGTTTGACCCACTAAGATTTTCGCGTATACATTACGACACAGATTGTTTTGGCATAGTAAAAGGTACAAAATAAATATCATGCAGACTTTAGTGCCATTGCATAAACCAGAACTATTGAGAATTAAGATTAATTTATGGAGATTTAGGCTATGCAAATCAACCCCCTTAAATTATTTACATTGTGAACTTTCCTCTGATTACAGTGTTTGGTGACACTTTATGTCTCTTCTTGGCAGCATATATTATTCCTATTCATCTTATCAGTCATTATCCCTTCTTAAATAATAGTATAATCCAGAGTCACGTGATTAAGCTCGCCTTTCCACATCGTTCGGAAAAGTTCTTGAAATATTCGCAAGATAGAAAAACTTCAAGTTTTTAATGCATTTATTTTAAAGAGATGTCTCATGTTGTACAAAGTGTGCACTTTATCATTTATGTTATATTTTAACATATATTTAAAATGTCATTTTATTTTAATTATTTTAGGTAAAATATAAGCGAACACATCTTGAAGCATTACAAATAAACCGACCACACAGGTCCTAGATAGAGTAGCAGTAAAAATCTACTACTATACCACTATACTGGTTTAACAAAAAAAACATGCAATGTTTTAATACAAACAACGCAAATAATTTATAAAACGTTTGTCTTCCCCCTTGTAAACTATTTATTAAATGTTATGCTATCCTTGCTTACTGTGTAAGACTGTCACTTATCACAAAAATAACCATCTCTTGAAATTAGTGCACGAAGAGACAACCAAATAAAATGTATTTATCTTTATAAAATACTTTTATTGTTTAACAGACATTTAAAAAGTCGGGGGGGGGGACTGTAAGCAATGTATCCAAAAAAATGGTCATTACACTTAACATTCAAAGAGCATTTTGTTTCACCATTCGAACTAAACTAATTCCACGTTTAGCCGAGATAACTTTAGATCAGTAGAATCTAAATGTTACAGGAAATTATATTTTATTCACGCGACTCTACACTGCCATCTTGTGGTCTTACTGTACGTGTTAGTGAGTTGCAAAAAGGGATGATTTAACACCAGATACAGGAGTATTTGTTTATTAATATTTGCATAAAAAGAATGATAATACTTAAAACTAGCCTAAGTAATCGCCACAAGTATATTTTTTAAAAGTCTGTTGGGGGGGGGGGGGTCACGTGATCTAGCGGATTACAGATGGATACCGTGCAATTTTTCATAGAAAAAATCAAGTATTGCTAAAATTGCAAAATCATCCACCCGGAAACAGCAAGACAATTTACATGCAGCTAGAACAAGAGTGGCATACATACATACATACATATATACATTTAATAAATAAATAAATAAATGTCAGGTTCGTGTGGCCTAAATCAAGCAAGTGAAACTAATTAATGAACACACCCTTTCCCAAAAAGGTACACGAATACAAGCGTTTGCATGGTAATTATAACCCAAAAGCTGCCTTTGTGATGACTAATTTTAGTTTTAGCCTTTTTTGTGAAGCTTTCCTCTGTGACCGCCAGTTTTGCATGGATTTGCACAGCACATTATATTAAGGCTGGATGCAAACCTGCAAAACTCGCCGTGCAACAGAGCATTCCCAGATCTGCTCCAAATATCCTGATGCAGATGACCGGCAATACATGAAGTGCACACACTGCAGTAGATCTGCGGTCACTACCTGCACTGTGAGCACTTTGGAACTGCCAGGACAACAAGCCACACGCGCGAAGTGCCACTGGAGAGTGTGTTAACAAATAGGAAAGCATGGTTAATAATTCAATAAGGTTTACACACGCTTAACACAGGACAAGGCTTCCAGTCGTTTCATATACACCGTCTCCTGCCGGAAGGAGCATCTAGCGCAGTAGATACTACACTAATTCACTGACTACACAAGATGCACCTTAGCAAGAAAAGTGTGAATTTATATGAGGCAGGATTCACAGGAATTTTCCAACACCCTGTAGAACAAAAACATCATGTCAAATTACAATAATCCCAAATGACAGAATTAATGATGAATGAAACACGTGGTCGATCATTTGGGAAATGTTAAAAGTAAGCCCCAAAACAAACCGATTAACTCGACACGGAAAAAAAAGAAAAATTGCAACAATTATAAACGCACATGATTTAAAATTCGAGGGATTATGTCAACTGCCACAAACAATCACTTTAGTAGATTATTTGAAAGCATGTTATCAGAATTAAAAAATTCCAACATAAATTTCATTATCCAAAGGGTTAATAAGTAATTCATATAATTTAGTACAAAACTACAAAAATATAACTTATAACGCTACTTGAACAACAGAGTCTGATGACCGATCACGTGGCCTTCTTAATCACCTAATGAAGTATAATGTTGGAGCAGCAGATTAATGGAGGACTACAATGCGGGAACCAAGCACGAGCACGTCTGATGTTTTGTGTAAATCCATTTAAATATCAGACTTTAATGTACATGATTAATTCATAAAATTGCTTCATTATAAACTCTTGTCCAAACCTGGTCTACTTTAATGTGGGAGGAATTTGGTGGTAAGTCACGTGGCCTTCCCAATCCCTAGTGAATACTATTAAAGATTTATTACAAACATAATATGAAATTTTAGGTCACGTGTCGGATTTTTTTTTTTTTTTTTTTACTAGTTTTGCGGTTGAAATGTAAAGTAAAATTTAGCAGACCGAATTTTAAGTGAATTATCTGAGTTCTTCAGCAGCGTGTTGTCCACGCGCCATTCATCATCAAAATGGAGGATCTCCATTGAGTAGAACGGAAGGAACCAACCAAACCGAAAATCTAAACCAATCTTAAAAATACGGTCTGGTTTATTTTCAGACTACAACTAGAACAACTTATAAACATGGCATTTCCCTCGTGACCTCAGTGTAATAAATAAAGCAGTAGAAAGGCCTCCTAACGCCTCCTCATTGTTGTAGATGAAGAAATCTTGGAAAATGTTCAGCTTCTCAGAAACTTCGGCAGGATTTCGTGGTTGGGCCTCATACGTTACAACTATTAGAAATGAACATAAAAAGTTGATAAACCAGCACAACCGGTAAGCCTAAAGTTGTGCGAGACTGAGATGTGTTTTAGGCCACCTGCAACCTAAAAGCAAACACGTTTAAAGGGGGAAGGGGAGTTAGAATTACCACCAGAACTGCTGGTGTAAGATATAGAAAGATAATAAATTGGACTAAACACACACTACACTCATCTAGGGCGTTTAAGTAGGGTATATAGTTCAAATATTTAATAAGCCAATTTTAAGAAGCTTCATGAAATAACCAAAATTTGATTGATGAATTTGTCCAAAATTAAGAAATGTTGCTATAAATCCACTTTGGTTCCCGAATAGGTCTATCTGGACTAGAAGGAAGTCCAGATTTTGAAGTATTGCGGTTAGGTTTCACCTATGAAACAGAGTGAGTTGAGATCAACACAGTAACAAATATCGCATTAGACCATTAGATACGTGTGAATAACAAAACTGAGAAAACATGGACGATAAAACACGTTTTATCTATTTATTTATTTTTATTAATAAAATGCAGATATGTTGTGAAGGGCTAACTTGATTTAAATGTTACTGTCTGGTAATACCCACACTGGCTGTTTCTCCTTTCTAATATCTAGCGGTTAATTCAGGCTTTAGGTGTTAAATCAAACAGGTGATAGTTGTGATTTTATTATTATTAATTTATTTTTAAATAGGAGTCAAAATAGAACTGAAGCATTTCTCGTAAACTGAGAAAACAAGTCTTTTAAAATCACGAACACAGTGAAAACATTTTAGCAATATATTAACTACATGTTAACTATGGTTAAGTTATCTATAATGGAAGCTGTGGTTTGTCACACAAAAGCCTCTCCAACGAAAACACTGAGTTTTTAGACACATACTCAAGTCGGGCAATCACAAACAAAATGTAAGAATAGCAGAAAGTGTGTCAAAATGCATTAAATAAAATCAAACGAAAGAACAACGTATACAACATTTATAAAAGTTAAATGTATCAGTTACCTCTTCGAAAACTTGTTTTGAATCTTCGAGAATCCAAAAGAGGCGCGAACGTCTGGTCATGTGTCGGGTTTGAGCGCCTCCCCAATGTGCTCTTTCTCTCTCACACACACACAAAATTCCCTGCACCCAGGGCACGACAACATCCGCTACAATTCAATTTGCATAATTGTTGCGGCTTCTCTGTCTTTGATTCCTGCTTATTAAACCAAATGAACACAATCTGATATGCTTCACCACATTACGCCTTTTAATAGTATAAAATAACTTCTATCATCATAATAAACTTGAATATTTTAAAAAAATTGAAACAACTACTTAAAATCCTGATAACTAACAAACACTACAAATCCACTTTGATCGTTTGATCTTAAAGGTTCGTTTAAAAAATAAAGGAACAATGAAACCAAAAATAGTTGGGACCATAAAGCAGTAAATCTCAAATAGTCTTTTATTATTATTATTATTATTATTATTATTATTCGTGGTGTTGTCTCACTTGAAGTTATAGCCCCCAAAAAACATCTTATTGTGCCGGGATTTTTAAAAATCATACACAAAACCTAACCGTGAGACTCTTTGCAGAGAGCTAGTGCGCAGATGTTTCATGTTGAAGCCATGTCGCCTGTTCTCGGTTGACCACAAAAAGTTATGTCAAGCATGTAATTGAAGAGCATCTTTTTTTCCTGGGGGTTGGGCAAGAGCAAAGAGAAGCAAGACCGTGCACCAAAAAGTAATCATTTAAAAACGAAATCAAGTCGAGGGGGAATCCTAAATGAGCAATACTGCGTAAGCAAATGTCTTTTAGTTGTAGAGTTGGCTAAACACTTTAAGTGTGTTGCTGAAGTATTTCCTTTTGGTTTAGGCGCCTTATCGAATAGCTGGAAATCCACAGGAAGGCAGAAATGACCTCTGCCCTGTGTAAACCCTACCCCCCACAACTCTATAGGGCCATTGTGATGTGCATCAAAAGCAGTTTTCCCTAAACATTCCCGTGTGGACTTTCCTCTAGTCACCAGCCCCACCAACTACCGTCACTTATTTACTGCTAGGGGTGTTTAGTTTATTTGTCAGAAGTAGCCTGAAAAATTATAATATGCATTGCTACTTATCAAATACTGGTTATTCTGTAGGTATACATACAGTAGGTGCTAGTATCTTATCTGAACTTAGTATTTATAAATATGGTGGATCATCTGGTTTGATTTATTTGGTAAGAAATACTACTACTACAACTAATAATAATAATAATAATAATAATAAGTGTAATATTGTCATACTATTAGCCATATACCATTGTCCAAGCACAAAGGTCCTAAAGTTAATCTAGATGCTATATTAGATGTCATGCTACGTTTAGTTCATTAAATATTTTTTATAAAATTTAAGATACGTATAATTAGAATATATATTATTTTATATATATATATATATATATATATAAAAAGCAATAGGGTTTTTAAAAAAATGCACTAATATATAAGCTATCCTGAAGGACATATCGCCTCGGTCTTCTTCTTCTTTGTCTTTCGGCTGTTCCCTTTCAGGGGTCGCCACAGCGAATCATCTGCCTCCATCTAACCCTATCCTCTGCATCCTCTTCTCTCACTACATCCATAAATCTGCTTTTTGGTCTCTATCTAGACCTCCTGACTATTGTTTCAATATTTGGAAGTGTTATTCCTAGGTCAGGCCAGTAGGGAGCAGTGCGAACACAGAGAACAACATGTACTGTACATCAACGATATATTGTTGTTATAAAAAGCGCTGGTGTGCATTAGCAGCTTCACCACTAGATGGCGATGTTTTACAAACGGGAAGGTTTCATAGAATGTGCAAAACGTTGCCATTGCTTCCGTGTTTTTCTTCTTCTTCAATATAAACAGTATTATAACTAACAAAACGAGTTGAGTCATCACCGTTACATATGCGTTGAATATACGTAATCCAGTCCTCCATGGTTACTAATGTAAACACATACATAGATACACACACACTAAGGAAAGTGCCATTGATCGCTCTCGAACAAGTAGCTGTTTCTGTCCACATCTGCCGTTAATGTTTTTATTATAAGTAGTCTTTATTAACGTCTTCAGGAGGGAGAAAAATGACTAAGGGCACAGCAGCAGCGCACGAAGACCTTGACTCCAGTCTGCACTGGGTGGAAAAGCTGTTTCCTCCCCACTTCACTTTTCAAGACTTGCTAGAAGGCAAAATCTACAATGCTGAAGAACCACAAATCGATTGTTTACCTTTAAACCTGAACTCTGATAGGGCAGAGTCTAAGAAGCAAATCTATCAAAATGTATTAAGAAGCGTACAACAGGAAGAGACGATCAAGAGAAGAAACCTGGTACAGAGAATGATCAGAACTGACAGTCCATTGGATAGACATGATCCTCAAACTGATGAACTGGATAAGCATTTTTGTGAGAAAGCAAATACCACAAGGTGCATATGGAACCAGAAGGACATTTCAACACTCCGAGAGACCTTAAACCAAATAGCAAGAGATAGATGGCGGCTGAGGGAGCAGCTCAAAACTTCTGAGGAACTCCTGAGCAAAAGGCGAGAGGAGAAGATTCAGCTGCATGGCCTTCTGGAGGAACTTGATGAGCAGCTGAAGGATTCAAGGAAAGAGGCAGCACGTCAAACCTTGGTAGTGAAGTCTCTGAAGATGGAAATTCACAAAATGAGTGTTCAGTTAACGGAGCTTGCTGAGCAGAGCCAAGAAAAGGACATGGAGGCAAACAGGTTAAGGGCTGATGTCAGAAAGGCCAATGGTGCATATCGTCAAGTCAGGCAGGAGTGCTCAGATTTAACTGAAGAATTGAAGAGAGTGAGGGAGCAACAGAAGATTGTGTGTGCAATGGAAGTGCAGAAAGCCAGGATAGAGCATGAGGCTGCTATGGTGAGGCTGCAGATAGAGCTGGATGAGACTCGCGCACAACTCAGGGCAGAGAAGGAGTACCGTGCACAGAAGCTCACAGAGCATATACACCGCAAGTGACTTGGTGTAAAGTTGAGTGTGCCTTTTTGTGATTTTAACTGCAACATATGAGGTGCATCAACATATGTACTGTAGATATTAGCTCTGCATGTCAATTAAATGTATGGTTATTGCTAAGAATCCCCCCCCCCCAAAAAAAAAAAAACTGGCAAGCGCTATAAAAACATGTCTGCAGGGAATGTGAGCACATTACAGATGAGATGGTGAAACTGCTACTTCTAAAAAAATTTAAATAAATAAAATAAAAAAAATTTAAAAAAAAACTCAGGTTTGCAAGAATTTTCTTAAGACTGAATGTTTACTGCATGTCTACATAATGGGTTAAGTGACATTATTATCAGGAAGATATTTTGCTGTTTGTTATAGTACCATAAGAAAACGGACTTCCTTTCCAAAGTCACAACATTTGCTGTAGCTTTCACTACATTTATTTGTGGTCCAAGAAGAAAGTGGCACGTTGGGGCAGAAGTCTCAGCTCCACAGCACCTATGCAAGCATTTAAATAACCAGTAACTTGCCAAAGGACAAGTAAATCCTTTTAATTTTAAGCCACATCACTGTAGCATATGCTTCCCCTGCTCAGACACTTATAGAATTGAAACACATCTACAGAAAAAAATTAAAATCAAGTCTAAAAAAAAATACTTGGGTCTGTTAGACTGAGAGCAAAGAACACAGACAGTGTGCGCATACTCAATCCAGCATTATAGTTCCATGTCCTCTATAAATAGGTTTTTTTCTTCTGAACCAGGTCAGCTTTTTTTCTTTTTTTAAATGAATTACTGTTAAAAAATATGTCCCTTTTGACAAAGAGGTACAGTACAAGTTAACAGCTTAACCAGATCTCTGGTGGCTCTTAAAACTGATGTGGCTTTTTTCACTAAATGATTATTGAGCCATGCACAGTTGTTTATTTTATTTCCAATATGTCTTCACATTCATTTCTTAAAATAAACCTTTAAGTAAATATACAATCCCAACAGAAAACTGAAAGTGGAGTAAAACGCACTTCATATTTAAGCCTGATTCCGAAGCCAGAAACCCCAAACAGTAATTTTGCAAGCATTGGACATTCTCAATGTAATTCTCAAAGTAATTCTCAATAACCTCTTGTTAAACGTTCACTATTAAAACTTGGTGACAAAGGCTGGCGTTTGCAACCTGTCCAAAACTGCCCACCCTTAATATAAACTACTTAGCTAAACAATTAAACTAATTATGACCCATTGTTCATGTAGTGGACTATTGTACAGATTTAAACTTTAAATAAACTAATAGAAGCTTGTGCTGACTGTATAGGACTATTCTTTGTATGATGAAGGTTCACAGTCACACTATCTATCTCATTTGTAAAAAGACAAAAAGGCGGTATATTGATATTATTAAACTCTACTTGATGTTCACATCTCCTTGTTTTGGCACCATAATTCTCTATTTAAAAGGGATATTACTCTATGAACTGAAAATCAATAAAACAAACATTATACACATATACTGAGAAAAATATCAGGACACTTACATTCAAGAGTACCATATCAGCACAGATCACAGTTAACCTTTTCCCTTGTGGATCCTATTCAGCAACTGAAGGGCAAAATTTGTTATGAGATTATCTTGCATAATTGACCACCCATGTAATCTAACCTAAAACTGGTCAAGAGAGGGGAAAGGACACTTAAGTACATGGCACTTAAGCAACTCAAATCCTATGAGGTATATAAAATAGACTGCAAACATAGTATATTGAATAGAAGGTTGAAGTTAAAATACACTCACTAATCCTAAGAAGGCTTTTCTGTGGAATCCTGTTTTGCAAAGAGACATTCCAATAACCAAGATTTATGGAAAAGTGCAAAATAAATTTGAACCTAAAAATACAATCTTGAGATAGAACATATTTCCACAGTTTTGATAAATTCAAGGTTGACGGTACAGATCATGGTATGGAAAATGTGGTGTTTGCTTTTGTAGTCATCTGTTAAAGGCTTCAGCGGTCTCTAGGTTCATGTGCGTAGGCTGAAATTCAAAACACAGCACCTAAGGAGCATCAAACATGGATGTGCAATAATTTTTACCATTTTACAGAGATTGTGAAGAGGTTATGGTTCTACATGTTATGCATCTATCAGTGAAATAAGCAAACCAGATTTAGTTTCCCAGCTAATAAATCCAACACCCAGTTTTTAAATCTATATCATAAATAGTCTTTCATCCAGTTTAAACAACATGCTGACCTAACTAAATCAGAATAATAGTATAAAGACGATGCATTGTGAGAGATAAAAAAAAAAATAATAATTCTATGATTTGTAAATAATGGAAGCACTCTGGAAAGTGAGCACATAAATGAGACAGCAAATCTGTAAAAGTCCGCAAGTAATGATTTATATTCAGGGTTGCGTGAAATTCTCCTATGAAAGATAAATAAAATTCAAATTGGTTTTGGAGAGAATGGAAATGAATTAATGATTTTGATATCCTTGTTTTAAAAAATTGCTTTACTTTCTAAATTCATGACATACCTGTGACACACCTTCTGCTTCAAACGTTTTAACATTTGCTTTTAATACACCCCTAAAACAGCTTTGAGAGCCTACTTAAGTCTTGAAATGTAGTAGAAATGACTGCGTGAAATGACTTCCTTCACTTCCTGCTTCATAAAAAAAATTCACAGTTAGAAGCTGCAGACAGACTGATGTCAAAAAAGCAGAAGATTCAAAAAACAAAATCAAATAATGTTTCACACATAAGGGAGAAATGCTCTAGAGTTTCAACAGAGTGCTTGTGTCCCTCATGCAAATTCACACTTTCTTTCCTAAGCAAACAGAAAACAAAACAACAGTTTGTGAATATTGACTATAACATTGTACATTTTGGAGGACAGCTGCAAAGAAATGTGATCCGAGAGAGGCCTGTTGTCATACTTTCATTGTTATTTCCTTAACTGCATAAAACATGTCACCACCGCAACTGTTTAGTCCTGTTCTTCTTTATGCTTCCTCCGGTGGTGCAGGCCTCCTGAGATCTCGTATCTGCTTGATGAGATAGTTCTTTTCATCACAGAATTGCTCGTCCTCCGAACGGTCTGTTTGGAATTGGCTCAGGAACTCCACCAGTTTTGATTGGTTCTTCAACAGGATGTCCAAAACAGGTTGAGTCTTATTTGGGTTTGCAACAAACACCTGGTGAACACCAGACAAAAAAAAAGGTAGTTTAAGTGGAGGCTATTTAACCTAGCAACACAGTGGTTTAAATAAAGACAACATTACCCAAGATAACCTTGCATTCCAATACTGATTTTTAAATGTGCCTTTACAAAATTGGTCATTTCAGTGTAGAACAATCCTCGTCACCATGTTTAAGGGCCAGAACATTACAAGTTCAAGTAAGTTTCGTTAATTGACCCCAATGGAGACCAGTAACAGCAACATAATAGACAGATACAGACTGTAGCAAGGAGTCATTTCAAATCGGTTGTTCCTGCTGGCATGTGCAAGCACAGTCTAACCCTCCTGTCTTTGGGCTATAAATGGCCACTCAAGTGAAGTAACACACACTACAGCATGGCACAAATAAGCCTATAAGTAGCCTAGTGTTGTGCTCTCCCTTCAAGTTAATTCAACCAAGTATGCCAATTTAGATTCAGATGTGCAAAATCTGTGGCTACAGCAGCATTTGGACCAAAAAAAAAAAAAAGAAAAAACCTGCCGCTCTCAAACTGCGAAAAAGACAAGATCAAAAAGAGTGAGACTCCGGCATATTTATCATCTTATAAAAACAAAAAAATCATACATTTTTACCATTTAATCACATCAGTGGATGTAACAAACGATACATTTCCGATGGATATAACTTTAAATACACGGCCTGGCTAAATAAAGGGTCACTGTTTTAGAAGGGTCAAATTTTGCAGCAAACAAAGATTGATCAGCATGATTTGCAAATTTGAGCAAAACAAAGATATTAAAGGATAGTGCTAAACTTTCACACTTATGAAAGAAATCTGGTCAGATTATTATTTTTTCATAGGGAAGAAAGATTTTTAAAAAAATGCTAGTTGGGGTATAAGAAAATTGACAGGAGAAATTACAGGTATGTTTGTAATTGGGGTTAAACAGCTGTGTGGCCATAAGAAAACCACTCGTTAGTGGGGCTACTTAAAAAAGGCTTCAGTTCTCTAAGAACCATACAGATTGGACTTTGGAGCAATAAAAAAAGGCCATGTGGTCTGATGAGTCCAGATTGACCCTATGAGGTCAGGGTAAGAAGAGCACATCAAGCAATGCCCCCCTTTTTCTTCCTTGATGACAGGCATATTCCAGGACACGAGGAATCATTTTCACACATGAATGGTCCACCACATTGTGCACCATGATCAAACAAAGTATTAGTACATGACTTGTCTTTTGGCCAGGCAGCGCATGAATGCTCAGAAGAAGACAATGATGAAGAATTCCATCAGATGGGCTATCAGTAAGAGTAGAGATGTGGCTGTAATTAACTGTGCCACTCTGCCTGCAGCCTTATATTTACAGCTGAATAGTAATCAGCCGTGCTGATATTTAGTACAACAGCCCTTTTGCTCGCACATCATGGCTGAATAAGAAGATAGCAACAGCCTCCTGTTTGCTGATTGGAACGTTTGCTACATGCCACTAACAAGTGATGTCAGAATATGTTAAAATTAAACTATGTTTGAATTATTCAGTTACTTATTATTTTAGACAGTAGAAATTTTCTTCTCACGAAAGACAGCACAGTGCTAACAGGAACATACCTTAAAGACATGAAAAGCTTCAAACTGGATGTTGCGGCTGTTGTCTCTCAACATGTTCATCATCAGTTTCAGGTTCTCAGCTCGACTGATATATTTGGTCATGACTGTAAAGTTGTGTCTGTCCAGCAAGAGTTCTCCCAAGAGCTGTGTGTAAAATACAAAAGAAAGAGTCTTCAAGAAAGCTATTTTAAGCAGATGCACAAAATGTGATTTCCTGAAAGTCCACACTGTAGTTTTGGACTGTATAGAAAGCTATAGGGACATACTTGTTTGAAATGTTGTTCATCTAACTTGATGCTTAAATTGACTTACCCAAATTTAAAGCCTTATCTAAACACAACGTTACTGTGTGCAGATCAAGACACCCATGCAAAAACCTCTATTCTAAACACAGAACTGCTAAAATATGGACAACATACTAATTTTGAACATAATTTAATGATAAATATATAAAGAATAACATGACATTCCATTTTAAAGCAAAATTCTTCAAATATGTGGATATTCCAGTCACAAAGAAGAAACAAAATGCAACCCGAGATTCCAACAAAGCTGTGTTGTGTTCTCTCTAAACAGATAAGCATCTGTCTTAATGTCATGGTTAACATGTGACAACAAGCGTTTAAAAAGTATCCCTACCTTTAGAGACTGACGTTTGGTGACATAGTTATCCGAATGCAGCAGCTTTTCGTACTCTGTAAATACCTGGAAAATTGTCGAAAAAATTCAGTTATAACAAATGTCAAAAGATGCGTTTCTGTGAAGCTTTGAAAAACCTTGTAGATCACCTTTTTACCATATGATTGAATTATAATATAAATGAAGTAGATGATTATAGAAATCTAGGGAAAGATGCTTACCCGGTCATAATTTGTCTCCAAGAAATCTGCACACATGATTTTGTGTCTTGTTAGGAGATCCTAAAAATAAGAAAACCATGCAAAACGTGTGTCAGTTCAACTGTTTTTAACTGAACTCATGTAAACAATTGTAGAAAATAACTCACTTTAAATGAAGCAAAGGCATCTGAGGCAATGTCGAAAGTGGAAAGTTCCACATAGTGGAAGAAGCGGTAGAAGTCCTCAGAGAAGAGAACGGTGCGAGCCAAGGGCTCATGACGCAGACACTCCCTCAACATCATGCCGCAATTCAGAGCCACTTCTGGAGTCTCATAACTGCAATCATCAGAGAATACATGGCCATTGCTGAAGATCAGCTCTGAAGGATAACTAATTACTCTCCGGTAAAAAGTAAAAACCTAGGTTCACAAATGGAATCTGTTTATTTATTTTAGCAGCTGTAACATTTCATTCATAAATATAGACTGTACTGTAGACAAAAAAAAAAAAAAAAAAAAAAAGGAGATTATAGACTGAAGGCAGCAACAAAATTCTCTCATATTGAAGAAGGGAGGGGGGGAAAAAAAAAAAAAAAAAGGCCCATATTAACTGATTTAATACCTTTAATATCAGGTATTAGCCAAAAACCTAAAGTACTATTCAGGTGGGACAGGATTTCCTGATGTGTGCATGTTAAGTAATGCTGTTGTAAGTCAAGTTCACACTTCATCTCATGTTTCTCTTGACCACGAAGATGGTCGCAGACTCAGCTGATGCAGGCAGTTTCTTATGCCATAACATGTATTTAGGCTTTACTAGGCCCTCTACATAACTACAGCCCCAGATGGGTTTAAAACTTCAGAGATACAAAGGCTATAATTACGGTATTCTACCTCACCAGCGAATCCGTTCTGAATAAAGCACAAGACCTACACATCTTAACCATGACCAAATAAACTATACATTGCATAAACTGTGCACAAGCTGAGTCAGTAGATCTATTTTAATGACATATAATATTATATTAAACAGCTACTAAGCTGCACTGTCTACATAAAATATATAGCAAATAGGATTCTGATCAGTGACTTAGTAATTAACCAAATTATGCAATTATTGGGAATCAACTCTGTAGTTTTGGACTGTATAGAAAGTTTTTACTCCCTCATCACTAGTCAGTTCCCACACACTTCCCAAACATTAGCTAAAATTTTCAATTTTAAAAATAAAGCCAGTAAATTAGTTTGAGGTGCCACAAATGTAGATCATAGCACAACTGAATTTGCCTAGAGTATAATGCCAAATGCAAAATTCTGTGTAAATCATCTCACCAACACACCTATGAATGACTAGCATAGTGCTTAACCAGCAAAGTATCCACAGGCAAGAGACACTAAAACAACTGAAAGTAATCAAATAAGCACACATTAAGGGTCTATTTGTTTGTCTAAGGGAGCTATTTGTTTACTATTATATATATGTTTGTGAGAATGTAGAAATGAAGCAGGATTAAGAGATAAGCCAGACCATTAGTTGAACATGTGAATAAGATAACCAAGCAATAAATGTGTTCACCACTAAATACACGAAAAGCTGCAGAGTGCTTGCAGCACTAAGACCAGAGCTAGTGAAATGTACACTCTGTAGCCATAACATAGTAGAACAGCACATCAGTAATGACAACTGGAACTGACAGCATAATCAATGCTTTTTGGACAAAGCGCTGATCATGACTGTGCCCTGAGGCCTGGAAAACTCACCCTTTCAGCAGCATAAAGAGGATCTGAGAGTGGGAGGAAATGTACTCGACTGTGGGTGTGCGGGTGCCAATCTGACGCCGTACTATGTTGCTGAACAGATGAACCACATCCTTCTTTCCCTTTAGGAAGCAAAATTAAATCAAATTAAGTGCAAATGACAAATACGACAAAACAATACACATTATTAGCAAGTCTGAATTTATAGGATGACCTGTAAGCATGAGAGCACAAAAACACCAGTAGCAACTAGATTTTTAATTTCCACACAAAAACATTTTAAATGCACTAAATAAAAAAAAATTATAATAATAAAAACGAATGAAAAAACAAATCCAAACTGAAAAATCACCTCAAAGTCGATCCTCTGCAGGTTGGCTATGAGGGCGATGAAGAGGTTGGTGTTGTAAAGCTCCTGTGCTAGTTGGGCCACTGCTTCTGTTTGAGGCTCCTTGTCTCCAGTACCACACAACACCTCTTTCAATGAGGCTAAATTCTTTGAAACTTCCTCAGCAACCTGTTGAAAAAAAAACTTGTCAGCTTACCACCCACATCACTACTGCCTTCGCATGCACTGATAAGATTTCAAGCCCAAAAACTTACATCATTGTTTTAAATACAAAGATCGCTGTACAACGTACACATACAGGCACGGACATTGCTGTGGTTTACCTTTTCACTCTTCTTGTTGTCAGATGATTCCAGCTTCTCTAAGCATGCCACGTTCTCCTTGAGATTTTTCACAATCTCTGCTGGACTCTTCTGTGACTTCCCAAATGGGAATGGCATGTTGTTTAAATGGTGTGCTTGACTTTGGATGAAGCAAGAAACCTTTCACCTTCAGAAGAACAAAAATACAAAATCTGCTGTGATACAATGTATAAATTATATAGGACATTTGAGCCAACAACTACAGCACAGATGTTCACACAAGACTTCAGATTAAGTATTATATCTTCCGTGTTTCAGCGAATACAAAAACAAAGTTCTATGTAACTACTTTGTGGCTAGATTTTGACAGTTATGTCTACCATATAGGTGAACTTTGCGGGTTTATGCCACTAGCGTTTACAACTTGTCAACGATGCGGTGTGTAAAACCACAACATAAACGTACCACCATAGGTCGAGCACTAACCAGATATTCAACTGCACCATTCCCAAGTACATGATGCTAGACGCATGGCAGCTGCATTTCAGTACATGTTAGTACTTGTGGAGATGTGTGTGAATAAGATTAATTGAATCGATGTAGAACATTTAAGACTGAAATGTCATTTGCAAGATAGACCAAAAAAAACAAAAGAACGTCGTAACACAAATACAATTTGGATTATTATCAACAAACTGTGCATAGGAAAAACTAACTACTGTATCTATATAAATAAATGAAAGGTTTTGTCTGAACATTGGCCAGAACTCGCTCCTTCAATTATCTTTTTACATTTCTGTCAATATGTCTGCATTTCCTTACGTCTGTAAAAACTGAACCTTTCGCCACCTTTGATTAAATCAAAATGTTTGAGTAGAAGGGAAGTTATGAGCAGTTATGTGACAGATGCTGATCAACTTATTTTTAGCTTTAACCTTTTTAGCGATTTCTACAAACACTTTACCCTTCAACGGCTGGTCATAACACTAGTAATCTCAAATGTAGATCTACAAAGAGGACCAAACAGGTGGGGAGGGGGGAAGGGTCTAATATTCTAGTGAATACATGTATACAAAACAGTAGCATGTATTTCTGAACAATGTAGGCCCATAATGTGCAAAGCAATACATTAGAGACAGTTATTATTGATGGGAAGACCATTAATCGTAATCAATGATCAGTCAACTAACCATAAAACGCACACCATGTTGCATGGTTTTTCTGCGCACCCGGTATAGCAGAAACATGGTAACTCCGCATGTTCACAACACTGTTGTTTAGAATGGTGGATAATGTTTTTCTTAGTAACCTGTTACACAATTTTCCTGGGGGGGAAAAAAAAAAAAAAAAAATGCTTCCAGGTGTGGGTGTAAAAAAGAAAATATACAGGTAAACCACCAACAAAGGAAAATCTTAACATGAACCACATGATATGCAAAATCTGTCACAAGGAGTGTGTGTACAATGGTAAACACTAGTTGGCTTACAATGACTGTGTACTTCTGCTTTGACAGCTGTGTCGTGTTTGTAACGTTAATGTATAATAGGGGCTTATGCGAGTACTCCTAGTTGATGTACGTATGTGTAATGTACTTTGGGTGCATTAATATTAAATCAAGGTGGGATTGATTTTCAGGAAACACAATGTGTGCAAAAAGCGTTGCAACGTACAGGTAAAACCGACTACAATTTAATCATCGATTGATTTACTCAAACCGATTATGAATGGTTACTGACTCTCATCAATTAGTTATTAGTTATTATAAATCCACAAGATGCCCCATAAAGTAACACCATATTGCAATTTATTATACATTTTAAAATGCATATGTGTTTGTCCAAACAGTCACAGTTAAACAGTAAATCTCCTGTTTAAACTGTCAAAAGATCAGAAAAGAATTAATTAAATTTGTGCCGTGTAGAGGGTGGAGCAATAAAAACTTGAAAGGTGATGCAGTCTACCATCGCATGACAGGATTTTTTTTTCCCTTTGACTGTCAAAGCCTCTCTCAATCATTGATTTGCCATTCAAAGTTAGCAACTTTTTGTCCGCAGACATCACAAAGTACGTCACAAATGATGACAAAAAGGCGTTCTTTAGCTTCACTGAAAGAAGTAGGCTACATTTTAATTTCAAAATCTGGCAGTCTCTCAAACAGAAGCCACATCAGAGTTAACCAAGCGAATTTCCTTCCTTTAGCAGCAAAACAAGTAGAAATTTAAATCTCAGAGCAAAGACAAAAATAGAAATAAAAAATAAAATATAAAAATAAAAAATAAAAAGCACCTTATATGGATGTTTTATTATACATAAATTAATATCATTTAAGTGAATAAAAAAATAAGATGTTGAATCTTTGGGCTGGTTCAATTACAGAAATCACAGTAATATGCAAACAGTACATTTTTCAATAATAAATACTTTCTCAAAAGTTTAAATTTAATATCTTGATTAATAGTTAGTAGAAATAAGTTTATACAATTTATAAATAAAAGTTATACGGATTTTTTTCTTAGGAACAACTGACTGGTGCATTTTTCTTTTACATTTATATACCTGTCTGACCAAAAAAATAAATAAAAAGTGTTGCACAATGTTGCCAATCCATGTGTTAAAATGATTCCTCATGCTTCTAGAACCACTCTGGCTTATGCCTTCAGGGAAGACAGAGTATATTGATTGTATAACCTGATCATTCAGTACATTCAGGTCGTCATCAGACTTAATTTTTTTGCCACATAAAGTTACTAAGCCAAGACCTGACCAACTAAAGTAACCCCAGATCATAACACTAACTCCAGAGGCTCGTACATGCAAGATGGGCGCTTCATGAACTTCCCTTCTCACCCTGACATGCTCATCACTCTGGAATAGGGTCAATCTGGACTCATCGGATCACATGACCTTTTTCAATTTGCTCCAGTCTAATCTTCATGCGCCCTAGCAAATTCAATCCTTTTTATTTTTTTTATTAGTCTCACTAACAAGTGTCTTCTCCATCCTGTGAGCTCTCATTGCATCACACTGAGTGGAAATGCTCTTACTTTCACTATTAATCATGGTTGTAATTTCCACTGTTAATTTTTTACAATGAATATTCAAACATTTAAGTGATGATCATAATCATTCATGATTTTTTTTTTTTCCCCTGACCAAATTTCTTCCAAAATGCTGACTGTTCAGCACTATCCTTCCAGGTTTTAATATTGTGTTATATCATTCGTAACCCAGTTCCAGTCATTTTAAATGTTCTCTTTGCTTGACTCATAATGACAATAATATGACCCTTCTGAAATGGCAACTTTTTTGGGGCCAGGCAGTGTATTATATCTGACTGCATTTAAAATCTACATTAGGTTTCTACAGACACATCTTTGCTATAGGTGGGTGGGGAGGACTCACTGACTGAGGCATTACAGGCATCATGCTGCCAGTAATACTGCAGTTAGATGGGAGTAAATGTAGGGTAACTGTCCTTGCCATGGAAATGCTTTATAACTTAAATTATGTATTAATTTACATTCATAACCCAACTATTGCATTGTCCCCTTTTACTTAAACTTAGTGTTTGACTCTGTATATGCTTATGAACTTACCAGCCACGTACAGGACACCTTTCTAGCCTAAGCGTCAGCAGCCTTTTCTGTCTTAATCTTGTCAACTCTCTCTGTTCTTAACAGGCTAACACCCTCATTAATATTCAGTCAATTTAATCCAAAAAGATTTTACTATTTAAACAGACTGCTTGTCATGAAATACACAGCTGAAATATAATTGCGCTTTCTTTTTTAACAGACATAAACCGTTAGTTTAAATACTGTGCGAACAGGTCAGTTTTGAGGTCTGGCTGCTGATTTAAAATAAATTCAAAGCAAAATCTATTATAAGCCTTCTCATAACATTTGTACCAGTCAGGACTGTTGCAGAAGCTGTTATAGGCAGATATCTGCAATGTAAGAATCTGATAAGACAGGCTTTATTATGAATATACTTATACTGATAAGTTGATGGGCAGGATTTCCCGTAATTCAGACACTGTCCCATTACACACAGCCCCATTCATATTTCACACAGCAACTTGTCTCTAGTGATCTGCCATGTCTGATAAAGTTTGGTCTTCTGTCTTTACTCAAAACCACACAGACGTGGGTCGTATGAGCAAGAACATGCGAATGCTAGAACACAGAAGGGAGCAGACAGGCAAGTAGAGACGTCTCCTTCTTCTGACAGCTGGTTGAGTACAGTCCAAATAATGTACAGTTTGCACCATGCCACTGAACCAAGGTTTTTTACCCAAATCTGAACTGATGTTTTATTTGACAGAATCAAGACTCGAGGGAAAGATTTACCTTAATATTATATTACAAAAAGTGCTCTGATCTGCTTTAGCATCCACACACGTTTGAATATCCTGTTGCTGCTTCCTCTTTAGTGGACTGTTTTAAAAACTTTTGTTAGGTTCACATTAACTTCCATAGTATCGTCTACAGTCATGGTGACAATCATTAACCAGCCCAGAAAGTCATATAATAGATTTCACTTGGGCCAATTACATATGGAATGAAAAAACTGCTGCAATTACAATTTTTTCTTGTCCTTTGGGCCGTTTGTTATGTTTTAGAACTATATACTATGATTGATTGATTGATTTATATATCAGCCATAACATTAACACCACCACCAGTTGATCTGAACAACACTGACCCTGACCAACTCTACACCACTAAACTGGTGTCAGGATCATATACACCTAAGACTCACCCATGTCTGCGTGGACTACTGGCCGACGCAGAAAAGCCAACACAACACAAATTGCAGAAAAGGTCAATGCTGGGCATGACAGGAAGACACCAACCTGCAACCCACAACACCCAAAGGATCCAGTGCCGACCTCCTAGTGCCACACACCACAGCACACCTCTAACGGTCTTGTGGCATCATGCCCTGAGGGATGGCACAAAAAGGAACCCAAAACCTAAGCAGTTATAATGTTAATGGTTTTAACGTTATGGCTGATGTGTGTACCATTTGTCCATTTACTTACAAATCTTAGTTGTTTTTTTTCGAAGTCATTTAGTACCTCACCAGTCTACATTTCTAGCATTCTTTACCCTCAAAAGCAACAATGCTGACTTTTTTTTGGTGTACAGTACAAACACATAATCACTATGAACAGTGAACAAAAATGAGCCGACATTTAATTTATTAAACTAGAGGGTATGTGACAGCTTGAAAACGTGAGATTTTAAAGGTGAAAGATATTTTCTTAACACTTCCATACAAAGTTAGAACGAAAAATAGAAAGTGTGTTGAATTACAGTTTTAACTAATAAAAAGTTCAGATTTTCAAGTGAATTCTTGGTGTTTTCAAGTGAATTCTAACATTAATAGTTTATAGGATTTTCATGCATGTAGTGTGAAGGCTATGAAATTACACTCTATGGCATTTCTGAGACGTTATGAGGTGATGATTATGAATCGCCCTGGTGTAGCGCTCTCTAACCGAGTCAGGGGTAGTTAGCTGAACTGGCTAGGCTATTAGACAAACAAAATGATGCCTGACAGCTATTGATCAACACGCCCAGTCAAAATGACTGACAGAGGCAGGAGGTATCGACCGACTTTTAATTAATTTTGCAAAAGTCTCACTTTAGAGCGTAATGTTTTTTAAAGTACTCATAACCTGTGCGATATAACTTCCGCTCGTGTTACACTCATTTCTACGCTAGCTAGCGTTAGCCCACCAGGTAACTCAAGTCGATTTCCTGTCTTTAGCAGGAAGCTAAAGGGTGCTGGCTCTAAAACAAAATGCTAGACGAGGGATTTATTTCGGATTGTACACGTGTTTTCGCTTGTTTAAAGGGATTTAGTCAGGATGAACAATGTTTTGGTTTTACACTGCCACAAGCAAAATGCATGCAAGCACTGAACTTTTCCACTGACAGCCAGCTAACGCAACTGATCAACACAAACTCGCTGAGCTAACTGAACACGGAAATAAATATGGATGTGCGAAGAACACGAGAACAGGCTGGGTCTCAGTTACTCTGACCAGCCACGTTGGCTAGCACGAGCCCGAGTCAGGTTAGCCAGTCGTGAGAGCGCTGGAGTGGGGTACTCACCACATTCACTGCTCACACGGCGACTTAGAAAACCTCGCAGTACAAGTTAGCTCGGTCGAAAGAACACGTTAACTCGTAGCAAAAGGAAATAAAAAGTCAACGTATTCAACTTTGTACATGCTAGTCACGTCCCAAAAATGTTTGCTGACGAAAACTGTCAGATTTCCTGTTACCCGTTTTATCTTCTGTAGCTCACTGTAGTCTCCTTACTTATGACTGCGAAGCTTGTGGTGGGGCAGAAAGGGGCGGGTCCAAATAAAGGCCTGTACCATCTCCGTGAGTGCGACGTGAACAATGACATCACCACTGACGTAACCAATCAGCATACTGTGCGGCCCTAGTAGCACGACATTGGCTAATCAGCTATTATTTTGAATGGATCCACAAAGAAGAGTTGGAATATATAGCAACATTTTGAAGGAATTTAGGAATTACTGTAATAAACTGCTAGAATGCAGTCTAGGCAGATTTAGGGATAGTAGTTATGTGCACACAATTTCCTTTACACCATGGATTGATTTTATACACATACTGTGTATATATATATATATATATATATACAATATTCTTATAAGAATATTGTCAAAAAGTTTATTTAGGAATTCATTTATTACAGGAATTCATTTTTAAAAAGTGAAACTCATATTATATAGATTAGTAGCACACAGACTAATATATTTCAAGTGTTTATTGTTTACATTTTCATGATTATGGCTTACAGCTAATGAAAACCCTAAATGTCTGTGGCACTGCCGAGGTGTTATGGAAGCCCAGGTTGCTCTGATAGCGGCTTTCAATTCTTCTGCGTTGTTGGGTCTGGTGTCTCGTATCTTCCTCTACACAATACACCATAGATCCTCTATACTCCTGATACTCCTCCTCCAGACTCTGGTAACTTGATTTTCAAATAAAATGCTAAATTTACTTTCACCTGAAAAGAGAAATTTGGCCCACTGATCAACAGTCCAGTCCTTTTTGTCCTTAGCCCGGGTAAGATGCCTCTGATGTTGTGTCTGGTTCAAGAGTGGCTTGACACAAGGAATGTGACAATTGTAGCCCATGTCCTGGATACGTCTTTGCATGGTGACTCTTGAAGCACTGACCCCACCTATAGTCCACTCCTTGTGAATCTCACCTAAATTCTTTAACGGGTTTCATTTCACAAGCCTCACAAGGCTGCAGTTATCCCTGTTATCTTGTTATTAAGCTGAGATCAGAGCACAGGGTTAGGCATGATATGGTGCCCCCGGAGCAGACAGGGTTAAGGGCCTTGCCCAACAGCGGCAACCTGGCAGAGCTGGGGCTATACAGAGAGAGAGAGGGAGAGAGTTCACTTTCCACACACACACACACACACAGTACGGAACATTGTATTAATCCAATCTGCATGTCTTTGGACTGTGGGAGGAAACCAGAGTACCCGGAGGTAACCCACCAAGCATGGGAAGAACATGCAAACTCCATGCACACAGCCCTGATGCAGGAATTAAACCCTTGACCCTGGGAGTGCAAGGCAACAGTGCTGAGACAGAAAGAGAGAGATCTGTCAAAAGTTTGGACACAAGTTTGGATTTATTTTTGACATTCTAGAACAATACTGGATTTTTTCCAAACAGAAGACATAGGACATTAGGTAATTAAGTAACAACAACAATAACAATTAGTTGTTATTTTAAGACACAAAGGTCAGCAGTTCTGGAAAAGTTCCTGCATGAACAGGATTGTCAAGTGCATTTGCACAACCCATCCAGCACCATGACAGTACTATGCTATGAAAAAGTCTTAGGCAACTCACTTGTATATTGTCATTAGTACAAATTTTGTTATATATGTTTATCATGTCTATATTATTATGTACACAACCATTCTCTATTTTAAAACATAAATAAAAAAAATAATGAATAAAAAAACAACACATAACAAATAAATAATTTTACATATGAAGTTTGTAAAGCTTAATCGAAGAACAGCTCTATCAGAGAAGCTGGCGAGTGTTCCCAGATGCGCCCACAACTCATGACTGACAGTATTTCTGATCAATGGGAGTAAGTCATTGATAGTTGAGATATTTGTTTTTGTTTGTTTGTTTGCTTGTTTGTTTGTTTAAGGTTTCTATCCCTGATTTTAATACAAGGAGGGATTGTAAATATGCAACAGTGAAGTATAAAACAGTTATCCACAACAACAGTTTTTCTTAACCCTCCTCCTAGCAGACCCCACTGCCTTAGTGTTTATTCCAGTGCTACTACACTCACTTGTATTCATTAATAAGTGTTTATTAGCTGGTTAATTAAGTCATGTGTGCTAGGTCAGGGACCACTGCACTACAACATACAGTATTTGGTTTAAAATTAACAAATTGTATGCAAAACATACAATATTACATTAGATTTCTATCAACACATGCACATAATAAATGTAATGAAATAAAATACATTACATTTGCTCATCTCTGCCAGTAGCTTTGTTCCATTAACCAAAATGTTTTCATACAGTATAATGATTTTATTTCCCGCATTAAGTCCTGTTTTACCTTTCCAGTCCTTTAAGACACAAACTGTCTGTTTAACTACCACGCAGAATGGTGGCATAGCCCGTTCCAAGGTAATCAGATGTTCTTCATGCTGTGCCACCACAAAGCTGGTTCACATCAGTGGAAGTGCATGATGCATATTTTCCTGCTCCCTTTACCCTAGCCTCCTGAGACCCAGACACTGTTGTTGTGTACATTGCATTTTCTCCTCACTGTTTCTAGCCCCTAATAATTATTTAATGAATCAATGTCTTTAAACAGAAAGAAGTTTGGCGAAAGAATGATACCCAGTTTTTCTCATATGAGGATTGCACAAGAATATATACTCAATATACAGTAGTTGGGAGAAAATTATATGTCCTCATATGGGCACATTCGTGTCTCAGGAGGCTAGAGCAGATGTTTTTTTTTTATCTTTTCCATTCTATCTAGCCCATCAGGGCCTACTAAGGATAGTGCCTTATTTATACAACTAGCTTACAGTATATGTGTCCCAACTATGGAGCAAGTCATCCATGACACCTTATCCCTTTTTGCATATTTTACTGCACTTAGTCTTGGGGTAATAGCCACAAGATTTTTCTGATTTTAAGTTAGATTTACTGAGAATGCCTGCTACCCAGTCTTCCCAAAATGTTGGTCTATTTAGCCCCCAAATACCATTTGCTGGTTTTCGGACACCATAGGTGGACCTAATCTTATGATGCCAAATTTCCCCACTGTCGATTGAACAACTTCCTGGGCTAAATAATCCACTAGGTCAGAATGCACTAGCTCATGATTGGCCACACTGTTCACTATGGGCATTTCTGCCTCTCCTGCTGATTCCGGTCCCATTGCACAAGCCTGATTATGTTTGCCTAATGGCTTCCTTTTGCATTGGTGATCTTAGCAGGGGACAGAATGTGTTTGTCATCTTTTTCCGTAAATATGTGTGTTATACCAAATTAAAAATTATTTGTCACCATCAGCAAGGCCATGTACATCTATAATTTTGGCCTCTTGGACTGAACATCAGGAGTACTGCGAACCAAAAGTCTAAGACACACTGCAAGAGCTGCAGTAGTCCGAGTGCAGGAGTCTTGGTCTCTGTGCTCTTGAAACTCCTAAACATGTGCACATGTGTCACAGCCTGAATCAACACTCATTCATCTACCACATTCCCTTAAAAGCCCAATGTGGGATTTCATCGTTGAAAAGGAATTCCTTGAGATCCTCCCTATAAATGTATGCAAGAAGCCAAATTTAAGTTTCTCTAAAAGGAGACTTTTTAGCAATCACTTTGGTAAAAAAGAATGTGAAAACTACGTTATTACGTAATAAACTTGTCTTGCATGTATTGGTGGTTGTGTAATTAGAATACTGTATACGGTTTTGTCAAAAGTCATCAAATAGCAACAATGAATTCATCAGACATTGTGAGCTTCTCTATACACCTATCTGATGAGTCGGTTTCTCATGATATTGTGACATAAGTTATCATGGTCATTCTCAATGCCTACATAGCAAATACGGTCATGTCCAAAGGTTAGTATCCCCTCTTTTAGACACTGGAATGTGTTTTTGTGTAAAAACATAATAAAAACCATCCACACAGTGGATCTTGGTCGCATAAGTGAATTCCCAAAATCCTCAATAAACATAAGCAACGTTTGGGGGAAGAATGAACAAAAATTCCTTCACAATGATGTGAGAGACTGATAACATCATTCAGGAAACTTGATATTTCAAGTTATTGCGGATCTACAGGCTATTGAATCATGCGGGTATACAGTACTGCTAGCAATTTTTTTTTCTTGCATGGTGAAAAAAGTTAGATGTTGTTATTCATCTGAGGTTGTATTTGCTTAATACTAAAACTGACTATTATGAGATTTATTATGTTTTGCACATAAACACATAGAATTAAAAGAGAGGGTACTAACTATTGAACATGACTGTAGGACAGGTAAAACCAGTTGACCAGCTGTCTTACTGTCTAGTATGGGAACAGTCTCTGCAACAGCTTCTTCCCAGGCAATCAGACTATTCAACCCACTGTTACAAATATCCACTTGGTGTAATCAAAGCCTTTTCAACACCTTTACTGTCATCTATTTGCACTTCAAGTAAATAGTTGTAGTTAGTTTGCTACCTTGCTAGCAATCACTGTTAGGCCATTTGGAAAGTGTTACTAGCTTGGTAGCTAAACCACTTCTGCTTTTATAAATGTCCTGTATAAATACATGCTTTTATAGAGGACACAATTGAATTTTGTACTGTTTATGTGTCGAGTGCTAGTTAAATATGTATCTCTGTTTCATTAGATACCATAGAACCACCAGGAGTGTGAGAATCAACTGGATATCATGTGTGCATGTAACAAAGGTTAAGCCAAGTGGGTTGTATTGCCATCCCCTATATAACTTGTCTATCTTAGTAAAATGTAATGCAGATCTTAGCATGGCTGTGCACAGGTCTCCAGGTAATGGTCTTTGGTGTTGGGGTAAAGAAACTTGAGTGTATGTTTGTTTTAAGACATATCTAGCTGAATTATCCATCCAAATCAACAGGAATGGTCACAAGGCACAACATGTATGCTTTGCAGAGGTAATTTTGGCTTCAGTCTTAAGTAAAGAAACCACTAGAAATGAACAACCCTACAATTATACAGAAACC
The DNA here is from genome assembly GCA_030014305.1 of Clarias laeviceps. NCBI lineage: Eukaryota > Metazoa > Chordata > Actinopteri > Siluriformes > Clariidae > Clarias > Clarias laeviceps. The sequence goes on along the minus strand of JAQMYJ010000002.1, from coordinate 17,155,378 downwards.
TAAAATGCTTTGCACTGAGTAGTGTTCATTTGAAACAAATATTGTTTGACACTACAGTCATCAATACTGTATTAAAAATTGAAATGCTCTGGAAAAAAAATATTATTTGAAAATTTTTAAGTGTTTTCAGACCATTGGGCTCAGATTGGTGGCATAGTGGCTTAACACTGTCACCTTGCACCTCCATGGTCCATTGGGTTTCCTCCAAATATAGAAGATATAGTATGAATAATAATAAAAATATTATTTTTAGGAAATTCTAAATGTATATATATAAAAAAAAGAATTCAATTGATTTTCGGGGTAAATTGTGCTTCTTTCCATCACACTTGAAGGAAGTTTTAACGGAAAGCCACTTCCCTGAAGGGAATTTATGGTTAATAAAATAATATTGGCACACAGCCCAGGGAGGATTGTGAGAAGTGCAGTGCAGAAAATAAACTGCTTGTTTAATCGTTTGTGCTTATACTCAGATTCACACTTCGTTTTTCTAAAAAAAAATCTGAGAACCTGTAGTAAAGGGAACACAAACAGGCCTAATAGTATTGTAATGAGACGCGGCCACCTTTAGGGGGCGTGGCCTTAACATCCGTGGTGAACAAACGTGCTTTTTGCAGTAGCCAATGCAACGTAACTTGAATGCCCTGCAATGGCTGGAAATGAGCTGCAGCCGTTCAGTGCTCAGTAGACGGAAGAGGTTCACGCCACCAACATTCTGCTTCCCATCCATACTAGAGTAACGTGATCGAAACAGATCCGTGGTAAGGACTAATTATATGACATTTTTTCAGAGGCCAGATTACAGAGTGAGTGTGTGATGAAGTGAGGAACAGTAATGTTTCTAGTCTCTCCGCGCTTGGTTTGATGTAACGCCTATGGCGGGCTTAACATGGGGCGCGCGGAAAACCGACTAAACCCTATCAAACGTGAAGATGTTCCGCGTCTGACCCATAGTAATATACAAAAAGTAAGTTGACATGAATACTTCGGGAAATGATTGGCCTCGTGGAACTCGGGCCTTAGCGGAGTGTTAATGTCCATGTCTGATATTTACTTCTTATCTTTTTAACGATTAGGTGTCATTCCGTTGAAAATTTGCATCAGAGTCAACAAACTGTAGAATACACTGAAATTAAACAGTTTAAATATGAGCCGTCATATCAGCTTTAGGGTTTGGGCCTAGGTTTCCACACCTTTATCGACACAAGAAGTGTACACGGTGGTGATGTGCTTTCTGCTCTACTTTTCATTGAGACTCCGAGATCTTATTCTTGGATGTTTACTACACGCTACTTCTGCACGTTGTGTTGTGTTTCTGTGTTTGTGCCGCCGCTGCTTCGCCTTTCTCAGCTTTATCATGGCAGCAGGCCTGCTAGCGCTAAAGCAAAACCGAGGAAGAATTTTACGAAAAACTAATAATGCTTTTAGCTGAACTGGTGCAATAAAAAGCTTTAACGTTTCCATAACAGACGGAAAAAAGTCCTCAAGGTTACCTCAACGCGACGGCAGATTTTGCTCAGTAGTTGTGTGTGTTAGCTCTGTCCTGGCTTTGAGTTCCAAAGTGAGCTAACCAGCTGCGCCACTGTTTCCACTCCACGTTTTGTCTGAAAATATGAAATAAAATGTTTACTTGGAGTTAGTTTAAGCCTCAATCATTTGCTCTGTACGCTGGAATAGCGTGAGTTCAGTGACGGTCGCTTCAGTTTCACTTTCGCGCGTTTTTGCGGAGAGGGTTTCATAATTTCGTCTTTTCACTAGAAGCTTAATTTAGCCTAAATACAGACCATCTACAAACAAAATGCTTGATAAGTTAAACATTTCGACGATATTTTTTTTATCCACGCATGGGCCCGTTGTGTTCACTTTAGATAGTGTGTTTAGTTAATCAGGCCTGTTTTCACACTGTCGTTACGAGAGATTTTCTTCTAATATTAAAGTTTTAATGAGTCATATCACTACGACGTGCGTATGGTAGCCTGTTTCACTCGCCTATGAATTCACATGACTTTGAAAAACATTTATTTGAGAAGTAATGTCGTTACACTCCGGGAACGGCGCGAAATAAGCGGCACGAGAAAGCGAATTAAACGCGTTACAGATCGTCACATCAAACGCGGCGCGAACATCTGAGCCCAGGCTATAAAAAGTCGCGTTACAAATAAATGATTCCTCAGGCACATCCACCTGCCTGGCCACTCCTCACCTCATCCTCCCCTCTCTTTCTCTCTTTTCCTCCTCACTCCTCACATTGTTCCACAGCTTTTTCACCTCCTTAACTACTACTCGCAAGATGATTAACTATACTGCACGCAGACACACTCAATATGCAGTGTATAAATCCAATAAATACAGCAGCTTTCTGTTTTAACAGAAAGAAAGTCTCTATTTTGTCATGATTCTCAGATACATGTTAAACTTTAACATTATGTCGTACATTGCTCATCATTGTACACTACTCTGACTGACCACCTGATAACTCACATATAACACAAATAACAAGCCAATATCGCTGTATACAGGTAAAGAGATGGATAAAGATATAAAACACTACCAGTAAAAGTTCGGACACACCTTCTAATTTCATGGACTTTTTCGATTTTTATTTATTTTTATACTATAAAACAATTCTGAAGGTATCCAAAATATGCAGTAATCTCCTCTGATCATTTGCTATTGAGGTGTTACTTATGCTCTGTAAAGCCTTAATAACGGCTCGAATCTGAATCTGAGGTTCTGTTAATTGGTAATTTCTGAGGCTGGTAACTCTAAATGAACTTCTCTTCTGAAGCGGAGGTAAGTTTTGGTCTTGCTGTCCAGGGATGGTCTTCACGAGAGCCAGTTTTAGCACTGGGTTTTGGAATTGAACGTAACAATACTTTTCTTGCAAGAATTATTTCTGAGCAGCTGACCTCCTTACTTACTTACGTCGTTGTTACTTAATTACCTAATGTCATATTTATTTCATAGTCCCGAGAAGAAAACATCCAGTATTCTAGAATGTGGAAAATAAATCCAAATTTGTGTCCAGACTTTTGACTGGTACTTTGTATACAGTAACGTTAAAAGAATTAAAACCTACTGAGTAGGGTATAAACGCACCATTGTCATAAGGAAGCACTTTGGCTGTTCATCTCAGCACATTGCCTTTGTACTTGTACCGTCTTTGTAATTTTTGCTCTTTTTTTATCATGAACAACTGCATTAGCTGGTCCACTTGTTGATGTTGTTGCGTGACTTTCCAACAAGCTGCATTGTGATTGGTCAGAGGCATTCCTTCCTTTGGCGAGAAGTTGACACAAATCGACTTGGGGTGCAAGAAGAAAAAATGTATTATAATAATTCTGCTTTCCCATAGAGAAATTTTGTTGCTGTCAGCTGTTCTATTGGGAATTATTTGTTCAAAAAATTGACATGCAGGAAAAAAAAAAACACTTTAGAAATTCCCCTCTGGTGAGCAAAATACCTTTTTTTTTTTTTTTTTTTTTTTTTTCCCCTCCCTCTCCTTAGTTAATTTAAAGAGCTGGAGGTTGTCACATACACTAAAAGTCTTAATACAACTATATTGCACTGATATTAGGGATGGGAATCACTGAGGACCACCCGATACATTGATATCACAATACCCAGGTGCCAATTAGAATTGTATTGCAATTCTATAAGTATCATGATTTTGTAAATATCCCGGCTTGATATAATTTTTCTTTGGATTTCATTACAATTTTAAACCAACTGAATAATAAACTTAAGTTGCTCCTACCAGACAGGATGCTCTGCTGCCTGCCAATGTGTGAAGTTTAGAGCACACCACCAGCAGGACTGTAGAGGAATTTAGTGTTTTTGTTTTTAAGTTAGATATCAGATGAAGTCAGGAGATTAAGAATGTTAAGAATATTCTTGAAACATAAAATTGTATTATTGTTTATAGAATTTGCATTATTTGTGTGCCATACATGTTTTGTAACTTAGAATGATGGCCACTTTAATAAACTTTGGTCCATTTTTTTTTTAACACTGTTTTACCATTATCTTTTAATCAAACTATCATATCTATTAATCATGTCACAAATTGAATTCATGTAAATGAAGATTACTTTGAAAAGTTATGTCCACAATCCCTGCCTATTGGTTTAAGTACCAATTTGTAACTCACCATTAAGGTTTATCATTTCAATTTAACAAGATCATTTCAGTTTAATCAGCACTGTAAATAAGATACTAATTAGGATAATTACCCCCCCCCCCCCTTCCTTTCTCTGCACAGGTCCGTTTACTGACAGCAACGTTGCTAATTAGAGGAATCAACTCAAGTGGAACTTGCTAGCCATGTCAGGCCAAAGGAAAGGAGCTTCGGCGCGTCTGCCAAAATGTGCCTTCTGTAGAACGAACCGAGAGAAGGAATGTGGTCAGCTACTGGTATCAGACAACCAGAAGGTGGCAGCCCACCACAAATGCATGGTGAGTGGACAGACTACAAGCTGTGAGATTTTATATGTTTAACCGTACCAAAAAAATAATAATAATTCAACTTCTTTCAGCAACTTTCAGTTAATGTAAAATTTGATTACTGAATTAAACTTAGAAAATTTTACAGGGATTCTAGTGCATGACCTGAAATGATCTGGAAAATGTTTTTGATAGTGTGTCACCTATTTAACTACATAGGTCTCAGTGCTTTACCCCCATGTTAAAATATCCTTTCTAAATTTATTTTGCAGCTTTTCTCATCAGCCCTAGTAACGTCTCACTCGGACAGTGAAAACATTGGGGGATTTTCTATTGAGGATGTAAAAAAAGAGATCAAAAGAGGAAACAAATTGGTAAGTGGCGAGCAAGTGTCACCCGTTGCACATCAGATGTAATGCTTTCAGGTTGCATCAGTTGATTTTTATTATTTTTTTTTCCCCTTCTTTCTTTTTTTAAAAATGGTACATTCATTCATATATTACAAAGGGTATATGCACATTGTTAGACAGTTAAGATTTTGTGTGTACAAAGATATAAAAAAATTGCTATACTATTATACATATTTACGAAAGTATCATGAATACTTGCATGGTTTTAAGAATTTAGATGTTCAGTAAAGTCAATGTACGCTTTCACATTGCCACTATCAGACACCATTTTTCAAAATTTTTATTTATAGCGAATTGTAACAATATAGATCATCCACAGAAATGGTGCAGAAGATGACAATTAAAAACAGGACCACCCAGACATGTATTTGGTGAAATTCATTTACACAGGCAAGCATAGTTATGACACAGCCCATCTTTTTCTGGTTAAATTTTTTTGAGATTGTTTAGTTTTGGGGTTACATTACAAAATTAAATCACGGTTCTAGGTGGAGTTTATAGTAGCAAATGCAATGAGTAACATATTGGTACATCAGCATCACTCTCATCATGGAGTGTGTCATAAGCTCTGTGGGAGACTCATGAATAAACTGGTGGTTAGAATTATGAGTGACTGTTTTGGGCGCTGGTGGCGCTGTGGCAGCTTCCTGTCTGCTGCACAGAAGTCCCAGGTTTGCATCCCAGCCCTACTGCACATTTAGCCACTCGTTCCAGGACATCCATATTGCTAGTAAAGGAACAGGATGTGCTTGTGTTCTGCAACTGCTAATGAAATATTGTAATTGGCTGAATTCAGTGTCCCTTGGACAAACTATATTGCACACACAATATGGTATTTAACATTAGCTAGCTAATTAATAGTTGATTTTGGCACAGTAAAACCCAAACATGGACCGGAGGTCCTACCACATTCGTAAAATGGGAATAAATACAATGGTCACAATTGGCTTCCATGGTCCCTAGTAAGTGTGATGTTACTTAGAAGTTAAATACAGAGATTACTATTAACATATTTAATATATAATTGTTTACAATTTTCAATGATTTATCTGTAATATGTTTGGCAAATTTAGGCACATCTAACCTGCTTTAGATAAAAACATCTGGTGTCCGATAACGTCAAAACAAATGAATGTAAATGTTCCTGACCTTTTTTTCACCGTGTAAACAGACATGCTCGTCCTGCCGTCGGCCAGGAGCTACCATAGGCTGTGATGTTAAGACATGCCGGAGGACATATCACTACTGCTGCGCCCTGTGGGACAAAGCTCAGACCAAGGAGAACCCCTCACAAGGCATTTACCTGTAAGGGAACGTTTCACAATCTTTCTTTCCTTTTTTTTTTTTAAAGCTTTTTTTTTTTTAATAAAAAAATCTTTTTTTTTTCTCCCCCTTAGTGTTTACTGTCGTAAACATCGTGATGCCTCCCAAGATGCCAGCGATGGTAATAACTATTTTGAATTTATTGAAGGAAAAATCTTTAGTATTGTATTTTACAAACGTAACCGTCAGTATCAACAAGAATATCGAAATGGTTTGATGTGAAAGTATGCGGGGCATTCAGGTCAAACCAGGATTTTTGACTGTGCAGAATAACAGTTATGAAAGTAAAAACTCTCTATACTCTTTATTTCTCTATATAAACCACTGCTACAGTAATGCACTTATTCCAGCATTTCATTAGTGCTTGGATACCATCAACGTAGAAAGTTTGCTCATTTGAATCATTGGCTTCTCAGCTACTCCTTTAATGACCCAAACATGTGGAAATGACTTGGAGTGAGGTCAGGACTGTATGAGGGATGTGGTAGTAACTCCCAGCTGAGTTCCTGTAATGTGTTTGTGAATGATTGTGTGTACTAGTGTTAATTTTGTCATCTATTTTCTATTTTAGTCTCATCTTAGTCTTCTTCTATTTATGTTTAGTCAAGTTTTAGTCGACTAAAAGTCTGGGCGTTTTAGTCAAGTTTAGAGATTATTATTATTAGTAGTAGTAGTAGTAGTAGTAGTAATAATAATAATAATAATTAATAAACACTACAATCAATCTAGTCTAGCCAGTTTTTCACAAAATAATTATCTTAACATTTAAAATGTATCTTTTCATCTGATGTTTTCAGCTAATTATAATTATTTTAATTATATTATTCAATCATATTATTTTATCACAACAACTGCTGTATGTCCAATACCTTTTTATTTTTATTTATTTTATTTTTTTTCTACAAAACAATAGGCGCAGTATGGCCAATACACTGTTTTTGAACCTTTTTTTTTTTTTTTTTATATGAATTTACACACCTGGACTTTCCTACTCTTGTAGGATAGCTCCTATGGGTCACAATCATTTGCTATTATCTATAATAAACTATTATCTTAATGGGTTTGGCAACGGTTTAGCTGTAAAATACAATGAAATGCATCACATATAACAACACAATTCCCACAAAGCGTCTGTAAAACTGGGTGGTTTTTATGGTATGCCTTCATGTGTCTCTTCAGGTTTGTTTTACTGTGCCTAAGGGTCTCATCACCATATTGTGCTTATTAAGTCTTTTGTAAATGTCACGCTCTCATTTATGAAAAATGTTATCAAAAGTCACAGTTTGACTTGAATGGCCCTTGTAATAACTGCTACAAGTAAATGCTATTATATGTTAAATATTTATCATGTGTACACTCTGTCAGAGGATCAAGGAGTCGCAGCCAATGATTCAGATTCATCCCCACCTCGGAGCAGAGGGCGTGGCAGATTTGAGAAGAGCCGGATAAGAGGTGTACCTCGTGGCCAGTCGGAAGACACCCGCTCAACTTCCTCACAAGGCGTAGATGAAACAGAGAGCTCTTCAAATGTAGGAGTTTGCTTTTTTTTTTCTTCTTTTTTTGTAAGTCTATACTTTATGTAAAACGTTATAAAGGGATAAAGCAATGGTGTCTAATATGCAGATCTGTTGCTTGATGATTGTCTTGTCTTCATTCAAAAGAAGATCTCCTGACTGTGTCAACCAATCATTTAGCATGTACCAGAAAAGGCAGTGTTTTGCATGCTAATGTGTGGTGGTTGTGGTTGCAGCGAGACCGGTCCCCTTTGAGGGGCAGCCCCAGTGAGTCAGGCCTTCGCTGTGGATTTTGCCACGCCGGTGATGAGGAGAATCAGACCCGCGGGGTTCTCCACTGTGATAACGCAAAAAAGGTCGCCGCCCATTATAAATGCATGGTGAGTCCTGTGTCAGCATAATCGTTTGAATGTACTGTGGTTTATGCTTCCCTCTTCAGATAAACGTACTGTATAAATGTCTAATAATGTTTTAAATCAGATCTAAAAGATAAACTACTGTGAAGTATTAATGCATTATTGTGTTTGATGATTATTGTTTTAAAAGATGTAAAATAATTATACTGGGTAACAACCTTTTTTTTTTTTCTCTCTCTCTCTCTCTCCTTTCTCCCAGCTTTTCTCTTCAGGGACTGTCCAGCTTACTACCACGTCACGTGCAGAATTTGGTAACTTTGACATTAAAACAGTCATTCAGGAAATAAAGAGGGGAAAAAGAATGGTAAGTTCTTGTCATTTTCAGAGCTGTTAGAATCTAATGTATTGCTGTGCATGGTTCAGATCTCTGTTTTGTAGAGGTACTTGTAGGACAATGTTGTGAGCTGGGCTGTGCTGCACTTCCGTCCAGGGCAATCCAATTCAGAGCAGCAAGTGCCAAGTCAGGATGCATATTGATTTCAGGGCTGTTGCCAGCAGTATGTCAGATTAGTATTGATGTACTGAAACTTATTTACTTGGTATTGTTAAAAAAAAATTATAAAAAAAAATTAGTGCAGCTTAATTTTACTGAAATGTACTGGGTATGGATGAGTGTGAGTCAAAAATTATTTAAAAATAATTACTGTCTCCCCAGTCCCCAGTGATTTGCACAAAAGATCAGCATGCAGTGATTCAGTTTTTGTGGTCTGAAGGTCTGGTGCTGAAACAGCTCGCAGAAGTGCATAATCCAAAGCATTTGGTTATCTGTAAACACAATTTGGATTGATACCCTCAGGAAGATAAAATTATCTTCAAGAAAGTCATGAGTGGTAATGAGACATGGATTCATCACTACGAGCCTGAGAGTAAACGGTGGAATATGGAATGGAAACATCCGCAATCGCCAACCAAGAAACAGTTCAAAAGTCAACAATGGCCTGGAAAATTGATGCGTACGGTTTTATGGAATTCTCAAGGGTGGAAAGGGTTAACAATCAACAGTGCTCATTATAATGAGATGCTTATTATAAGCTGAAGCCTAAACTTTGGATAAAACAATTTTGCATGACAATGCATGTCTCCACACTTCTGCCCAAAACTTTGTTTTGAGGTGTTAAAGCATCCCACCTGTAGTCCTGATTTTGCTACACCAGGCTTTCACCTCTTTGGTCGTCTGAAAGCAGGATGAAGATTCACTTTTGATGATGAAGAGCAGAGAGGTGCATTTGTGGCTAGCAGCTTAGCCTAATTAAATATTTTTTTAATAAGATGCAAAACGTTTTGACAGATGGGAACGGAAGTGTATTAGTGTATTGTAATAAAATAAATAAATAAAACCAACCAGAGTGTGGACAAGTTTTGCGTTAATAGCTCGTGTGTGTTTGTGTGTGCACAAGCGTATATATTTACAGGTACTTCTCGACTTATGAACGAGTTCTGTTCTGGGAGCACGTTCGTAAGTCCTATTTGATCTCAAGTCCGGTAAAGTGAGTCTTGTACGCCTTTGACATGAATATACGATGTAAACCATACCAAGCCACTTGACTAAATCTGTCCCCTTTCCCCACACTGGCATAATGTGGCCAAAAACATAATTGCGCCTAAGCAAATGAATCTTGCAGTGAAATGTTGTCTCTGCACCTTAATCACAAGGGGAATCCTGGATGGTTTTCACTGTATTGGACTGTAAACTGTTTTCTTTATCATCGTGCTTTCTGATTAATTGAAAGCGGTGAGGTCGACTCATTTGTCCCGCACCCCCACATGCGCGCACACAGAATATACCAGACTTTAGACATTGTATACATTTACTTTACTTTTTAATAATGGTATCTGGTGCAATGCTTTCTATTTTAATTTTTTTGGTACAATACACAATTAATTTGTAACGCCAATGTTCGTAAGTCGGGGATTACCTGTGTATGTATTTGTGTGTGTGTGTATGTATATACTTTCTCTCTATATAAATATATATATATACATTTTATATATGTGTATATATTAAAAGGTCTGTGTATAGTATGGAGGCAGATCGGTCTCATAAATAATTCACGCAAAAGACACGATGTTCACGTGCGTAACCCAATTCACGTGCACGGGAAAAAAAATTTATACACAAAAAAAAACAACTATACTATACAATTCACATATGTACAACTGTGAATTTTTTTTTGAATGTTTTAAATTTGAGTGCATCATGGGCTGTGCATGTGAAAATCGATTTACGTGTGTGAATATTGCTGGATTTGTACGTGTATTTTTGAGACTCTTCTGGCTCCATCGTGCCAGCGCAGTCTCAAAAAAAACGTCACTCGTACTCTTTAGCCAATCAGATGCGACCTCACCATTCAACCAATCACCGCCTTCCAGGAGCGCTCAAATAGCTCAGCTTTGCACACCTTTTGCGCAGTCTGAGTTAATTACAACGGAAATCAAGTTTTACCGACTCAAACCAAGAACAGGATGCACGTCTAAGTTATTACTTTATTTCATAATGTTTCATTAATGAACTTCGCCAAAAATAACAGTTAACCACTTTATCATCTTTATAAACACTTCACCCTCATTACATGTTTGTCAATTAAGTCACAGTTTTTAATTTGGAGAATAGATGTTTCTGTGGGTCACAGGGTTTTCTGATATATCTGATTTGCTTTTATTTCATTAACAGCTCAAATGTGTATAAAATAATGGATTAAAGCTGCACGATTGCAAATTTGCTTTAGTGCCGTCACTGAGCCAGAGAGAGAGCGGGTGTCATTTATAGGTATTATTAAACAGCTTCACTAACCGTCTCTTCAGTCATCATTATTTCTTACAATATGATTTACTTATAATAATTCAAATTATCAGAGGTACTGGGATAAAAGTTTGTATTTCTGAGATAAACATTAATGTCTATAATACAAACCAAAATAGAGTTTTTGAAAATTTAAAACATTTTTAAAAGTAACTTTAGCTTTAAATAAAGGACGTATAAATTATATCAGGAGGTGAAGAGAAGTGGTTGCTAAAAATGTACTTCATTCATTCATTCAAGATATTAGTTAAAAATGTTGATTTATCCAGTAATGCACTAAGTAAAGCCTTGAGTCAAATCCAGTGATATTCATACACGTAAATTGATTTTCACATGCACAGTCCATGATGCACTCGTAAATTTTAAACATTCAAATTTTTTTACACAGTTGTACATATGTG
>JAQMYJ010000002.1:17089056-17104354 GCA_030014305.1 Clarias laeviceps | reverse complement strand
TAAAAGAAACTTCTATAAAGAGCCATAAAGAGCAATAAAGAGTAATAAAATAAACAGTCAATATTTGGAGTGAAAACACATTGATTAAAATCAGGAGCTTTAGACACAGATTTGTGCAGTTTTGTAAGTAAAACAGTTGATAGGTTTTAATGTGCTTGCTGGAGAATATGAGTTCTTCTGGTAACTTTGTCACACTCTCCTTTCTATTTTTATGCAAATCCCAGGAGCGTACATTAGGTTTTTTGTTTTCTTCTGAAAACCGGTCTGTCTTCTACTATATTTTTTCTTTACAGCCATGCATATATTCTTACTCACTCCATCACTCACTCATCTTCTATACCGCTTTTTCCTGTACTCAGGATCGTGGGGACCTGGAGCCTATCCCAGGAGGCTTAGGGCACAAGGTGGGGTACACCCTGGACAGGGTGCCAATCCATCGCAGGGCGCACACACCATACACACTCATTCACACACGCAATTTGGGAACGACAATTAGCCTAATCTGCATATCTTTGGACTGTGGGAGGTAACCAGAGTGCATATATTCTCCTGTAATGTTATTTATTTATTAATTTTTAAGTTATATATAGAAATATTGAATGATTTTGTACATAATTATGCAGACATGATAAACATATAACAAAACAAAAAAATATATATATATTTTCTTTAAAATTTACACAGATTACACAGGTGTTCCCAGATTTTATTGCTATAAAATTTTAAATGAAAGCTTGGATCATCAATATATTCCTTGCTAAGTGGTGTAGTGAAAGTGACAGTTAAGAAACCTCTGAAGCAGCTTACATGTCTACACAGCATTGTGGTTTCACAGCACCTGTGGCATCCACTACTGCATACTTATTTGGTGCTGTGCACAGAACTGAGAAAGCAAAACAGACAGTTACAAGAGTGCAACATTCGTAGTACACTGACAGAAAGTCATGTAGTGCTTGCAGACTTGAGTTGATCTTACCTTTAAACTTGAGTGCAAATTCATATGGGTTGTAGAGGGTAAGCACCTGCTTGTGCGAGGCCTGCTCGTCTGCATAAAAAAACAGCTCGGTGGGGAATACGAACACTGGAAGCCTTCCTTCCACTAGGTCGGGCTGCCGGCTGTGCTGCTGCATTGGCACAGACTGAGCAAACCTGGTCCTTCAGCTTATACTCTCTTTTTGACTCAGTGTGCAGAAGCTCCCATAAACATCAGCTAGTCTCGCTCACTCAGTTCCTTTGCAGCATGATGGTTAGCCTGAAAACACAATGAAGTCAGTACAAAACAGTCAGTGCACCATAAGTACTGTGGCACAAAGAGTTCAAAGAATAATGCTTTTTTGGGGAAAGAAGAAAGTGAATGATTTGTGCTAAAATAAGGTGTGATTTACACATTATTCTTAAAAAGGGCAAAAAAAAAAAACCTTTAATTGTATAAATTACAGCAAACGCTCAAATTGACTGTTGCTGACTTCAGGCAATTGTGTATATACGCTGAATACAAAACTATTTACATTTCATCATGTATCCTGCGTAATTCATAGCATTCTATTTTAATTCTATTTTATTTTTGGTAACTTCTTTAAATATCAAACATTTTTCAACCAGAATCCAAAAAAATCCTATTCTTCTTATATTACTTTTATTGGAAAATTCTCTTTGCTTTAATTGTACTCTCTCTTGTAGATAAATCTTTCTTCTTTTTAGGTCACAGGTAGTCGTATAAGCTTTTCATTGCATATCGTACTGTGCATGGTTGTATATTCTGTTGATTTTGTTGGTTTTTTGGGTGCTCCCGACGAGGGGTTACTACAATAGACCATCTAATGCACACACAACTTGGCACAGGTTTTTTATTTATTTTTATTTTATTTTTTATGCCGGATGCCCTTCTTGATGCAAGCCTCCCATTTTATCTGGGCTTGGGACCAGCACTGCATCCAGTGGCATGGGTTGGGCACTGGGTTGGAATTGAACCCGGGCCTTCTGCATGGCAGATGAGAAACCTATTATGGTTGCGTATGCAACAAATAAAAACTTTTTTTTTTTGTATCAGAACTTATATTTTACATGCAGAGATGATTTCCTCCTTTAGTGCAATAATTGTGCAGGGCTGACTTGGATAGACTACTGACTGCAGATGACCGCAAAGGAAAAAGTGGAGTTAGGTTTGATTATATTTGATCTTCAATTACTAGTTTTAAAACTAGTAGGTCTGAAATAAAAAGAAAAATAGAAGATTTAATATAAGTAATAGTGTCAATGCCAGACTTATGTTCTACACTAGATATTAAAGATGAAAAAAATCCCGATACCTTTGAGTGGCAATTCACATTGGGATATTTATAAAATCATCAATACTTAGAGAATAGCAATACAAATCAAATCAGTACCTAGGTATCATAATAATATTGTATTTGAGATGTCGCTGGTGATTCCTATCCCTACTGGATATTAGAATAAAGCCTACAAATGTCCAATCTGTAATCTGTATAGGCATGTAAACTGAGTCTTACAGGAAATATGACTGTTGCTGTGCCTGACACACACACACCCTCTGACTCAATACTGCTTATTCTTTACAGGGTCATGGGAGGCCTGAAGCCTATCCCAGAGGACTCGGGACACGAGTTCGGACCAATCCTTCACAGGACACACAAGCACACACACACTTCAGGCAGTTTGGATACACCTATTAGCTCACCCTGCATGTCTGACTGTGGGATGAAGCTGGATCCATGGAGGAAACCCACCTGGCACATGGAGAACATGCAAGCTCCACACACACACACACACACACTGACCCGAGACGGGACTCTCACGCTCACACCCTCCACAGTGTTAACCGCTACACCACTGTACACACACACACACACACACACACACACATACATACATACATACACATTAATACAGACATAGTTGTGTATGTTATACAGGTTTAGGGAAACATCAACAATGCAGGACCAAGGAAGTCGTCGACCAAAAAAAAAACAAAACAACGGAAAGCTTTTGGCACGTCGTCGCGAACCTGGCAGCTGCACGTGGCTAGTCACGTGACCATGTTTACAGTCATATCTAGCGCGTGCGGTACTTGCATTTACGTCAAGGGCTAAACAACACGTAACGGCGCGTTTATTATAGTAAGGTAGATTAGAATTTAAAAGAAATGAATTGTCAAAGTAATTACGGATATAGCATTTATGAAAAGCCGTAAATTAAGCGAATATGTCCAATAAACCTAGCGCGAGCTAACATGGTACCGTAAATAGCCTGCTATAACCCGAGGTGGCTCTCGACTCACATTAACACTCAGGTTTGTCTCATGTTGTCCAAGATGTCCAGGACACCTATCGTATTTGGTTACCATTAGGTAACACTACGGCTAGCTAACGCAGCTACAGCAGCCTGTGCGATAAACATATTGTGACGTGAGCTAGCTGAGTGTTCTTTAAAGCTAACGCCAAGTTTAAATGTGATGATGATGTTGATGATGAAGGCGAGTCTACAAATATTATGATCATAGCAGCGTCCTAATCCCGCTGTGATCCTGTGTGTTGTGTATCCTGTTGATCAGCTGGATCTGCTAGTCTGATGTAAAGATGCCTTATAAACCCGGACAGACGTACTGACAACAAACATTTTAGCACATTTTAACGTTAACATCTCTGTCCTAACTGATTAACATTAAAACGTTACCTTTTTCTTGCCTATTATTGTTGATGCGAGGTATTGTGCAAATCCCACCCTTGTTTTTCTTTTTTCTTTGTCAGTGCGGTGCAGTCCGCGCACTGGATTCTGGGATGCCGGAGGGCGTTCGTTTCGTTACGTTCTGTGACGCAATCGATCTCCATACAATAATCGCGGACATGCTGTATTCTTCCTTGTTTATGATCGCTTGTGACACCTGGCAGGATTATGAAGAAATCTTCTTTTTGATCGAGAAGAAGTGACCAAATCTAGAGGATATATGCGCGTGGATGAGATGCAGCTGTTATAGCTACATTCATACTAATTAATAATAAGACCTGATCACAAGTAAAAACATTATGTATTTAGAAGAGATGAACTGAAGGCTAAAATGAACAAGTTAAACATACAGTAAGACTGGGAAAAAACACTACATGTAATAACCTACTGCTTCCTCCTTCAAGGGCATTCCCCTCTAAGACCCAAACTCATGAGCTCACATGAAATATATGAAATATGTTACTTTCTTTCCAAGATAAGTCAACTCAAAACTAAAGATTATGATGAACAGTACTTTATTCATGCTTAATGCTGACTTGCACTATGGCTGAAAATGTGTCTTGTCAAGTACTAAATTGTAGTAAAATAGGCCTACTATCTGTGGTCACAGTGCTGACTACTATCTGTGGTCAACCTGCCACCTCAGAAGCAAAGACATAGGACTCAGTGGTTTACGGCTAATGTATGTGCTGCCAGGATTCATGAAAACTGGATGAGATATCAAACTGAGAGGACAATTTGAGATCTCCTCCATTGTTAATAATCCTGTCAGTACATACATTATTATGAGCCATAAATGACACATAAATAATTAAAGCATAGATGCATATGTGGTTAAATATTTCTTTAAGTAAATATAGGAATTAAAGAAAACAAAACCACATGGGTTAGCACTGTCGCCTTGCACCTTCATGGTCCGGGTTTGATTCCTGCCTCAGGACTGTGTGCATGGTGGGTTCCCTCCTGGTACTCTGGTTTCCTCCCACAATCCAAAAACATGAAGATTAGGCTAATTGGCATTCCAAAATTGCCAAGAGTGTGAGTGTATGTTCTGTGATGGATTGACATCCCATCGAGGGTGTACCCCGCCACATGCCCTAAGTCTCCTGGGATAGGCACCAGGCCCACTGTGACCCTGTACAGGATAAAGCAGTATAGACAACGAGTGAGTAAGAAACTACAGGTTGCTTTAAGAAAGTTCAGCAGTGTCCTCTGTACAAGGCGGTCACCTTTACCTTTCCAATTTTTTCATACTAAATATGTGAAATAATTTAAATCAGTACATCATACTGCTCTACAAGTGGAACAATCGACCTGAAAATGAATAAATATCAGAAAATTTGTGCATGGCCTTTACATTTCGAGAACAGGAAAACCCAAATGTGTTATCTCAGCTTTGTCGGTTGTGGGCGGGGCTTCGCTAACTGTTACATGAAGCTGTCCTAAAGAGAAGCGATAAAAAAATGTGCCGTGGATCATCGCTTCTCATGTACAGTGTAAAAATCTCCTTTCTATCCTTAACCGAAATGCAACCTTCCAACTTAAAAGCGTCCAGTTGAGATCCTCGTGGACATGTGAACTGGCATGTCGCAGGGATTATGTATTTGGGCTATATAATATAATATCACGCTATCGTTTCATATGTTGCACAAAAACGGGCAGGATCCCCCTCCCCCACTTTCTGCAGTGTTCGTATTGCAAAGGGCATGTACATGCATGAGGGCACAGTATTTGTGAATCATAATTCACATGAAGCTCTTTTATGAAGTGCAGCTTTGAACGTAAACATGGCGCTTTTCTATCAAGGCAGACAAGAGCATAGGAAGGTTCAGGGGTAGCAATTATTATAAAAATCGCATTGATGAGCACTGAGCAGTTCCCCACCCCCATCAAGACACACGGACAAGTGCTGTTAAAGCACATTTGATCGGTATCATCTAAAAAACACGTCGGGCACAAATGATAAAAACAAAAATACAAATACGCATGCCTGTTAATGTGTATCCAATTGCGTATCATACTCGTGTTTAAAACTGAAGTGGAGAGCCCGACGTGCCTGCGGTCCCCCCTCACACCGAGAAGGAAGAAAAAGTGTTAGGCGGGTGAGAAGCTCTCAGACCTTATTACATATTTATGAGGTATGGGCGTGGCCACTGTGACTCAGCTCAGCCAATGGGGTGCAAGCGGCGGAGCGAGGGCGTGCCGGTCCGTTCGGAAGAGAAGTTGTGTGAGCGCGAGCTCCAGCACTGCTCAGAAAAGACAGATAGAGAGTCAGGCGGCGGCGAAGGGTGTCAGTGCGACCCTCTTTCTGAGGGGGGGGGGGTCTGATTATAACAAAATATAACACACCATATATGCATGCCCAGGCCGGTCATATGCCGATCATAGGGATTTTAGTAAACATCTAGATCTATATCTATACATTTCAAAATGCCTATTTTACTTTTTCTGATAGACACGTCCGCGTCTATGAATCAGCGCACATATTTGGGTACGACGTATCTGGACATTGCTAAAGGCGCGGTTGAGATCTTTATGAAGGTAAAGAATAATTTTACCCCGACTTTTACCGCTTACTGTTGTACCTTGTGGCAGTTAAGGATCCCTGTGATAGGATCAAGTCGAAATTAATGCTTATTGTTTCGTTTTCTTTAACAGCTGCGTGCCCGAGACCCGGCTAGTAGAGGCGACAGGTACATGCTAGTTACATTTGACGATCCGCCATACGGAGTAAAGGTAAATAAATACTGCTAAATTGTTTGTATGTGGTTAAATCGTAGATTTTTTTTCTGACAGTGAGACTCTACTGTCCCTTTGGTTCGTAGCATCGGGTCAGACGGCTTCCCGGTGACGAAAACGGCTATTTTTTGTTAAAATACCCGCAGACGCGGAGCAGCGCAGCCTCTGAACATGGCGGACATTTTGCTTTTGTGTTGGGAAGCTCTCGGGCGCTTAGATGGAGGCGGAGAGATTTATTATCTACCGTGACGTATCGCGTGACGCGGTGGTCGGCTAACTCGCCCCGGATTGGACAAGCGATCTGCCCTTCTCCGTCGAGCCCGCCTCTCTCGGTGCGCTGTGGCTGACCTCTGTGCTTTCTTATTGGCCAATAAAGACTAAACAAATCAAAACTGATTTGATTTGTGAAAAAGCCATCAATAAGAAAACTAGAGTGCATTTAACTTAGGGTAGTCTTTTCTTTCCCCTCATTGGTTAATGATATACATTGACTTCAGTATTGATAACGAGTGCATATTTCTAACAAGCATCAGTTTTCTGCCACTTACTTCTCTTCATTTGAGTACATGAATCACCCTCCCATTTTAAGACTGTTTCCCCAATGTCAAATCCCATGAAACCACATCACAAATTGCCTTCCACTGAAGTTACATGATTTGCATTGCTTAAACAAACAGCCTCCTGACAGGGATGAAAAGTCACACACTGCAATGTGTGACCTGCACAAAGTTTTAAATAAGTAAACCTAAATAAGTTAAATACATTCACTTTCCCAGGTTATTATATATAAGTATATATATATATATATATATATATATATACACACACACAGCTGAGAGTACCTCCTCAGTCATAAACATTTCCAACCTGAAAAGAAGACTATTTGCACATTTTGTTGTTTCCCTAACAGTTTAGCAAGAAGAGGTTGTGTTTGTCTGGCTCCCTTTTACATCTTCTTTTGTATCCTGTTTAATGTCTTACATTCCCCAAACCTGTCATCAGGCCAATACTTGCACTGTGTTGCATTGCCGTTACATCGTAGTTGGACACCCTTTTTATTTAGTTTCATTGTAATTACTAAATAATTCATATTAGTAACTCTGTAATAGGCTTTCCTGGGAAAAAATGAACAAGAAGAAACAACAAGCAGAGCATTAAAGTGCTTAAGAAGTACAGTATATGATAAATACTTCTGAAGAATATTCTGCATATTCTTAAGAATACCAGGAGATCCATACATACTGTGCAGGGAATTATTTAGTACTGCACAGTTTTAAGCACAGTTTAATTTGGACAGTAGAACTAAACATTCTGCTTTTGTCCTGAGATGGATTTCAGGATCTGTGGATGTGACTTGCCACAGCATGTGCAAATGCGTCCTTCATTAGCTGGTTGACATTGACAATGTGAGTGGCTTCATTCCCAGGCAGTTCATTAGTGTTTTCTTTCTGGCAGGTGGCCAGGCACTCTCTTGGGGGCTTTTCTAAACCCACACTCCTTATCCTTAGGCTTATCCTAGAAAGTCTGAAACTACTTTTTCAGTGCCTCACAACTTTATAAACTACGGTTCTGTCAGAGTTAGCTTAGGTCTCTATTACTGCAGACATATTTCCATACATATTCTATACACATCATGTATTGTTCTTTGTATAGATTTTCCTGTTCATTGTTTGTAGTCCTTCCAGGCATCTATTTCAGGTTGCCATTAAGCATTATAGGACACAACAGCTTACTAAGCTGTGAGCTCTGTGTGTGTTTGTGTTTGCTATTCACGGCCAGCTTGTCCCACCCACCTGTTTAAAAACACTCTTCTCAAGCAAGCTTTACCATGTCTGAATTAGTCACCAGGCTAACCCAGTTCTCAACAACAATACGATGTGTACGAGCCAACAGAGCAAGATAGAATCTGGCTACAGTGTCTGAGAGAGAGGCTTTTTAATTTCCTGTCAATTATTCATGAGATTTTCAGCAGCTAGTCAGTGAAGAGTTGCAGTGAGCTTCCGGCTCTGACAAAGCTGTCTTTTCTGGGCAGTGTGCTTCACTTGTCTCATTCTTGGACAAGCAGATCATTATTCTTAGTCCTGCCCACTTTCTGAAGTTGTTTTCACAGACATTTTTCCTTTAGCTGTATGTTAGTGATCATGTTGGTGGAACTTGCTTTAGGCTTCATTTGTGTATTATTACATGGAAAAGAACGTTCTGCAAAAGTCACCACTATTTTTAATTTTTTTTTGTGGATGAAATAAACAAAGGCGTGCATGTGGAATCAGTTTTGGAGATAATAATCGAGTTTACTTTTTAAGTTTTGGTAGAGGGGCAGACCTCAGAGACTCTGAAATATCAGTGGAAATGGAAATGTTTCAAATGATGATTAGATTTATGCGAGAATTCTAAAAGTATGAGGCTTTTTTTTGTCTGATCTTGATCTGAATCAGGCTACTGGAGGATGATTTCATTTGCATGCTTGAAATAAGTGCAATGTAATTGCTACCAATTACACTGGATTGGTACACTGTGGTTTGGTCAAATTGTCAGCACACCTCCTTCTGTTTTGTAAAGACTTTCAATTCAAGCATGAAGAGAAACAAACAATGCCTGTAATGTTTTAGGGTCAGGACCTTGTTCTGCTGCTCAAGATGTAGAAGAGCTTTTTACAAGTTTACAAGCTTATTACATCACCGTTAGCCTGCAAATCACCTTTATGTCTTTACACATGACAAGCACCTGCAGGTCGTCAGTCGCACTTTTATTTTATTTTTATATTTTTGCTACAGATCTTGAGGCTGAATTCTGCTTATATGTTGACTAAAGAAAAAGGCAACCTGATCTTGGAACAAAGCAGACCCACAGGGAGTGTCTCTCTCAGTAGCACTTACTTGTACAATATGCTCCGGTATCAAACACATACTACATTCCCAGCGAACAGAGAACACTCATCAGTACCCAGCGCTAGAACTTCCAGTAAGCATTAGAGCCTTTATTCTATATGTAAGAAGATGTAACACATATTGTGGGCTGTAACACATATTGTAGAATTCTACAAATATCGATAATGCCATAATAAAAGGTGTGCTAGAGCGTTCCCCTTACTTGTTCTCACTAAGACATAATACACTGCCTGGGCAAAAAAAAAGTTTCACACACTAAGATTTAATTCAGTCACCTTTAGCTTTTATCACCCCACACAATGTGGTGCCAACTCGTGTGAAAATCTTCACGCTCCCAGAACCACTCTTTCAAAATTCTGGAGTCCTGGAATATGCCTGGGCCATCAGGGAAGAAAAACTCCATAGATGTGATAACCTGGTGATTCAGTACCTTCAGGTTGTCAACTGACTTCATTTTATCGCTAAATGACATTACTTAGTCTAGACCTGACCAACTGAAGCAACACTAGATCATACTGTAACACTTCCTCCAGAGCTTTGAACAGTGGCCATTATACAGTACATGATGTATGTGTGTCACTTCATGGACTTCCATTCTTACCCTGCGCTCTGGAATAGAGTCAATAGGGTCTGAATCTTGTCTGAATGCTTCAGACTACATGACCTTTTCCTCATTGCCCCAAACACCAATCTTTATGCTCCCTAGCGAATTCAAGCCTCAGTTTCTGATTAGTCTCGTTAACAAGTGGTTTTCTTAAGACCACACAGCTGTTTAGTCCCGGACACATTGTGTGCATATGGAAATGCTCTTACTCTTACTATTTCACATATCTATGGTTTTTACTGTTGATTATTACCAAGGTGGTGTTGTGGTTGGCACTGTGGCCTTGCACCTTCAAGTTTGAGGTGTGTGTGCTCTGCGAGGGATTGGCAGCCTGTCCAGTGTGTACGCTGCCTCACACACAAAGTCTCCAACTTCACCAAGTGTTTAAGTGATCTTTATTCATGATTTTTTTTTCCCCAACCACATTTCTTGCTCATAGTTGACGGTTCAGCATTAACCTTCCAGTAGCTGATAATGTATTGATTTTTTGTAATTTCAAATCTCCTTAGTTGTTTTTCTTTCTAGGCTGAGATTATTTGATAGAGATTATGCATAAGGACGTGTCTCTGCTAAGGTTCCTTGATTTGGATACATCTGGAGATAATAATGCCTGAGATCTGCTTGGCAGTAGCAATAGTTATGAGAGTTTTAGTGGGAGTTTGAAACACTGAAAACAATATGTTAATTAAAGAGACAGATAAAGATCAAGACGTGCTATTTAAATTCAGTATGCTGACATTCTAAAGTGTGATGAAAGTTCAGGCAATTTTTCTGTTATGGAAATATAATGCATGCTGTGTGAGTCCACCCCAGGCTGTCACACGTCTGGTTGTGCCAAGACGATTCCTGCTGTTCCATCACAAGCGCTGTATTTATACGGGTGCTGGTTTTCTCATAACTGTGGCTTAACAGGGAACAAGTCCTTATCTGTCAGTTTATGCTGTGCAGCTCATTTGTACTAGCCACCTGTCCTGCATTTGGATAAGGAATACGGAGTCGTGTTTGGGTTGTATATTAATGGCACTGTGCTTCTGGTCTACTTTACTCGTGTTTCTCTCGAAAGAAAACCATCAGGATTATTATATAAACTAACAGCTGGTATTTTTTCCCCTTGTTGCTCTTGCTGGATTTGAGCTCTGTTGTATTGCTTTGACACAAAATATCAGCAAACATGGTGTTTGACATGTACATACGCTGTCTGGGCCAAAAAACGTTGTTGTTGCTGATTTAAATAACCAAATGCTTAAGAGCCTATGATAAAATAGTTACTGGAGATATTAATATGTTTCAGCTGGTAATAATTTTAACAACTGAGTAGCTTCTCATTACTTAAATGGCAGATGTAGTAGTGGAAACTACAGGGTCCGGGTTTGATTCCTGGCCAGGTTCGATTCCCGCCTCAGGGTTTGTGTGCATGGAGTTTGCATGGTGGGTTTCCTCCTGGTAATCCGGTTTCCTCCCACAGTCCAAAGACATGCAGATTAGGCTAATTGGTGTTCACAAAGTGTCCATAGTGTGTAAATGAGTGTGTAAGTGTGAGTACACAGGATGAAGCGGTATAGATGATGATGATGAGTGAGTGAGTGAGTGAGATCACTTTAGTGCTTGGTGATGATAAAAAATCGGCAGTAGAAATCAAAATTATGTTAAATAGATAAAGTAAGCCGAGTGGTGCAGTGGTATAGTGCTCGCCCTGTCATCCGGAGATCGCGAGTTCCATTCCCGGGTGATGCTGTAACCTCTCGCAGCCGGAGGTCTAGAGAGAGCTGATTGGCTGAGCTCTCTCAGAGGGGATGGATGAGAGGTACTTAGTGTACTCTCACATTAATTACGGCTCTGCAGCCAGTCAGGGGCGTCTGTGAGCTCACGCAAGCAGAAGGAGCGGATAGCGTTGTCCTCCGAGTGTGTTACGCCGCCCCCAACGGTGCGTGAGCGAGCAGTTCGAAAAGATGCAGTCAGCTGGCGTCAAGTGGTTCGGAGGAAACACGTGATAGTCCTCGGCCCTTCCGGCTGAGTGGTAGTAGTAGCCTTAATGTGGGAGCCCCCTAGTGACGGGGAGGAATTGGACACGACTCCCCCCCAAAAAAAAAGAAAAAGTAAGAGCAATTGCACAGGGATGTGATGAGAATCATTGGTGACTAAACATCTGTGTGGCCACAAGAAATCCACTTGTTAGTAAGAATAATTCGAAAAATGCTTAATTTAGCAAGGGAACATAAAGATTGGACTTTGGAGCGATAGAAAAAGGTCATGTGATCTGATGAGTCCAGATTGACCTTATTCCAGAGTGAAGGGTAAGAAAGGAAATGCATAGTGCACACTGTACAAGCCTCTGGATGCGGTGTTATGATCCGGGTGGCAATAAAATAAAGTTAGCTGTCTACCTTAATGTACTGAATGACCAGGTGTTTTTCTTTCCCGATGGCGCGGGGATGTTCTAGGACGTCAAAGCCAAGGTTCATTGGTCTCAAATTGTAAAAGGGTGTTTCTGTGAGCATGAGGAGTCATTTTCACACATGAATTTTTCACCACAGAGTCCTGACCTTAACCCAACTTTTCCGTGATGGGGGGGGACTGTACAGAGTGGTTTGACTGTTGCTGTGACATTGCATAAGGTTGCCTAAACAATGCTGTGGTACATGCTCGCCATAATTAAAGCTTAAGTTGACCCAAGGAACTATTAGCATGTGGCATTTTTTTGGCCAGGCAGTGTGTGTCTCTATCAGTGATACAGTGACAGAAGTATGCAGTCCTTGTTTTCCTCACACTGGAGAGTTTTTCTCTCTCTCTCACTTGCTCGCACATTGTGTCAGTGGACGTGGCAAGAAGGGACTCTGATTGCAGTCACACCTGTTGATGAATTGTTAAAGTAGATGGAAAGCAATATAGAATTAGCAGTAACAATAGGCACTCGAACTGAATTATTGAGAGCCACAGAAGATACCTGTGTGTGTTGGTTTTCTAAACATACACAAGCCCTGAAATGACCTGTAAAGTTAAATACGCACATGTTTGATTCCCTATATGCAGCAGTATTTTGAGGCTGAACCATCTCAGATTGGAGGCCTGGCGCGTTTTTTTTTTTGTCTGGGTTCGGCATACATTTCCATCCAGTGCACTGATTTCTTTCTTGAAAGAACTATTTCATTTTTGTACTGAGGGTCTTATGTTGATGTTATGGACTATTAAGCACATTTGTTTCCCTGGAAGTGAACCTGTGATGTCATGTGCACAGGAAATGAAACGGCTCTATGTGCCCTGTATTCTTATGAAGATGGAAAGATTTGTACAGTAATGATAAAATGATTTTTGTAAGAGATTAAAGCAAATCAGATCATGGGTTGTATGAGTATATTTTATCACACACATTTGCCGTTGACACAATTGTTATTACAGTTTTTTTCCCCCAATCTGTCTTTATGAGGACAAAATTGTCAGATATCTGTACGCTTTTATTGCTTTTATGTTGGTTTTAGATATACACCATGTGCACGCAAACAGATGGCTTATCCATGGTTTTCCGTCACTTCCTCGTCCCCTGTATGTGCTCGAGAAGCCTGCGGGTCATCTCTAGATTAAGCGTAACGCTGAAACAGTAAGGCACTTGACCTCGCTGGAGGAAACAGCGAGTCAATCCAAACACAGCCGGATTCATTAGCCTGTGCTCTGCTGTGTAGGCTTTGATCGCGTTTAGTAATACATGTCATTTGATACCGTGTGCGAGGCTGCATGTGTTTGTGTCTTCACAGCGTTGCAGTGTGACCTAATGCTCTGTCTGTCCTGCTCTTTGCATCTTGTATGAATTTTTTTTCCCCTGTGTGTTTTTCTGCACCATAGGCAGGCTGGAAAGAGAACCATGCCACCTTTATGAGTGAACTGAAGAATCTGCAGGCGTGTGGACTGACCACTCTTGGTAATGCTCTCCGAACTGCCTTCGACCTGCTCAATCTCAACAGACTGGTGTCTGGCATCGACAACTATGGCCAGGTATTAATGACACTCGTTCATCTTGTGAAGCGGAAAATAAGCGGTGCAGCCAAAATGACGCCTTTGTCTGAGCTTCCTGCAAACCAGTAAACGTTAAAGTAAGATGTACAGTAGAAGCCATGATTTCATAGAAGGGCTGTATGATAATGTCAGAACTGATCAATATTATTTATTCAGGTATTCAGAAGCAAGTGTGGTTTTACTTTACTTAAAAAAAAATATCTCATAGACTGTTTTTTTAATAATAAGACTGAATTGAAACAAAATTAGACTGCGGTCAAATAAACAGGAACGTACAAGGAGTCTTCATTAAAGTTCTTTAAAAGTGTTTTTTCACTTTATAATACAAGAAGTTGTGATTAAATGCACACTTTGTCAAAGCTCACCGATGCCAAAGAGATTAATCAATCTAATGAACACGATTTAAATATAATTAATAATGCAGCTCATTACATCTACAGTATATCATATAGCATTTATGTACATACACTATGAAGGAGTAAGCCATTTGGCATTCAGCCCCTGATTGCATGAGTGTCTGAGTGAGTGTATATAGGAACGCCTAACCTCTAAAACACAGTACAGGATAAAGATAGAAAATTAAATCATAGCAGCATGTCTATTCTCAGTGTAGTCCTTCTGTAGCAATCTTCCATCTATCCAGTGCTGTTAAAATCCACCGCACTCAGTCGGACTGCGTTAAATATATGAACGGAGGAGTCAATAATATTGTAGCTTCAGGGCTGCTGCATTTGCAAGTGCTTCCTACTTAGAGAACAATCTTATTTTTATAACCTTACAGGCCAGTGGGGAGACGGTAGCAGGTCGCTAAGTCTAGCCTGCAGTGTAGATCTCAATTTGAGCTCTGTCCGATTGTAAAGCAAAATGGGATGGTCTTACATCATCAACGTCAAGTCAATTTCCACCAAACAGCGATGTATTTTAACAATTTTAAGAAACTCAGATGTAGGTGTCTTAATATTGAAACATATTCTTTACATATTACATTTTGTAAAGATAAGATATTAGATATTGTGTGCATTTAAAAACCAGGAGGGATACACTAGTGGAATGTTTAAAACTCTTGGAAATGTACATGTATGTTAACGTCCCTTTGTATTAGGAATGTGTGATATGGACCAAAGAAATTCTTTCTATGTAACAAGGATGAAAGCAGTTTTCAATTCTTTTTCAGTACTATATAGCAAAGAGTGATGAGAATAAACCCTGGGGGTGGTGAACATATATATATATAATATACATATACAGTACAGGCCAAAAGTTTGGACACACCTTCACTCATTCAATGTGTTTTCTTTATTTTCATGACCATTTA
>JAQMYJ010000002.1:17052021-17088956 GCA_030014305.1 Clarias laeviceps | reverse complement strand
TGGTGCTTGACGGATTTTGCAAATGCACTTGACAATACTGTTCTTGCAAGAACTATTACAGAAAGGCTGACCTCTAACTGTTGTTTTTCTTGTTGTTACGTAATTACCTAATTCCATAATTCCATTTTATAGTTTTGAAATCCCCAGTATTGTTGTAGAATGTAGAAAATAAATCACAAAACAAAAAAAAAGACATTTGCAAGTGTTCTAAAACTTTTGAACGGTAGTGTATATATATATATATATACAGTACAGTCAAGCCCATTAGGTTGAGAATCTGTGGAGGGAGCTAAAGATCAGGGTGATGGCAAGGAGACCCTCCAAACTGAAAGAGTTGTAGCTCATCGCTAAAGATGAATGGGTAAAAATACCAGTGGAGACATGCAGCTTGCTAAATTATAGGATTATAGGAAGCTTTTGATTGCTGTAATAGCCAATAAAAGCTTTTCTATGGATTATTGAGAAGGGTATGAATAATTTTGGACATGCCACTTTTTGTTCAAATGTAAATAAAAGACAAGTAATACTTTTTTCCACAATGATGCCTCTTGTACATCGTCTTATTATCTTCTGGGAGACGCCTGTGTCAATTCTAATCAAGAAATAACTTGCTGGTTGAATCAAAGTAAATTTACGTCAGAATTTGCCAGGGGTATGAATCATTTCAGGCTTGACTGTGTGTATATATATGTACACATGTTATATTATTATTATTATTATTATTATTTTATTTATTCTTTATTAATTTAAATTTTTTTTCATTTATTCCGCTTTAGCATATAAACTTCCAGGTTCTGGGGCTGAACCTAGCAGTAAATGGAAAGCTAATGCAAGTTAGAATCCCTTGTTCCACTCACCAAGTAGGGCCCTTGATCAGGGTTTAGAGAGGGATTTGGGATTCAGCCTTATGTCAAATGCTGGTTAATTTTGTAGCTCCCATTAACAGAACACAACATTATCAGGTGTGTTTTCTTGCTGAAAGGGCGTCTGTGATATGGGATTTGGCAGGCAGCTGCTCTCTTGTTTTCCAGAACTGCAGATTGTACTGACTGACGTTCACCCATGCTGCGACCGACAGTTAGTGTAATTAATGACACCCCAGTGATGTTACTATATATTACAACCACTTGTGGAATCCCTCTTGTCTAATCAGATTACTCGGTCAGATCTGTTGCATAATACATGATAAACACATTTTCATTTTGGGGCAGAAAACTTTTCGGGTTGTGAAGGCTTCCTGGCACAAAGTGTAACACACTGTTGCTACTGCTGTTTATGGTGCTGAAAATGCCACTGTGAAGAATATTTTACACATCGCATTTCCCTTCCAACTTTTTGACTTAAATGTAACACAAATCGTTTGCGCTAGCACGATAACATAATCAACAAGGCAGCACAAGTTGTAAAACACCAGGTTTGCATGCAGGCGCAGGGGGAGAGTAGGGGGCGGGGCTGTAGGTAGAGTGTGAGAAAGGAGAGGTGCAGACACTGGCACAGATTCACAGATGAAGCAGGTCCTGTAACACAGCCTTAACACGGCATTGCCATTTGGTCTTTCCATGTTTTCCACTCTTTTCTGCTTTTTGATCTGTATCTTGTCAGAAATGCACCGATCAGCTATAACATTATGACTCATGACAGGTGAACTGAGCAACTTCGATTATCCAGCAAACTGGTGACAGGATCATGGGCACTTAAGGCTCACCCATGTTGGGGTGACCAAGGTCAGCCAATCTGAGCCCATAACGCAGAAAAGCCAACAAAACAAAAATTGCCAAAAAAGTAAACGGTCACCATGATAGAAAGGCACCAGATCACCCAGTGCACCACAGCCCACCATGCACGGGGCCCAGTGGGCAAAGCGCCCAAGGCTGCCAAAGTTCCTAGATCCCAATTCAGATTGAGGACCCATGGGATGCATCGCACAAACGTGTGATCCACAAATACTCAACCCCACAACCCACAGCACCCAAAGGACCCGCTGCCAATGCCCTTGTGCCAGACACCACAGCACACCCCAGGGGTCTTGTGGAGTCAGGCCCTGAGGGCCCAGACCTGCCCTAGTGTCACAATGGGAATCTAAAACCTAGGTGTTTCTAATGTTAATGGTTTTAATATTACAGCTGATTGGTATATAATCTTATTCACTTACACAGACATTTCTTTAGTCACAGCCAAATGCCATAAGAGTGTTTTTCTTTCCTTTCAGGGTCGAAATCCCTTTTTCCTGGAGCCGTCAGTCATCATTACCATAACGGATGGGAACAAGCTGACACACAGCTCTGGAGCGCAAGAAGAGGTGAGAAAGACTGACCCACCGTCTAAACTGCATTGTATTATTATGGAGGGTTTTTTACTCATCTGTCTAGTAGAAGTAGGACTCAATAGTTTTTTTGTGCTTTAAACAGATTTGTATTTGATTAAAGCACATCTCATCACCTCTTACATGCTCTTGTTCTAACATCTACTCAGCTTCACCTGCCTCTGAACTCCCCGCTACCTGGGAGTGAGCTAACCAAGGAGCCGTTCCGCTGGGACCAGCGTCTCTTCGCCCTGGTGCTGCGCATGCCCGGTGCAGCTGTCCCCGACACCGAGCAGCTTGGCAGTGTGCCCAGTGATGAATCAGCCATCACCCAGATGTGCGAGGTTACCGGAGGTACTAGCACAACTTGTTCAAAGACACTTAGCGGAGGAGAGTTATGCCGTTTGCAATGCCCTCACCGTCCTTCATGCACTATTTATAAAAGTGTTTTATCTATATGATATGAGGGATCACATCTTACTATAGAAACACACTTTTTCCTGGCAGTTGAATTGATTCATCATGAATTTGAAAAGAGCATATTTTTAGATTGTAAAGACTTATGTTTGTGATATGCACCTAAAGTCTACAGAGAAGATAACATGTCAGCTGGTCTAATAAACCTGTGCTATTAAACTAATGGGAAGTCTTAAACTTTCCACAGGGGAAAATGCTAAAGGCAAATCATCCAGCAGCATAACAGACTGTTATATTTAAAGACAGTCCACCTAGTAGGATGTAATTTTACGTAATTACTATGCTAATTTAACAGGTTTATATCTAAACAGCAAGTGATTACAAATGCTAAAATATCTGAAAATATCTTTTTATTGGGCATCTAAGGCACTACATACAGTGGATCTAAATAGTTTACAAACCCTTGATAAAACTGCTGGTTGACTACACATGTTTATTTATTCATTAAATGTCTGCACCACTTATCCTGTGTAGCGCCTGGAGTACATGGGGTGCCAACCCCACCACACACACATTTTCAGGTTTTTGTTATGGAGAAAATTAAAAAAGTAGTCATGACAGATATTTTTCTACCTGTGATGTGATGTATCTTTAAACATATTTATGTTTTTATTTATGATTCTGATTAACCTCAAACAAAGATCACAATCCAAAAATGGATGCCAGTCATGTCAGTGTGACATCAACAACAATGAGGCATCTCTCCATTAATGATAAAAGGACAAGAAGAAAACATATCAGACAGATGGCCAAGAGGTTCACAATAACAATCAAGAATGGCAGGAATGTCAAGCCCTGGTCACTTATTATGATACACATCTCTGGGCTACGAGGTAGGATGGCTAGATGGACACAAAAATCATCTTCAGCTTGGTAATGAACTAAAGCATAAACCCAAGTTAGTAAAGGAATGGCTGCAGAAGAGGAAGGTCAGTGTTTTGGAATGACCCAGTCAGACCGCCGATCCTCCTTCCCTTTCATACATATAGAAGTCAGACAAGAAACCTTGTAGAGAGCAACAATTAGTGTTACATGGTGGGGGTACAGATTTGAGGAGAGCTTTGACAAGAACAGGCCGTGTGCAGTAAGTGCGCATGGCAAGAACCGCGAACATCTGCCGGTCTGCATGGTTTCATGAACGGCGGGAATGAGGAGTGCTTGTATGGGAACAAGGAGAGGCGTGGAGTGCTCAACAAGAGCATCATGATCTACAGTGGGCACTAGAGAACAACACTAGCACCTTACTAGCACACTAGCACCTTAACAACACTAGCACCTTATGTGCTGTTTGGCTCCTAGCGGGAGTTCTCGACAACGCTCTCCCTGATCTCTCCAATTCTCTCCTGGATTACATAGATTACTTGTCAACACTCTCCTCATTCTCTTTAGGCTTGCCAGAACTCCAGCCAAGCAGAAAATGCGTTCTCATGAACTCCTCGGACTTCGCCTCGATTACTGCTCGATCTTCACTGTGTGACTCCTTAATATTTCTTAGATTGGCAAGAGTCCTGTGACTTTGGGGAATGCCCAGGAGTGAGACTACAGGTGCCAGGAGAACATTACAGGAGAAATGTATAGATTTTTTCTGTTGTTGAGTCTACAGAGAGAATTGATGTCCAATAATTCTGTAGTTTTTTGCCCAGATTGGGGCGTTGGAAGAGAGCCCTATGAGAGCACAGGAAAGCTCACCAAAACCACCCTGGATGTATGAATGGAGCTTTGATCCTGTTGGAACCTGTGAAATGACTTAAAGAGGGGTATATATACACTGGAGATCTCCCTCTCACTTCTAAAGCATTTTTGCAAGGAAGAGTCAAATTACATAGCCAAAATAAAGATGCATTCATTTGGTAGAATCTTCTCCAAAAAGGTTAAATGCTGCAAATTCTTATTTAAGGGGTGTTCACACTTCTACACCTAGGTTATTGTAAATTGTTTCCTTCTTTTTTTCTAAAATAAATTTCTTTTTCAATTAGAAGTTTGTTATAGTAGTATATAAAAGATCTGATATGATTTTTCTTGGTTAAATTTTTTTACACCAAAAAAAACCCCAAAACAAAACAAAAAACCCTGCAACAAGACTTTTTATATCCACTGCAGGCTGTAAAAGTCATTATACTGATGCCATGCCCAGTATAGTCATGTTAATAGAGAGCCTTTTGGGATTTAGCCTGTTACAATTCAGATCAGGAACTGCAAGAGACATCTTAGGAGAGACAAGGCTCTGATCCCACACCATTAAGACCTGTCTGCTATCTGTCATTATTCTAATTAGATATGACACGAGTGTTATACTGATAGAACAGAAGGTAATTTGTACTTGTCCTAACTGAGTGAAAAGACAATTGCTTAATTTATTTATTATTATTATTTTTTTTTTTTACATCTACAGCATTTTACAGTGACAGCATTTAACAAACACCATTACGACAGAGCCACTAACAGAAGTTCCTCATAGGCTTCACAGAAAAACACAAGCTCATACAAGTGCATATAGGTCAGGGTCAAAGAACAGCATTAAGCTAGAAGCCTGTTCAGGAGGAATTAACATGGGACTTGAAGAGTACAGCTCTAAAACACGAGTACAGTATAACTGTTTTCTCCTTGTTTTTGTTGGAGATGTAGATGTAGTGTTGCTCAGGGTTCAGTAGATTTACTGCCAGTATTTTATGGGGTGACTAATATAAACGATATATTTTCTGTTTGTGGTTTTTCAGGTCGGTCATATTGTGTTAGGACGCAGAGGATGTTGAATCAGTGCCTGGAGTCTCTGGTCCAGAAGGTTCTGAGTGGAGTCGTTATTAATTTCGAGAAGACGGGGCCAGACCCACCTCCTGTAGGTGAAGGTATGCATCTGGGTATCGGGACGGCACGCTGTTCTTTTATTGTGATATCATGAACACAGATTATAGAATTTTTTTCCCGCATAATTTATTCACTGATACAATGGAAAGAAAAATTAATTACAGTGGTACCTCAGCATACAAATGGCGCAACTCACAAATGTTTGTCTTAAGAAGTGAAATTTTGCAAGAAATTTGCTTCGGCATGCAAAGCATTTTCGGCATACAAGCGACCGAACAAAGTCGAAATTACCGCTGGTGATGTTATTATTTATTTATTTATATTTTTTTTACAGCCATGCTGTATAAGGAAAGAGTAGTGACAAGTTTGTCACTTTTGATTGCGTGGTGTTTGATTTGCTGTTATATCATTTCCAGGTTTAATAAGACAAAGCAGCAAAATATTTAAGCAATATAAGTGTTAGAGCATGGTTGTTGTTGCTGGCGTTAAGGAAATAAATCCCATCCTGTTACTGAACGTGACTGTATGTACATAACCGAGCATAGGGAAAGGAAAACCATTGCTAACTCGTTTGAAAGAAATGGCGCAGCGGCTTTGCTTAAAAGATAGCAATTACAAAAAGGGGGAAATATGTGTCGGGGGGCATTTTAGAGCGTAACACCTGTTAAAAGCCAAGCAAGGCGAGTTTACATATTTTTTTGTGGGTTTTTTTTGCATTCTGTGCAAGATTTAATGAAGACATCAGGTTCTTGGGACCCATAGTGCTGTCAAGGGAGCACTTTAGTTTTTTAAAGCCAGTCCCAGGAGGAATCATAAGTTTGATTTGATTAAAGTGAGGTTTAATGTCTATTTATTTCATATTTTACTTCAGATTGTTTTTATATGCCAAAATATGATCATAATGTTGGAAATTGGTAATATTGGTATAATCATTGGGTGGAACGGATTATCTGCATTTACGTTATGTCTTATGGGAAAATGCGTTTCGTGATACGGAATTTCGCCTTTGAAACTGATTAAATTTGTATGCCGAGGCAGCACTGTATGTCTGAAATCCAGTGTGGTGATAAAAATAAATTAATTCATTAACTAATTACATTAAAAGTAATTAAATTTTCTTGCATCATTGTTAATATATCAGACAAATTTATGTGATATTGAATGTACAGTGTAGACTGTCCATATAGGAAATTAACACTGCAAGTCATGCAATCATGTTGAGGATGATTGAAAGTCAGTTTCCTTTATGTATGGATCTTTGGGAACACCGTTTATATAAAAATCTAGTTTAACTTCAGCTGTCCTTTTTTTTTGTACAGATGGTCTTGTGGATCCAGCACGACCGCTGTCATCCTTCAGCTCCCAACCTTGGCACAGCTGCCATAAGCTCATATATGTTCGGCCAAACCCCAAAACCGGCGTCCCTGTGGGCCACTGGCCGATTCCAGAGTCCTTCTGGCCCGATCAGAACTCTCCCACCCTCGTGAGTTGTAATATAAGAGCCAACCATAATTTCATACTCAAACTCATTTGAACTGCCCACACATTATTCACTCCGGCTGATTCTTTTTACTTCTGGACTTTGTTTTCTAGAATGTCCATCCAGATGTTCTGCCAGTTTTTGCTGTTTTTTTTTTTTAAACCACCATGACAGCAGCAATCAATTAACCTTTAATCCTGTTAGTACACAAGAACAGTGTCTTTCTTGGACAAATCTTTCTTGGCTTATAAAAAGCAGCTTCTCTCTGTAGTCAACAAGAGGTCTGTCATAGAGGTTCGAATAGAGAGAGACATTCACTATGTGCTCTTTCTAATTTGAAACTAAATATTTGCTTGTTTCTGGTTAAAAAACATTAGTGGATCAATTTTCAACACACAAAAACAGGGTTAAATGGTCAAATCAAACAAGCCAAGTCTCTGTAAACCCAGAAGGTTGGCTCATGTTATAGAGCCTTTCCAAGATCTGCAGTATTACATATTAGGATATAGAACGCTAAAAATAACTAAAGCCAAATCAGTAGTATAGGGCTGACGGTCTCAGAAAGCCGAACCCAGGTCAGCAGTAATGGGTTTAATGTTATAGAACACAGACTAAGAGAGTAGTAGAGTAGTTTTAATAGCCATAATAGGAGCCTGAAGGTGAAACCTACCTCTTATTGTGCTATGTTTGGTGTCCTGCCTTTCTGTGCTGTGTGGGTGCTGAGAGGGTGACTACCATCTGATTGAGACAGCAGCAGTACTCAACCTTGGCTTCTCACTCAGCTGCAGTAGTCCTTTACTGCTCGCTTCTTGACATAAGGTCATTTCCACCTCTCTGGACTTTCTTCTTCTGTTATCGAGTGTCATATGCACTGCTTGCCTGTTGATACCAAAACTGGACATTTGTATTTGTTTAAAGCAACAATAAATTCTGCTGTTTTCCGGTCACATGAATTTTTATAACGTACAATATATTTGTAGCAGTACTGTCCATTTTTTCCCGTAATGCAACTTAGTTAGCCAATTGAGCAGCTTGTGCTGTTCTGTGCTTGTGACTCAGTGGGTTGATTCCATCTAGTGCTGTAATGTCAAAAAAAGGTCTTTCCTTAACGACATGCACTGACTCCCTGTTCATTATTCACTCTCTTAGCCTCCTCGTGCTGCCCATCCAGTCGTGCGTTTCTCCTGCGTCGACTGTGAGCCTATGGTGATTGACAAGCTGCCGTTCGATAAGTACGAGCTGGAACCATCACCTCTCACCCAGTACATTCTGGAGAGGAAGTCTCCTCATATGTGCTGGCAGGTCGGACTTACCTTTCTGATTATTATTTTTATTAAATAATATCAATGCATGTCTCAATGACCCAGTGAATTTACACTGAAATTCAAATGAGCTGAACATCAACAGGATATTGGAATGGTGAAGTATTTTTCCATCCACAATAGGACATAAGGTTTAATCAAGTGTGTTGGATGTCAGTCTATTTTATTTCTCAGCATCTTCATTACAGTAGCTTCTAAGGAAACAATGATTTTGACGGGAATTAAGTGCACTGATTTTAAAGGCGCGCAATATGACCACTAATATTGGTATCATCATAAATTATGTTGCAATGCACTTTTATAAAATGTAGTCTCTACTGTTAATCACAATAAAATGTAGCTTAAACAATAAGCATATTTTATATCAAAGGCTGTGTATAAATAACCGCAGCCATTCATATGTGGTATATTTTGCCTTGTGGTGTATATGTAAATGAATATCCATGGAGTCCTATTAGTTGGCCCATGATTAATATTTCTATAAGGAATGCTTAACAACTTGTTTAGAATTTGTAGCCACGTGGCATGTAGATCATCATACTGTAGCATTCATTCTTCTACTAAAAAAAAAAAAAGATGGGGAGATATATTTAAGGTGGTGCTGTCGGTGGCATTTTTAGCTTGCCTCTGTGGAGCAATCCACATGATGAGGCACTGATAAAGTCACTTTGTCATGAAGGACTGTGTGAGAGCTGAGGGCGCTATGCTCAGGAGAGGCTGAGCTCTGGTAACACTTCTCCCCTGCCACCCAGGTGTTTGTGAGCTGCAGTGGAAAGCACAGTGATGTAGTGCAGCCCTTCGGCTATCTGAAAGCCAGCACCGCTCTCACCTGCGTGAATCTTTTTGTCATGCCTTACAACTACCCCGTACTGTTGCCACTCCTTGGTAAGTGTCTGTTTTAGTTCCCATGGCTATAAGGAACTATATCTATTCCCCTACAAAACTATTGGAATGACGATTTGTAAAGCATTTTTTGTTATGCAATGAAAATAGTTGGGTTTCAGATCCAAAGATTAATATGAGACAAGAGATAAGAATTTCAGCTTCTATTTCCTGATATGGTTTATATATAGTAACATACTGTACACACTACCGCTCAAAAGTTTGGCATCACTTTCTAACTCCATGGTCGTTCCTGATTTTTATTTATTTCTACATTGTAAAGCAAATGCTCTAAAGTCATCCAAAATATGGAATAATCTCCTTTGAACAGTTGATATTGAGATGTGTCTGCTTCTCCTGATCTGTAAAGCCTTCATAAAGGCTCTAATCTGAGGTGCTGTTAATTGGTGATTTGGGGAAATTTTGGTCTTGTTTTCCTGGGAAGGTCTTCATGAGAGCCAGTTTCATCATGGTGCTTGATGGGTTTTGCAAATGCACTTGACAAAAATGTTCTTGCAAGAACTATTACAGAAAGGCTGACCTCTGTCTTAAAATAACAACTGACTGTTGATGTTGTTG
Organism: Clarias laeviceps; assembly: GCA_030014305.1. Lineage (NCBI taxonomy): Eukaryota > Metazoa > Chordata > Actinopteri > Siluriformes > Clariidae > Clarias > Clarias laeviceps. Next base: position 17,079,109 of record JAQMYJ010000002.1, on the reverse strand, counting down.
TTACATAATTACCAAATTCCATATGCGTTATTTCATAGTTTAGAAATCCCCAGTATTGTTGTAGAAGGAAGAAAATAAATGACTAAACAAAATGAAGAAATTTGCAAGTGATCCCAAACTTTTGAGCGGTAGTGTATATACTGTAGTATACAGTACTGTATACAGTAATAGTCAAAACTTTGACATAAGTTTGATTGTAGAAAAATACTAGATTTTTTTCAAAACTATGATAAAACATGACATGACGTAATTAAGTAACACGAACAACATTTAACATCACCTGTTCATAGGAGATTATTGCGTATATTGGATGCCTGCAGCATTGTTTTCCAATGTAAATCAGGAAAGACCATGGAATGAGAAGGTGTCTCCAAACGTTTGATATATTTACATTTAAATTCATTCTTATCCAAGTGCTTTGTAGATCCTTATATACAGTATAGTTATATATGTGTGTTTATATGTGTATATGTTTGAAGATGTGTTAAACACGTTTATATATGTGTCAAGATTTGCGGTGGCTTGGTGGCTTGCTCTGTTGCCTTGCTGCCTCCAGGTTTGGGGAATTGAATCTCACCTCCGATCTGTGTGCGTGCACTTTGCATGTTCTCCACGTGCTTGGTGGGTTTCCTTCAGCTACTCTGGTTTCCTCTCACAGTCCAAAGACATGCACAGTAGGACCACTGGTGTTTCCAAATCGCCCATACTGTGTGTGAGTGTGTGGTGCTTTTGCCTTGTGATGAATGGTTGGCACCTCATCCAGGGTGAACCCACCCTATGCCCTAGTGTTCAGAAAAAGACCCTCATGACCCTACACAGTATAAGTGGTATAGGTAATAATGAATAAATGAAAGAACACTTAGTATTTGGTGGCATGTGTCTTTGTGATGCTTTCCCAGGCTTGTTTCACATCTTCTTTCAGTTGTTTGTTTTTGACAGCAGGGGGGCTTCCTTATCAGTCTTCCCTTCAGGAGGTAAACTACACGCTCTGTTGTGTAAAGACCGGATGATTCACTTGGTTAGAACAGGCTAGAACATTCTACTTTTTTCCTCCTGATGAAGTCCTTTGTTGTGTTTGCAGTGTTTTTTTTGGTCATTGTCTTGCTGCATGATGAAGTTCCTCCCAGTTAGACTGGATGCATTTCTCAGGAAATTTGTAAACAGAATGTTTCTGAATACAGTACAGCTTGTGTTACATCCTCAATGAGCTTAGTGAACAAATACTGATTAGCCCTTTCCAGAAGTAGCCATACAAGCCCAAGCCATCACTATACTACCTTCATGCTTGATTAGTGAGCCTATATGTTTTGGACCATGATCAATTATATCTTTGATCGCTTTGTTAGAGGTTAGTTTTGGTTCCAGTACTTTTTGGCCTCATCTTTTCTTTGGCATGAGTGGTTTGCTGATCATGTGCTGATCATTATTTAGTTCACACATTGCTTCTGTCATCAACTACTGCTGTTTTTCTTGGCCAGCCAGTTCGGTGACTGTTAGTAAATACAGAAGTGGTTTCTCTTTTTTCAGGACTTTTCAGATGGTTGTCGATTTTCCCTCTTTTCTCAGCTTCAGAATATCAGGAAATGAAAGCTGAAATTCTGATCCATCGTCTCATATTCATCTTTTGATCTCAAACCCAAATGTCTTATATGGTATACAGCAAGAACTAAAAGAATTGGCCTTGCTGTTCCAGCACTTACACAAAAGGACTGTAACTTCCTTATTAGGTTACTGAAAAATACTTGAATACCATTGCAGTAATAACACATAACAAATAGGAAATAGAGAAGTCACAAGTTAATGTGTTGAATTATTTTTTTCTATATTAGTATGTGCACATTGTGCCACATAATGAACCGTTCGAGGATGAATTTAATATTTTCTTACTTTCTTGAATCAACAGACGACTTATTTAAAGTGCACAAGCTCAAGCCAAACCTCAAGTGGAGACAGGCCTTTGAAGTGTACTTGAAATCCATGCCTCCTTACTTTCTGCTGGTAAGAAATGCAGTGCCACCCTGGGATGTGTAAACATTAACTTATATCTTTCAGTTTTCAGTATATATATATATTTGGAAATGGAATGTATAAAGAGAGACTTTTCTTTTAGTTTGGATTGATTTTATTATATTTATAATTTTTGCTTAATTATATTTACAGTATGTATAAATTATAAGGGAATGAGTTTAACTGTGAAGTGCTTCGGTTAAATAAAATGCAAATCTTAATGTAAAAAAAACTTGGGTATTCGGATACTTAAAGATTCAATATCGCTATCATTATTGGAGGAGAAAGGTGTGTATTGTTAAAAATTTAACTAAACACTGACAGCAAGGTTTATATTACAGTATAGCAAATATCCTAATGGCAGAGTAGCCTTGGAGCTATTAAGACATACAGTATTTATCTGTGGCTCTCTAATCTGACCCCAGTTAACACTGCTCATTAGTGTTTGCACTAAAGCTGTGTTGTAAAATCCATAATGAGGTTGAGATCTCATGCTTTGATGAAAATGACCTCATTTTGTCTGTTTGTGTCTCTTCTTCGATCATCTCTTCTTCTGTCTATAGCCCTTAAAGAAGGCACTTAGGATGATGGGAGCACCAAATCTCATCTCCGACAACATGGACTGCGGCCTCAGCTACAGTGTCATTTCCTACCTAAAAAAACTCAGCCAGCAGGTAAGCTTTTCCTATAATTTGCTTTTAAAAGCACACATTAGACATCAACTTTGAAAAAAAAAAATGAATGAAACATCAAAATGCATGTACATAAATACCGGAATATGGCCAAATGTTTGTGGACATCTGACTATTATATTCACATTTAAACATCTCTCTGAAAGCTGGAACAGGGCTGTGGGGATTTATTTGTTTAGCTACAAAGGTTAGGTATTGATGTGAGGTGAGAAGGCTTGGGACACAAACAGCATTCAGCTTCATCCCTAAAGTGTGTATTGGTGTTGAGGTCAGGACTCTTGAGTTCTTCCACACAACCCTTGACAAACCATGTATTTATGGACCTGGATTTGTGCACAGAGGGACTGTCTTGCTGCCTGGAACAGGTTTTGGCATCTTAGTGTAGAAAGGAAGTTGTAATGCTACAGTAGACAAACCCATCCTATACAATTGTGTTCTTAAAATTTTTTGGCAACAGTTGAGAGAAGACATACAGAACATATGGGTGTAATGGTCCAGTGTCTGAGGAATGTCGTACAGCCAAGGAAAAGCACTTAGTGCCTCAGTAAGTATGGGGTACATAAAGAGAGTGGGGAAAAAAATTAGTAACTTATCTAAACTGTTGGAGGGTGATCCATTGGAGCGGGTCTAAAAATAACCCACTAATGTCAGTGTCAAGGACAAATCAGTAAAGCAGCGTTTTGGTCAAATCTGAAGTTACCACATCTGCTTTTTTTTTTTTTTTAGGCAAAGATCGAGTCAGACCGGATGATTGTTTCGGTGGGTAAAAAGCCGCCTCAGGAGACCGGCATCAAAGTGAAGAATCACTCAAGTACATTGTCCCTTGCCCACCGGCGTGATTTCAAACAGCTACTGCAGGGCATCACAGGCGAGGTGCCCCTCCGCCTTAACGACATCAACCTCAAAGAATTCGCTGGGTTTCAAATCGCTCTCCTTAACAAGGTAAAGCCCACAGCAGCCAGCCATGATCCAGCCCAGGGACTCTCATCTGATCATATACTGGATGTCACAGATAAGAGTGTAGCTGGCCCATATAGGATGAAGCATGTTACATGAAGTTACCTGAAAACGTCATTTGAATTTAGGTTTTTTAATCTGAAAATTACTGTATGTCTAACTCCTATGCTCGTCCTAGGTTAATGAGTGGTAAAGTAGTTATTGCTTCGTATTACAATTTCTTTACAGGATGTAAAGCCCCAGGCCTATCGTAATGCTTATGATATTCCACGGCGGAATCTTCTGGATCAAGTCACGCGAATGCGCTCCAACCTTTTAAGGACCACTCAGAAGCTCATCAGGAGCCAGGATGAAGGTATGCTCCAAAGACGAACACAATGTTTGAATACTCATTTTTTTTTCTTTAGTGAATACAAAAACAGAATGAAGATATGGTTCAGGTCGAGGAAAAAAAAAACACAAACATTTGTGAACATTTGATAATGTGAATTTTTTTTTTTTATTATGTAATCTTGTGTTTTTTTTTTTTGTAGACTATTTGCATAGTATTCCTGTCGGTCAGATGGGAAACTATCAGGAATATCTGAAGATGATGCCATCCCCCCTTCGTGAGATCGACCCTGATCAGCCGAAACGTCTGCACACGTTCGGAAACCCGTTTAAACAAGATAAGAAGGTACTTCCTTCCACACACCCTATCTTCATTTATCAGCGACACTTACGACAATACTAAAACACAGTAGGTTAAATAGCACAATGGCTTTATTCTTTGGGCAAAACAACACATTTTACCATAACAGATTACACTTTTTTGGAAAATCAAGCAGTCATGTTTTTTTAATCCACGTGTTAGACTTCAAACATTATGTTCTTTGGTTTTGGTGTAAGATTCTATCCATCTAAACACAACAGAGTTTTCAGGTTGGAAATGTTTTCTTGTATGATCACAGGGAATGATGATTGACGAAGCAGACGAGTTCGTCACGAGCCCCCAGAACAAGAAAAGGGGAAACCCAACCGAGCCCAACTCAGGTGCGGCTCCAAAGAGGCGGCGGAGCATGTCCCCTCTACTGCGCCGGCCCCAAACCCCACCCATCATCAGCAACCATGTGCTGGGCAAAGGGACCACAGTGGTCCCAGGCCAACATGGTCTCATTAAACCCATCCCACTGCACAAAGGTGAGCCTTATAAAGCTCAGAGGTCTGGCTGAAGATATTCTGTTAAATACTTAGTAATAGACATTTAATTAACTCCGACTATCTTTGTTTCAGTTTGTTCCAATATACCTTTAAATTTTCTTTGAATGCTTAGAAAACATTATACATAATTTACGCAGGTTAGCCATTAAATGGTAAAGTAAATAACATTGGAAAATAACATCTTGTACAATGGTGCTTGTCAAGTGGTGATGTATAGAAGGTTGTAAGCGAACACTCGGGCCCAAAACTGATGCATTGAAGACCAGAAAAATGGGCAAGGATCTGAGTGACATTGACCAAGTCCAATATGTGATGGCTAGACAACTGGGTGATAGCGTCTCTGAAATGAAACATCTTATGGGGTCTTCCTGTGGTTTGTGGTTTGTACCTACCAAAAGTGGCCCAAGGAAGGACAACTGGTTAACTGGCAAAAGAGTCATGGGCACCCAAGTGATGTGTTTAGCGAAGGTTAGCTCATGTAATGCTAAAAAATGCTAAAAAAGGTTAATTCTGGCTATATGTCAGCTAGACTGTCCTGTACACTGCTGAAAATGCCTACAATGTGCACATAATCATCAGATCATATAGCAATGAAAGAAGGTGGCCTGGTCTGATTAATCACATTTTTTTACATTATGTGATGAGGATGGTCAGGAGACTATGTGTGTGTTGTTTACCTTGGAAAGAGATAACTCCAGGATGCACTATAGGAAGAAGGCAAGCCGGTGGAGACAGTTCGATCTTTTGGGTAATGTTCTCCTGGGAAACCTTGAGTCCTGCCATTCATGTGGATGTTACTTTGACTACAGCCTCCCTAATCATTTTTGCTGAACGAGTGGATCCCTTAATGGCATCGGTATTCCCTGATGGCAGTGGCCTCTTTCAGCACGATAATGCTCATCGCCACACTGCAAACATGGTTCAGGAACGGTGTGAGGAACGTGGCACAGAGTTTATGGTGTTGACATGACCGCCAAATTCCTTAGATCTCAATCCAGTCGAGCATCTCTGGGACATGCTGGACAAATATCATCCATGTAGACCCCACCTTGCAGCTTACAGGACTTACAGCACAGCGTCGGAGATTTTGTGAAGTCCATGCCTCGATGGGTCAGAGCTTTATTAATGACACAAAGGGGACCTAAACAATAGCCTAATAATAAGGGACTGGTTGGTATGTGTAAGCGTGCTTGGAGCGCCACCTGATGGCAGGAGTGTGAACAGATGTGAGTGAAATTCAGGCCGGAAGGTTAAGGACATTAATGGTCGTATCTTTGCATACTTACAAATGCTAGTCATTTTGAAACCATTTACCTGACTTTGTTTATATTGAGTGTCCTAGAATTTTCTGTTGCTGCGTACAATGCATGGCTTTTAAGATTAAGAAAATGTAGTTGTCCAAATGATTGGACATCATACAGAGGCTACTCTGACAATAACTGATGAGAAAGCAACAAACTAAAATACTAGAAAAAATTGTTACACAAACATTTTTCGGAGAGTGTTAGTTTGTTGTGTCGTCGTGTGTCGTCAGTGTAGCCTTCACTGCTGCTGGGATTATCATGTCACCATGAGTCTCTACAGTTACTAGAGTAATTCTGATTGGTTATACATATAATGTTGCTTGATCTTGGTGTCTCCCCCTATAGGAGTGGAGGGGAACAGCATGGTGGGTGCAGAGAGCAATGGCGAGAGAGTGATGAGTGGAGAGTCTGGAGACACCTGGTCTGGAGCAGTGGAAGGGGTCGGGGGCGGAACTGTAGCTCTCTCGCTGGAGGAAAAAGGAGGAATGAAGGTTACTGATGGAGCAGAAGAAAGCTTATTGCTGGAGAACAGATTAGGAGAAGAGTGTATTGAGGAAAAACCATCTGAGATGCCACAGAACTGTGAGAATCCAAGTCCTCCAGACGAGGACAGAGACATGGAGGGAGGTGGAGTAGACTCTTCTACACGGCCCACCATTGTTATGGTTCCTCTGGATGGAAGCAATGCTGAACTACGTACACGAGTCATCAAAGAGGTCCGAAAACCAGGCCGCAGTAAGTGTCTACATACTGCTATATCTAAATGATATTACACGGAAACACTGTACTGAGTTTCAGTAGCTTACTTGTTTTTTTTTTTATCTCTGCCTTTGGTAGATTATGAGGCAATATTCAGGCTGCTAGAGGAGGTCAAAGGACCAGTGTCAGTGCAGAGGTACTTTATCCATCACGCCATCAAGGAAGCAGCCAGGTGGGTGTCTGTTGGTGTTACATTCGATCACACACAAGCACACAATTTAAATAGCATTCCACATCATTAAAACATATTAACTGCAATTATCTCTGCTAAGGAATATTTCTCCCAAAAAAAAAGAAAAGTGATGAATAAGTAGAATTAAGTTCATGCCTAAAGCTGTTTGTCAGCATTGCATAGAAAATGTTCTAAACTGTTTTTGCACACAAAATGAACTAAAATAAAATGTGTGAAGATGGAGTTGGTGGCTTTAAGTGCCTTGGATGGAGCACTAGTTTGCCTGGTTGGTAACTTTTGTTGATGGGGGAGTGCTTTAAGAGACAGGTGGGACATGCACACTACTTACTTGAGTGGACCAAAAATATAGATCCGTAGGCGAAATTTATTGATTTAAGAGTATAAATTATACAAATCGATGGCGTTCGAGTTTGTGTGCGGACCATTTCTTAAATCCTCCCTCATATATGTCTGTTGCACAGTACTGTGAGGCACAGGTTACCAGCCATTCCTTATCCAGAGTTACTTACATTTTTTTTTATCTCATTATACATCTGAGCAGTTGAGTGTTAAGGGCCTTGCTCAAGGGCCCAAGAGGGACAACTTGGTGGTCGTGGGATTTGAACCTGGGACCTTCTGAACCGTAGTCCAATGCCTTAACCTCTGACCCTGTTGCTGACTGATGTTCCCTTACCTGATCCTGGAGTTTCCCCCATCCTGCACAATTTATTATTTTCTAAACAAAAGCATATCCTCACACTATTCCATTATAACAGGCACTACGAATTGAGCTAACATCCTGTTAGGGGGATATAATTACCACAAGAAGGGAAAAAACACTAGTCAAGGGATGTTTTAAACATACTTACCGTTTACTTCAACTGGAGCACCTGCTCATTTATGCAGTTATCCAATCATGTTGCAGCAATGTTTTTGGGTAATGTTCATATCGAACATCAGAATGAAGAAAAAAAAAGGGGCTGGTTTGAGTATTTCAGAAACTTTATAGAGTTTACACAAAATGGTGCAAAAAACAAAACAAAACAAAAAAAAACAAGCAAAAATCCTGTTTGAAGATGGTCTGCAAACCTTGTTAATAAACAATCAGAGGAGAATATCCAGAACTTCCAGGAAGAATAATAGTTCATATAATCAGTCTTGATAACTTTATATATATTTTATATGGTGAGCAGAAAAGCATCTCAGCATGCAGGAACCATCGAACCTTCAGGATTATGGGCTACACCAATAGAAGATCACATCAGAATTCACCCCTGTCTGCCAAGAACAGGATTCTGAGGCTGTCCAGTTTCAACGATCTTGATGCAGTATTCTTGTGTTGCACCTCAAGGTTTCATGTGTTGTGCATGCTGGGAGACTTGCATACCACAGTTGTAAAGAATAGATATTTGAGTTACTATATCCTTCCTGTCAGTTCTAACCAGACTGTTCATACTCTTCTGTTCTCTCTTATCAACAAGTTGGTTTCAGCCTGTGTTTTGTATACCTGTACAGAAAGGGGTCTTGCGTGTCCAGTCAAATGGTGCAAGAGGCTCTGAGTGAGCCTGGTGAAGAGCAGCATGGGATAAATGGGAGTTGGTATATTTTGCGTTGCCATAAAAGTGTTTATATATCGAAAATGGCCAGCTATAGGAAGCTAGTGTTGGAACCCAGTAATGAGGTGGTAGAGGAGCACTTGAGGAGATTAAGCAAGATTCAGGGGTAGACCAGCCATGTGCCATGTTGTAGTCTAGTCAAATGACAAAGGAGTGATGAAGCACCTTTTTAACCTCCATCTTCTCATCAGTGTATGTGGCAAAACCATCAGTAGCTAGGGAGGAGGGTGAAGGTTCAGAGGTGAAACAAAAATGCAATGGGTTTGCATAGGGCAACAGCAGACGTTACCAGGTTTCCCTTGTAGAACGACATCTTTACAGTGATCACTTCAGAGCAAAAGGTGAAGAGCAGAGAAGAGTGTAAGAGGAGTTCAACATCAACAAGTTGTGATTTCCTTCACTCCCATTCATCTGTCCTTAATTCCCTCCTAGAGATTAATGGAGATGAAGATTGCAACGAAAGGAAGGTCTTTGGTTGCTGGCTCAGGTGCTAAAGAGGAAAAGAGTTGTAGCTATGTGAGGGTGCTTGGAAGCTAGTGAGGTAGAAGAGGTGGGACGATGGATTTGGCAAGTGATGCAGAGGTACAGTATGAATATTTGATGATCCTTAGGGAAGAGTTAAGAGTTATACAAGAAAGTGATGATCTAAAAAGTGAAGTAGGGTAACTGATGAGTACAGCGCAGGGAGGTGAAGACAAGAAGGTTTCTTCACTTATGGTTTGGAAGGGAATTGTTGGCCAGGAGTGCAGGAGAAGAAAAGCAGGAGGACTGGAGATAGGATGGAAGGTTGAAGTCTAAAAATGAAGGAAAAGATGTGCCTGAAGAACTATTTTCCTGTAAACCATAAGGAAATTACATGCTATGCCTCCCTGATAAATGTGCATGAATTCAAAAATCATATAACTGAAAGAACTTAGATGTATACTTATGTATTGCAGTTGTGCATCTCATTTCCATCTCCAACTTGGATTCGAGCTAGTGGTACAAATGTTGGACTACTGTTTTTCTCAAATCTGCTGATTTTTTTCCACTTCAGATCAACTAAAAAAAAAAAACACTCTGAACAGCATGATGCATAATATTCTCCAACAATGTAATGCTCCATTACTTAACCTGCTGACTCTTTTGTGGATTTAAAAATAGCCACAAATTTGTTTGTATTACAGAAATTACTTTCAACACTATTAGCAGCCAAGGCCTTGTGCAAAGCACTCCTTAGCGAACAGCTTTGCCTTTTAGCACCTCATGCTTTATGTCAGGCAGTCAAGGCTGTGCATAAAAACTGATGCCCAAACCCATGCAAATATTTGCTTGGCGAAAAACCTACATTTTGCATTGAAAGGGCAGTTGACAGAATTAATGCACAAATTTGTGTGTATGCATAATTACGTGGCCGAAGGCTTTTCAACTGAATATTTCTTAACAGAAATATATTCCTCAACTACACACCTCGTTCCTGACTCCTACTAATGTACAAATGCACGTGTCCAACCTCTCTATTTGTTTTTTCTTTCTCTCTGTCACAGATTTAAGAAGCGTGTACTGATCCAGCAGTTGGAATCTGCTCTTGAGGACATTGAAGAGAGGCAAATGCTGCCTGCACAAGTTAACAACGTCCACGGAAGATAGTGAAGCGAATTTGTTTGGCAGCGAGACAAAAAAACGTGTACACGAGTGGAGATGGCGGTACGGGCGAGCATGCCTGTCAAAGGCCAACACTGTACTTCAGAATCGAAGAAAAGACCCGCAAGGAGAGATATGAGGCCGAAGAACTTCATTCTACCCGATGGCGGTCCGAGTCCCTGAAGTCGTGATGCATTAGAAAGCGCTTATATGGAAAAAGTTATAAATTAGACAATATAAGGTTCCTTGGCCAATTCAGCACATGAGACAGTCCATGAACACATACACACCCTCCAGCAAAAGCAGGTTCAGCCCTGAGAGACAAGAGATGATGAGACATCACGTAAAGCACTGTAGATGTCTGTCCACTGACGTAGACATCAGTATAACATGATGGGTATGCTTTTGAACAAAATATCTGTAGCTCATAAGGTTCAATAGCAGTCCAGGGACTCCAACCAGCCTGGCCACCATCCATTATTTTAGACCACTGCGGAGCAATAATCCTGTTATCAGTACAACAGGCTCAGTTTTCCTACACATAATGCAGTCTTAACAACTCTTGATACCTGACGCCCAATGAGATCATCCTGTGCAGGAAACGGGAGGTCGATTTGTCTCTGTGTTTGTGGTAATAAGCAACGCTAAGCAACATAAACGGACCAGTCGATTCGACGTATTGAAAAGCTTCATCAGACTCTGTGCAAATTCCCTAGAAACATGCAACACATCGTTTAAGCAATAGATTCAAATGAACGCCAGGCCCAGCTGGCACCACAACGTCACTTTTATTCAGGCCAAATAAAACAGGGATGTAGTTGTTGGGGAAGCTTTAGACCCATTCAACATCATCTGTTCTTCACTGGAACATTTGTTAAGACTGTCATCGGCTACTTTTCACATGCAAAAGCTACCTTAGTGACCACATGGTTGTTCGTTTTGTTTATTTTTGAAAGCAGATGTATACGACTTTTTTGACGTTCATAAATAATATAGATTATTTTTGGATGGTATTCTTACCAGAACACGAGAATATTTTAAGAATTGTATAAAAATTTTTGTAACTTTGTTATTATATATAAATGTAAAGTTTTATGATGATTTTTTTATTAAAAACAATGAAAAAGAAATAAACATTATAAATAAGTGATCTTTGAAATATTTTTAGCATCCATTGCTCAAAGAGGAGTTAAAGAAAGCTTGTCAGGACAGCCTGAGGCCGCTTTCCATCATACAATCGATCATGGTAGCCTGTGGTTTAATATAAAGATGACTGGAGAGTTGGTATTTAATTAGTTACATTAGAAGCAGTATAGAATGTGTGATGTGATTTTGCCAGTTTTTGTCTGGCTTTCACTACGCTAGACAAATAAAGCCACTGTGTTTTTATCCTTTCTATATTGATAGAAAATGGTGAATAATAAGGATAAATGTAATGATTCCATTACTGGAGGCAGAAATTTGCATTGGTACAAGTACCTTCATTATTAGGGCCCAAGCACTATGACAACAGCCTTATGGTGACATAGTGTGTGTGGCCGTCTTGTTCTTGTTGGGTTTTTTTTCCAGTATCTGAGGTGAATGTCATGGTTTCTACTCAACACGAAGTCAGTAATTTTTGGTTGTTTGCAAAACTCACCCAATGGATTTTGATATACTCCTCCTAGGGGATTTTTATGATCGCCACCAAACCGGGGCAATATAATCCCAAGATCTAAAGATCTCAAAAGCCACGGCATAAACTTGTGTCAAAAATTGGCTAATAACTTCCTGAGACATCATATTGAGTGACATCACATTATCATAGTTTGATGCTTTTTAAGTATGATTTGTTGCCTGAGGGCAACACCATGCCATAGAGGGTTAAAAAGCACACAGGTTGGAAGAGAGACAGTAACTTCCTCATATATCATTTAATAATGGTGTTGGTATTCCCCTTTAAATACAAACAGTGCCCACTGTCGCTCTGGTGTGCCGGGTGGCATTGGCGCAGGTGCTTGGGCCCAATCATCATTGCTTGCAACTATATTTTTTGTTAATATAGCACATTCAAAAAACAGGCATAAAAACGTTTACTAAAGTCTAAACAAATCAGCTTGAATAGCTTTCTCTTCTAAGTCTCTTCTCTATGGAGTTCAGGTCAGGTGAGTTAGCTGGCCAATTAAGCACTGAAATATCATGGTCAGCAAACCAGTTAGTGGCAGTGCTGGTTCTGTGGGCAGGTCCTTAATCCTTCTGGAAAAGAAAATCAGCATCTCCATGAATCTTGTCAGCAAACAGGAGCATGATGGGCTCTAAAATCTCCTGGTAGACAGCTGCTTTGACTTGAAACATAGTGAACCAACACCAGCAGAGGCCCCCAAAATCACAATAAGCTGTGGAAACTTCAGACTGGTCTTCAAGCAACTTGGATTCTGTGCCTCTCCACCCTTTCTTCAGAGTCTGGGACCTTGATTTCCAAACAAAATGCTAAATTTACTTTCATCTGAAAAGGCCACTGAGCAATGGTCCAGTTCTCTTTCTCTTCAGCCCAGTTAAGACTTTTTGGATGTCTTCAGTTCAGCAGTGGCTTGATAATAGGAATGCAACAGTTGTGACTCCAGATTTACTCCACCCATTGTGAAGCTCTCCCAGGTTCTTAATTCGGCTTTGCTTGATCATCTTCCTAAGTCTGCTGTCATCCCTGTTGCTTGTCCACATTATTATACCACACTTGTCCCTTCCAGTCAACATCCCATGAATATGCCTCGATACAGAACTCTGCGAACAGCCAAGCCTTTCAGTCATGACCTTCTGTAGCATACCTTCCTTGTGGAGAGTGTCAATGATCGTCTTCTAGAAAACTGTCAAGTCTGCAGTCTTTCCTATGCCTATACTGAAGTATATCGAGGGATACATTATATTTATACTATATAAATAGTATTTTACTCAAACTCAAAATAGTAGTATTATAAGTAATATTTTAAGATACTGGCTGTATCCATTAAAATTTAAGTAAGAAAAGGCTTGAAATATTTCACTTTACTGTACATGTAACGAATCTAGAGTTTCACTTTTTAAATTAAAAAACACTTTTTCACTGTATTCGAATTTTTCGAGATGCACTGTATATAAGCAAAAAAGCAGAGATTTATAAACTGTAGGAAAATGTATATTTGACTAGTGTTTAATTTGATCCTTATGAATTTTAGAGTCCAAATGAAGCATAAAGTCCCGCTGTTGAGAGTTAAAGGTAGGCTCAGTGGTTTTTCAAGTCAGAGCACTATTTGTAACATTTGGAAAAGTTCCTGTCATATTCTGGCAGATTTTTAAAAAATGTGCTTGGAAGAGATCTCCTGGTGTCTGTAACCCCCCTCAGGCCTAGTAAAAGGAAGTAATTTTCAGAGTGTGGCTTTGGCAAGAAGGTGGTTATATTTGTTTGAATTTGCAGTTGCACTGGGACTGAACAGTTTCCATGTCTTGCGACTTCTACCCACAGCTTTCCACATACCAATGGAAAAGCTTAACCACAAAGCTACTGCTGAAACTATTAAAGGATTTTTGTTGAGAAACAATTGTGTAGTTTTAAATTGACCTCCGGGAGCTCAGTGGGGGTTTTCTGTTTAAAAGGCTCAGGATAATAGCCTTAAACTATACTTCTTTTGAAGGACCACGCTCTGAAAATACAAAACTCTAGGTGCAGGTCAGGCAGGTAGAGGAGACCTGGAAATGTTACACACTCATTGCAGTTCTACATTAAACTAGCCCTAGAATTTATAATAAGATAGTTGACGTGCTAAAGGTTAAAAAAAAAAAATGGTGCGTCACAGCCTGCCAGGACACTTTCATTGTACCTTGGCATACATTTACAAGGCTTTTGAGAGTTTTACTGGTGCTCTGAACATTCTTCGAAAATATGTTTGGTGTTTTGATGGTGGTAGGGAACGGTGATGTCTTTCATATGTGTTCAATGAGATCTGGAGAGTGTAAAATCCAAAGCATAATATGCTATAGTCTTGACACTCACCAGTTAATTTGGAGAATGATGTTCCTGCAATAAAGCTCGAGAGAGTTGTAACGCTTCAAATAAAGCTCCTTTATTATTATTGAAGTTGTAAATTTATGCCAAGGTGCATGGAATTGATCTGGCAGCTCATGGCGCAACACCTATATGGTGGGAGAATGGGAGATTTGTCATCTTAAAAAGGACTTATCTGAGGATATCTTCTCTTCTGATTTGCAATGATTATTCTATAAAAGAAATAACACTAGACCTAAAGTCGACTTTACAAAGCTGATTAAAATCATCACCTGGATGCTGCTGTCTTTAATGCAATTCAGACTCAAATTATTAAAAAATGTATCAGGTATTGGCCTTTAATGTGATTTAATGAGTGATACCTAATCCCAAAGTGTAAAAACCTACAAATATGTTCAAAACAAGAGTACTGTACGACTGTACAACTAAGCTCTGCTTTTTACTATTACAGTATATAGTTTACATATCTGGAAAGCAGATATGGATTTAATAAAACTGCAGTTAAAGCTAATAAATGCAAATTTTTTAATGCATAAAGTTAAACGGTATTCCTAAAAATAAATAAATAAAAACATTCTAGGCTAGAGTAGCTTAGCTATCATTAATTAACTGAATAATAAATTGTCAGACAATAAATTGATAAACAAGTAGAAGTGGTTGTCGATGGCATGGATGGTGATCTTTCTGTTAAACTGATCGTTCATCCGGTGGTTATATTAAAAGTTTCAAAATAAATATTACAAAACACTCAACCAATTATTTAGGATATCGTGCCAAACAAAGATTTGAATGGATGCACGGAAAAACCTGAAGACATACCATCTAGTGGTGCAGGCATAAAATTAATATAGGGTACTTAGATTCCGTCTCTTCAATGACTCGCTACGGATATGACCGGGCAGAATTTAATTAATGTAATTTTAATTTAAAGCTTTAGATGATGAGTGTATTTAAACCACACCAACAAAAATGACCCTGACAACACAACACAATATTTTCCCCCCTGTAACCCATCAACCCATCCTTACATGTAACACACAAATACATACAGTACACACCAGATATCACAGTGAAGAGATGTCCCGATATGCTGAAAATGAATCCATCTCTTCAGTTGAAATTAGTCAATAAAATCTCTGATTTTATTGTTAAAAATAATCAGATGCAATGTAACATAAAACAAACAAAAAAAAAAACATAACTTTTATCCACCCAAGAAAAATAATAATAAAAGGGGTGTACCATTAATTTCCCACAGCTCATTCACAGTATTGTTAGCATTATTAGACGTCTTTATTTCTTATTTCCCAGACCAGGCATCAATTTAGTAATTATACTAACCTTAGCATTATTTGCATACCAAAATCTATTTTGTAGTCCGTCAGTCATAAATAGCATTTTAACAACAGTAAAATTAAATGGTCCGTAGTAGTTATGTCCTTTGAAAAGAGTGTGGGGAGAAAAACAAACTTCAGTTAAACATGGCGGCACAGCAGGTCGTGTGGCAAACTAAACGGTTATAGGAGCTGGGATTTGGGCCTCTCGTGAAAAAAAGAATGGGGTTTGTCGCTTCTCTGTGTGCCGCCTGATTGAATACAGTGTATCTGTCAGACGTTTTAAGACAAATGTATCAGCTGTGGAAAAAAATTATAAAAAAATGAGGGGTTGGCACAGTCCATAGATTTCAAAGTAGTAACCACGCTGAGATGCAGATTTGTACAGCATATTGACAGAGAGGAGTGAAAGAAAAACTTGTTTATATGCTCATTCCAACCGAGGAGCTTACTGATGCAGAGGAAGAAAAGAGACGGCAAAACAAGCAAGAGGAACCTCTTTCAAAACTAGTCTCAGTGAAAGTTCTCCAGCTTGCGTAACCTTAGGGGATTGGATGGCAAAGCCTGAGGAGAAGCAGTAGGAGCCTCTGGCTCGGGTGAGCTGAAGAGCACCCTGCCTCGGTGATTAAACAGGTAGAAAGACGGGTGGTTTCTCAACGTGTCAAATGTCCTGGCGAAAAAAAGAAAAAAAAAAAAGAAGGTAAAGAGGTTTATATTAAACAATGAAAATGATTAAAACCTCTCTCAAGAATAGTTAATTTTTTACTTACTTGTGTTTAAGCTCTGAAGACGCATCCATGTCTTTAAACTCACCCGAGATGTGGACTATTCCACAACATGTAACCACGAATGCTAACAATGTCTGTAATACTATCTGTAAACATAAAATATATTTTCAAACAGTTTGTGTATTTATTTGCTTATTTTCTTAAACATTTTAATTACAAACTTAGAAACTTGGGAGGAAAAATCTTACATCTATTGGAAGAGTTTCATTCTCTTTTTCTGTCAGTCGCATGTATGATCGATCTGGAAAAGAAGAAAGAGGAAAAATTTTATTACGGCTTGCCTGATTTTAATAAACAAATCAGGGGACAAGAACTGATTACAAACAAATAAAATAACCAACCTACAATTCTTGCCTTATATACTTAATATAATTGTTTGAATTTCATACTTGGCATGCATTTTTTGGCCCCAATCCCGTTTTACCCGAGTGTTCACTCCAGTAACAACCAATGTCACTCTCATACTAACAATGCTTAATGTCAACAGCTTTCACAGTGGAGGCTTGTGTTGGTGCACCTTAATGTATTCTGCATTCACAAACAATACCCAAAAAAATAAAATCAGACACAGATGCAGTGCTTCATGCCTGTGCTGGACCTAAACCTCAGCATTGCCAGCACCCAAGTAGAACACTTTGCAAAAAAAAGTACAAGATTTATTAATTGCTATCAACTACTTCTCAAACCAATGCTGACTGCAAATTGGAAATATATATCAAATATACTGTCAAACTCAAGATATGTGTAATGTGTATTCTCCACACACCTCTGTGCACACTGAGAACTGAGGACATAGCAAAATTAAATGATTTTGAAATTAAATGTTATAGAAAGATTCTAAACATTGGATGGGGACAAAGGATGACACATGAAAGAATCTGAAGAGATCTCAGGCAAGAAAAAACGCCTGTGCTAGACCTGATACTTAGTGTTGAGATCTTAGGCAAGAAAATACTATTGGCGAAGTTATCAAAAAGCATAAATTGGGTCTGTTCTGGCATGTATGCAAAATGAGAGAAGAAAGATTAATCACATTGATTATAGAGAGAAACAGAAATTGAAACAGCGAGTAGGAAGACCAACAGGAAGATGGACTGATGACATCAAAGAATGGCTAGGAGTAAGAGAATGGACAGCAATAAAATGGCTCAGGAAAGAAAAGGATTCTGGGAAAATATCAGGATAGTAATGAAGACCACCATTGGGCTCCATGGTCCCTAGATGGACTACAAAGATTCAAAAGATAAATAAATATAAATATTAAGCTACAACTAGGTAACTTGACTATAAAGATTTTTTAACAGAATAGATAATGGAAATAGATGTTCATAAAAATCAGTGTGTAACGCGTGCTGGTTTAATCGGACAGTTTAATGAAATTCATTGAATAATGATTTGGTTGAGAAACTGCATGCTTTAGTTTAATACTGTTAAATCATTCACAGACACTTTAACTAGCATGACAGTCCTGGTGCATGGGGACAGAGCTATTAGTCAGCAAGCATAATGCCAGGCACTTGTTTAGCCTAGTGTTAGCTGAGCTAGCTAGCCCTAGTGACACTGTCAGCAGGAATAAATACAAACACTTATTAATATTTTCATTACACGGCGAGCGATAATATGTTTCTATAACTGCAGCATAACGACATCGTCATATATTGTTATTTAATACCCTATTTCACCATGAAGCTACAAATGCAATGCTAAAAACGTTAATCTACTTCAGGTCCATTGAGAGCAGCCACTATCTGTCATGCTAACTCTCAGACTAGCTTCACATTAATGTTTTTTTTATTTTTATTTTTTTTATCTCACATGTTAAATATCATTTAGGTCACCGAATTTCAATTAATAAATCATTTTCACTCACGCTGAGCCGCCGAAAAAGCTGCATGGGCCAAGGCGAACAATCCTAAACCAACAACGCCTTTCCAAAAGGACGAAGCCATTTTCAAGTAAGCGCAGTGCACTGCTTCCAGTCGGCTAAAGCGAGCCAGCTGTGTGAAGCCGGCTTCAAGAACTACTTCCGGTTACTACTTCCGCTTTGTATCCGCTACTCGGCAGGAAACAACAAGGGCCCTTAAAGTAGACTTCTATATAAGAGATATATTTCTCATGGTTTATCCTAGGGTCAGTGTCGGATAGAAATTCTAACAAAAGAAAAATACTCAATAGTAGTTAATGTTAGCCTTAATGTTAATATTTTCCTCCTGATGCCACCAGAGGGGCTCAGTATTAAAGTGATACATTTACATTAACGTGGTGTAAAATATAAGCACCAGATACTTAAAAAAAAAAAAAAAAAAAAACTTGACTGCAACATATGTTTGGAATATCTGGCTTAATAATAATTGGAAGTCAAATCTGTCATCTTTTGCAAATCGTCTGCAAATATCCTTTATAGGTTTATACCTTTCTGCACAGCATCAGATTTGATTTATAATCACCTATATACACTACCAGCCAAAAGTTTGGACACATCTTCTAATTCCATGGTCCATCTTTCCTGACCTTTATTTCTTTCTATATCGTAAAACAACAATGAAGGCATTCAAAATATGCAATCATCTCCTTTGAACAATTGATATTGAGATGCGTCTGCTACTTACAGTATGCTCTGTAAAGACTTCATAACGGCTCTAATCTGAGGTGTTGTTAGTTGGTGATTTTTAAGGCTGGTAACTCTAAATTAACTTCTCATCTGCAGCAGAGGTACGTTGTGGTCTTAATTTCCTGGGATGGTCTTCTTGATAGCCCGTTTCATCATGGTGCTTGATGGGTTTTGCAAATGCACTTGACAATACTGCCCTTGCAAGAATTATTCCATAACTGCTGACTTTCACGTCTTAAAATAACATATAGCAAATAGTTTTGAAAAAGAAAAATCCAGTATTGTTCTAGAATGAAAAAAATATATATCTAAACTTGTGTCCAAACTTGGGCTATGAGCAGTGAATATGTGCAGTAGTTATTGAGTAGCTAATAATGTGAATGCTAGTTGCAATAATCTATCTATATCTACAGTATATACAGTATATAAAATCGAAATACTGTTTGGGCAGTTTTATGTCATACTGTGGGCGTATCACAGGCGTACCTTGCCTACCACCCAGGTAGGCAGTATCATCATCGACTTTTAAGTCATACTTCGATCGTGTCTCAGGCGACAATAGGTAGCGTCGTCTACGGTGAAACAGGTATGTCATTAGGTTGAGCTCATAGCTCCTGAAACCCTGGATCAGATTGTAAAGATTGTGTGGAAATGGCGCAAACAACAGGCAGAAGTAAGGGCCGCCAAGGCATTGGAGCAGCATGAGGAGCGGCAGCGAGTTGACTGCGCACTCCATTCGCAGGTCATGGTAGCACATAGAGGTCAGGAACTGCACACGGACAAAGCTGCGGGTAAACCTCATGTACAAGGGTGGAGCTGTGGGTAACGGACTTATAGGTATAAAAAAATAACATATGCAAGTACTAGTCATAGTACATACAGCACTTGCAGGTTTTATAGAACTGCAGGATGATTACAGATGTTACAACAATGGAAACATCAGCGGCCTAGTGTCAAGTTCTGGGTAATAGTTGTAAGAAAAGAGCTAGCCTTGAGCTTTTTGGTACAAACGATATTGTAACTTTTCCTGGAATGAAGGAAGTTGAACAATTTATGACTGGGATGGGAGGAGTCCCTGATGATGCTCTTTGCTTTACATAGACATCTAATGTGGTGACATTGTTCCATGGCAATGCCAATTTGGCACTAGTGATGGGTTGAGCATTTTTAACACTTTTTACAGGGTTTTGTCTTTCAGGCACTATGGAGCTGCCAGAGCTGACATACCACACTGAGATGAAATTGCTGAGGGTGCTCTAAATGGTGCAGTAATAAAAACGTGTTAATATCTGGGGAGAGGGTTGAATTTTCTTCAGTTTCAGTTTCGATTAGGAAGTTTTTTGCCTTTCTAACTAGAAATAAAGTGTTATAGTGCCAGGACAGAGCGACACACATATGGACTCACAGGAACTTGAAGCTGAAGACTTATTAGATTTCCAGCCTTTTTTTGGAATTTTTTTAATGAGGTGTGTGGAAGCATGGAAAAGACTAAAATGTACCCCAGGACCAGTGGAGGAAAATGATTCTTCAAAGATTCATAAAAGGTTTTTAGCTTCCAGGATAGTTTTTCTTAGATAGGGAAATCCTGTTGTAGGGTGGTACAAGGACAACCAAATGACCCTTAATGGTTCTTTCCTTATTTTTTTCCTACTTTCTACTAATTACAGTACTACTTACTTACTACTTCCTTAATGGTTCAAAATGTTCTTAGAGTATAGAATGATTTTGCTGCTAAAAGTAAAGAAATATAAATCTGTTAAAATAATCAAATAAATGACAAGAAAGTATTTAAATGCATTACTATGTGTGACAATTTTTTTTATTCCAGTAATTACTAAATTATGTCAGTTACTTTCAAAATAAACTAACATTGAAATTGCCAGTGCACAATATATTGTGTGTTTGACACAGATTTCAGTAATTGCTATAATTGCTTCTGATAGTCTTTGACGTCTTAGTTTACTTCAAAATCGGCAAGGGTTCAAATGGCAGTTGTTCCTTATTCCAGTGACTATAAGTATTTCCTCATCTGTATAGATATTTTAGCATTGTCTTTTCTCTAGGATGGATCATACTTATCATTTACATTTACATTTAGGCATTTGGCAGACGCTCTTATCCAGAGCGACTTACAAAAAGCGACTTATCAAAAGCTTTAGATGAGTTATGGAAAGTGTAAGAACTGCCATGGAGTGGCCCTGTATGACTCGAACTGAGAACAGTAGCTCAAACTAAAAAAAGTATAATAATTATTATTATTATAAAATACCATGGGGATCAGTCTCAACACCTACTGCAGTTTGTATAGAATAACTTGTGAGGGTCTACTTCTTGTCATAAGATATGATATGATAAGATCAATCTTTATTGATCCCAAGGGAAATTGCAGAGGAACAATGGCTTTGGAGCAAACATCAGAGTGGATGGAGGGGGAGTGACCAGAATAAGCTTTAGGCCCATCACATTAAGGCCTGTCTTGTTTATTGGAGCAACAGAAGGTGGATCATCTAGAGGAGCAACCACAGTTGTTCCCGGTGTCTGAATCAGTGAACTGGCGAGGACAGACTCATTAAACCTATTAAAGAACATATTTAATTCATTCACCCTCTCCAAACCTCCACCCACCACTGGACTAGTGCCCTGTTCAAAACCGGTAATGCACCTCGCTGCCTCCAAACCTTACATATGTTACTCTGCTCCATGTTGCTCTCCATGTTTTTTCCATATTTCTCCTTAGCTGTCTTAATCCTAAATGAAGGCCTCGACGATTTCCTCATGACCTAAATTGTATTTTTACAATTGATGCAATATTGTGAAAACATGCTTTCAAGATCACAGCATGAGTTCAGGTTTGCAAACTTCTATACTACATTGTAACCAACTCAAATTGGACCACAGCCAAATTCCTGTCCAAACCCATTAAATAATGATATATTCAGCTTATATATATATATATATTTTTTTACCCTTTATGATTTGTGCATATACATGAAATAAGGCAAATGTAATGCTTTTGTTATATGATGCAGACTTATAACAAAGTGTGAAAGTTCTTTCGAAATGTGTATGACTTGTGGTATTGCACAATATCAAAAAGAATACTTAAAATCACGTGATCAATATATTTCAAACAAAAGTCCTATGTAACTCTTCTTTGAATAAATATAGTGTTTGGCCCCACTTTACGTTTCTTTTTTTTTCTTTTTGAGAATCTGTTTCAGTTTGCCTCCATCTTTTTCCTTTTTTATTTTCTGCTCTTGTGCCAGCCATGTTCCTTATTCAAAATAAAACGATTCATAGTCACGTGACCATGTACACATTTAAAAAACGCTTCGAAATTTTCATGAACAAAACGCATATTAAAGAGACTTCCAGTTTATTTCATTTTAACGCATTTATTACGACAGATTTGTCACGTTATACATTTTTTACCTAAATAAATATTTTAATAATTGCTTAAACTATTAGCGATTATATTTTTTATTGTCATTCTTTGAGGTAAAACAAGAAAAAAATCAGCTTCACATGCGCATCAGCCGCGCAACAGCGCAGGAAACGTAATCCAAAGGCTTTCCCCGTCTGGTGACGTCGTCGAAAATGGGGCGGGGCCAATACTAGAATCAGGAACAATCATCACAAACTCGAATTCGCCTCCTGCATGTTATTTTCTGACCAGTCATCAGACCCGTGATGTTTTAACCTAAGGGAAATGTTAACATGGGCTCTCGGAGGAGACACCACACCGCGCGGGAAGCTTGGAGGAGACTGCCTCTGTGCTTTTTGGCCAGCCTGTCAGCTTGCTTGTGCTTTTGCAGAGCAGAAGACAGTTCTATGGAGAACATCGTGACTGAGAAAAAGGCTGAGGAAAGCCACCGACAGGACAGTGCCGACCTGCTCATTTTCATTTTACTCCTCACCCTCACCATCCTGACTATATGGCTGTTTAAACACCGTCGGTTCAGGTTTTTGCACGAGACTGGGCTGGCGATGATATACGGTGAGAGCAACATGTCACTGATCGCCATCTGCAGTGTTTAGCTTAAATTTGGCGCTAGCTACAGTGGGTAGCGTCGCTTAGCTAGAGTCGGCATAAACAAAACGCAGACCCGTAAAGTAATATCGTAGAGAAACGCAAGGACCGTGTGTTTATGTACACTTTATTACGACAACTGGTTAAAACCTGGATGTGCTTTAACAAAAAAAAAAAAAAAAAGCCTAAACACCACTGAATTCACAAGGCCATGAAGTGTAAAGCGCTAGTTTGCTGACTGGCAGCCAAACAGCTTTATAAAATCTTAAGCTTATATTACTGTAAAAGCAGAGTTAGTTAATCTTTTTCTGCCCTTTTATTATGACCTGGAGCTTGAACTTTTTGGAGAATGTGTAGCTAACCTGTAGATAATTATTCGAGGAAGTCTCTTGCCTATTCATGAGAACACTAACACACTGTTTACATGCTGATTAGGATTCTGTGCTGACTTTACACTGATGTATAAGATTAACATAATTTCTGTACATCTTCACCATCACTAGAATCATTTTAATAGGCAGTACTTAAAGGACAGAATGCTAATTAAGAGCACAAAATAAGCAAAACTGAGTCTAATTCAGGTTTCTCAGGACAGTCTCGTGTCTGGTTTCTAAAGATCCTGTCTGTCACTACTTGTAATTCAAAAAACATGATCCCGTTTGTCGTCTGTGACTAGGACTGCTGGTTGGGGTCGTGCTGCGTTACGGGATCCACGTGCCCCGTGACATCAGCAACGTTACCCTGAGTTGCCATGTCAACGCCAGTCCGCCCACGTTACTGCTCAACGTAAGTGGCAAGTTCTACGAGTACACGCTGAAGGGCGAGATCAGTGCCAATGAAGTCAAGGATGTCCAGGACAATGAGATGCTTCGTAAGGTAAAGCAGAAACGTGCACACAGTCAGATTAAAGTATGCTCAGGACCTGACTTTTCAATCATAATCGCATAAAAACAACAAAATCGTGATAGGAACCTGTGCAAGTATGTAATTACAAACAGCAGCATTTTGGTATAAGTAATACACACATGGTAAGTGGTATATGCAAAAACTATGCATAGTTTTATGTGGAACAAGAAATATGTTTATTTATGTTTAAATTACTTTCGAGGTGCTAAAATAAATATTGGCAAACCTACTCGTAATGAGATCAGTTGAGGCAGTATTTGCTGTTAGCCTTGAAAAATTCACTTAAATACTAAATGGTATATTTAATAGTTATGGAGCACAGTTTAAATCGCAATATGTATCAAAATAATTGCAATGTGATATTATTATTTACATTTGGCAAATCTGTTTTTCAGTGCAGATTTGTTCCTTAAAAAAAACTCCCCAGTCAGTTTCACAACCGTAATAGATAAACAATGATCAACCATAAGAGTAACAACACCAGATGAATTGAATAACATTAGCAATTATAGTCCAGTAAACACTTGACAGGATCATGGGCAACTGATGCCCATCTACACCCATTCGGACCAAAGGCTTACCTGTTCGGCCTGATAAAACAGAACCAGCAAAGCAGCACAAACAAGAAAGTCAATGCTGGATACAATAGAAAGATATCAGAACACCCAGCACATCACAGCCTGCCATGCATGGGGCCTAGCAGGTAAAAAGTGCAACAGTCCCCATGCATGGGGCCTAGCAGGTAAAAAGTGCAACAGTCCAAATTTTCCAGATTCCAATCCAATTGAGATGGGATGTGTCAGACAAACAAACAAACAAACAAACAGGATCCACTGAGACCTCACCCTGCAATCCAGAGCTCAAAGGATCCAATGCTAATGTTCTGGTGCAAGACACCACAACGCACACCCAGAGGTCCTGTGAAGCCATTTCCCAAGGGGCCAAAGCCACCCTGGCAGCACAAGGAGAACCTAAAATCTAGGTGGTTTTAAAAATATCCCTATGGTATATTTATTCCCTTCAGGTGCATTCATGGTTACTGAAATTAGTGACTGAAAGTCATTTCTGTTTGTTTTTAGAGAATATCTCAGATGGATATTATAGTGTGGGTCTCGTAACCAGTAAGACTTCACTTGTCGATATAAACCTTTTGACCATACTTTGTGCCGTTTTTAGAATTGTAGCATAACCACATTGTTTTAGTTTGGAGAAAGTTCTTAATTGATGAAAAGGAGAAACAAGAAAAACAAAGTTATTTTGGATAAATGTGACACTTTGAATAGGTGGGGGTGAAAGAAGTAATTCAATAGCAAGCCTTCCTGTTATGTAGGTTTATATATACAGTATCAGGTAACAACTTCTTTATAAACAAATGGCACTTTTGAGCATGACCTAAATATTCCCTTGTGGAAACTGCACTTATTATGATGCGTTGAAGATACAAAGCTGCACAAAAACATTGTCACCATGTGGGACAGATTTTCACAAAGTACAAAATGAGTCTTAACTTTATTTGGTATAGTTTTTTTTCATGCAGCACCCATTTAGTGGCTGTCTGACTATGTTGTAGTTTTTGCTATGAATTTGTTACTGACCAGATTTCAGACATTTTTTTTATTCCCCTGCTCATATACACCGGCATACAACATGTGATGGCAGTGTGTTTATAATAACATTACAATTTTATCACAATACAGTTTTATCACAGCATCATAACTCATTCTGTTTCAGGTGACCTTCGACCCAGAGGTATTTTTTAACATACTTCTGCCGCCAATCATTTTTCATGCGGGATACAGCTTAAAGCGGGTATGCCCTCTTCTTTTTATATTGCATTGCAAAGCTTAGATGAAATGCTTACATTCTTAAGCAAGCTTAATTTCTTGTTCCTCAATGTAAAAGATTGTTATTTAATTTAATGTAACTTTTCTCATTATTGTATGTAAGACTCTCTGTCTTTGCATTACAGAGACATTTTTTCAGGAACATGGGCTCCATCTTGGCTTATGCCTTTTTTGGAACAGTGGTGTCCTGCTTCATCATTGGGTCAGTGTGCTTCTCAGGATCTTTCCTGCAGCAGCTCTTTTTGGTGTCTGAAGTTTAAAACATGAGTTGAAATGAATGGTATTGTCTTTGCAGCTTACTGATGTATGGCTGTGTGATGCTTATGAAGCATACCGGTCAGTTGGCCGGAGAATTCTTCTTCACTGACTGCCTGTTCTTTGGTGCCATCATATCAGCCACTGATCCAGGTGTGTCTTAAAAGCTTTACAACTGTCAAATTGGGATTTGGATCATGGGACTTGGAGATGTTTTATAAAAATAAATCAATAAAAGTAGAAGTTAAACTACTTTTACTTGGTATTCTTGTTTCATATAAGATCATACAGAGACTATCTAGTAATGTTGTGTTACATTAGTGTAGATAAAGGCAGTTTTATACTATGTGCAATAACCTTTATTTAAATATCCAGTGTCTGTATGATATGACATCATATGTTTATCATATCGTGAGTTGTTCATACAAGTTCCAGAGAAGGGTCTTATGAAGTGATATTGTCCACAAAATCTTGTCTTGTATTTCAGTGACCGTCCTGGCCATCTTCAACGAGTTACAGGTGGATGTCGACCTCTATGCTCTGTTGTTTGGAGAGAGTGTGTTAAATGATGCTGTTGCTGTGGTGCTTTCATCGTAAGTCATCCTTCCTACAAGAATTGATATCTAAATACACATACATACACGTATACTATATGTATGTAACAATGAAAAGTTTGGATGCACATTCTTCTTCAGTGTTTTTTTTAAATTATTTTTAACATTGTGAATTAGTACAAATCCATATTATGGCAAGAAACACTTAAGTGAATTTGAAGAATCGAAAATATATAACATATTTTGGGTTATTTTACAGATTATTGTTGATTGCATAATTCCATATTTTTTCTGTCATAATTTCTATGACTTCAGTCAGTAAAAAAATATATATATACAGTACATCTATCTGTCAATGTGTTTTCTTTATTTTCATGACCATTTACATTGGTAGATTCTCACTGAAGGCATCAAAACT
>JAQMYJ010000002.1:17029399-17040384 GCA_030014305.1 Clarias laeviceps | reverse complement strand
CAAAACAAGAAGCGCATGCGTGATACATGATACTCGGTACTCGTAAACCAAGACTTGTTCGTTTTCCAAGTAAAAATGTATTAAAAATCTTTGCTTGTCTTGCGGAACACTCGCAAACCGCGTTACTCGCAATCCGAGGTTTCACTGCCTCTCCTTCATGGTTTTTCATACCTTGTCGTATTATTGAGTTTCGTATAATACAAAGGCTAAAGACATGAAACATGAGACATGAAAATATCTAAATCCCGGTGTTCTTTAGTGTCATTAATCTGCAGATTGTTACACACACTGTTCCTTGACCTTGCTCTCCTGCAGCTATCTTAAGCCCATCCTGACTCACAGCGGGCCGCCACTCACCGCCACACTGCCAGCCTGCTGCGGCCCACTGGCCCGATGCCTCACCAGCCCACAGGCGTGCGAGGTCAGCCTCATGCACAACAGAATATACTCAATGACCTCCCACTGAAAGGAAAGCCTTGGCATTTTTTGCATTTTCATCAACATTTTTGTGGCAGCAATGCTCATTTTCTTGCCTGCAGAGTTTCAACAGCAAACTTTGAGCTACAGCCACCTTACATCCAACACTTCCCCTTTAAACTCAATCCAAGGTTTTTGTTTCCCGTCTTTTATACTTTCAGCAACACTATTTTGGAAATAGTAAATCTTTCCATAGAAAATGTCTCCAGATTCTTTTAAAACCTGCTAAAGAATAACTTGGGTATATTAATTCACTATTAACAACAGACCAGTATTTAAACAAACTTTTTTTCCACCTCAAGCAGCTAAATGAGTTCCCCTGTAGTAACAACGTTTTTGAAAATGTTCAAGATTTATAGGACTTATATCTGGTCATGAAATGCAAACATTGCTGCACAGGGAAAAATAAGACCCTAGATTCAATTTTGAGAAGATACACAAGTTTACATATTTGTTACCCCAGACAACAGGCTGCACAGCAAGACAACAGCAAGGATTCTTAATAAATAAAAGAAATTCTTCATGTGGGTAACAGCACCACCCGAGAAAACACATGACCAAACTAGGACATTTTGGACATTTTGCAGGATACATCTTTAGGGTGGCGCAGTGCTGTAGAGTGTAGCACGGTTGTCTTTCAGCTCCAGGGTCTCAGGTTCATTTCTGACATCAGTCTGTTTTTTTTCTCCACCCTGAATGGTGATGGATTAGCTTCCCACCTACGCAGACTCACTGATTGTTTAGTGGCTATTACCTTTAAAAGAACAATGTCTTCCACAGTACTTTTGTTGTTTACTCCAACATAGTTGACTTAAATGAGTGAACTTCATGTTTTGATTAGAGTTAAGTGCCCGTTTAAAAAATGCTTTTCAGTTCCAATAACTGCGCTCTTACATACTTCACTGATTGCTTCATCTTCTCCATGCAGAATGAGGGCCAGCTGAAGGACGATGACTCAGACCTGATCTTGAATGATGGCGATATCAGCCTGACGTATGGTGACATCACGGTTAGCACAGATGCCATGGGTGCGCGCACGATCAGCATTCCGGCTGGTGCGGCAGGCGTCCACTCTGAAGACGCTCTGGACCGAGAGTTGACCTTCGGTGATCATGAGCTGGTGATCCGGGGCACGCGTCTTGTGCTGCCCATGGACGATTCAGAGCCGCCTTTACGCCACCGGGATATTTGAGCTGCATGGAAAAATCCTGAAGCGAGTCAAAGGCTTTCTTGTCTCTTTCTCTTCACCACCAACACCACAGTCTGGAGCATTTTCTCTCTCTCTCTCTCTCTCTCTCTCCTTCACTCTCTTCCCCTCCCCCTTAGCCCACTATCCTCTTTCTGAAGTGGTTGGTTTGATGTCTCTACCTCATCATTCTGCTCCTCCAAACCTGACTTGTGAAACCTTGTCAGTTCTTGCCGATCCATTTTCTGCATTCTTTTTTTTTTTTTTTTTTCCCCCACAGCTTGAGTGTTCAGTTTGGCATCTTCAGGCATTGTGGCATTGTCTGTCTCAGAGAAGAGAGAGAGCAGTGCTTTCCTGTCTGCATACTGTAGTACAGTGTAAAAATAGCTGTGCATGCTAGTTCTTGCTTTTTGTTGGTGTGTGAGGCCTGGTTTAAAAGGGATTTGTGCTTAGGCAGTAACAAAACTGTTAAGAGTCTTAGACTTTTAAATCACCTTCTTTACCTGAGGATCAGAACAGAGGTGTGGTGGCTCAGTGTTTGTTATATGTGGTTGCAATCGAGTGCCTGTTGAATGTAATTTCTACTACTTCTTGGAGCAAAGCAACACTGCCATCCACTAGAGGGAGGCCTTGTATTTTGATACTGAACTCATCTGTGCGATGTAGGCTTCAAATTGGAAACGAGAGAATTGCTGTAGTTTTGAGAGGCTATGGAGGGATGTCAGAACTCACTTACTGACCTTTGACTGTGACTTTGGAGGACTTGCACCTTGTTATACATGTTCATGTTAGTTGCAGTAAGTTGTTCTTTTAGAGAGAGTCATGGTACAAAATCTGAGTTTTTTTTTTTTTCTATTTTATGTGCATTTTCTAAAAAGTCACAACATCCTTATTAATTTTACCATGCAGCTCTAAAATACTGAAATGACACAGCATCATTCGTTAAACAATGAATGATTAAAACCATTGATCGACTGTATTACTAATATAAACCAAAAAATAGAAAATACTTCTTTTTATATATATATATATATATAAAACTCTGCTAACGCAGATCTGCAAGCATACAAGAAACAACCAATTTTATTTGTTTTCTTTGTAGGCTTTTTAATGTACTAACCTTTGCATGGTGTGTGCTGTGTGGAGATGCATTGCTTTGTGATCTCCCTGGGGTTTTTTTTGGCAGCATTTTTTAGTTTTATAGCTATCATCCAGGTCGGTGTGTAATCTTGTTACAGTCCAAATTATATTTAAGTTTTTGTTTTCTTTCTGAGTAGAGAGGCAGAATATCTGAATGATAATTTTATGCATGCTATTAAAGGGCTGAACGAACATGTATTAACTGTTTAATTATTTGTACTCGGAGGGAAAAAATTATAGGGAAATGGAGTATTTCCTGTTTGAATGTAATGTTAGGGTGTGGTGCAGTGACGAGATCAGCGCTGATGTGTGCGAATGCAACTGTGCGTTTGGTACAGTTGTATGTAATGTGATACTGAATGTGTGTATATGACTGTATAGTGAATTATAAGATGGATGAATTTTTTTATATACTGTATGTTAAAAAGGAAAAATGAGTTGGGGGAAAAAAAAACATTCCCAAACATTTTTGGGTTGCATTCTTGTTTCTTAAAATCCAGAAGTGTGTGTGCGTACTCAAAATCTGTTTTTTTTTTGTGTTTTTTTTCCCCTAAAAAAGGATGTCTGTTGTTTTTGAATGGAAGGTGCTGGCACCCATAATGCAATGGGTCTCCTGAATGATACAGCAAAATTAAACACTGTCTGTGTTACACTGTTGCTGTGGATGAAGGCCCATAATGAATAAGGTGAAAGTGAAGGAGATGCAGAAAAGAAGATTGAACAAGGCTTTTTAGAGTAGTGCTTGCTATCTCCTGCTGTGCAGGACATTTTCCCAGAGGGCAATGTAGCATTCCTGCAGGCCTGCCTCTAGATAACATGGCTCAAAGAATGGGGTGTTTCTACTTGCATCGTCACAAGTTGAAGGAATTCAATATAATTGCAGTTTTTGCACTTTGTTTTCTTGCCTTGTTGACATTTTTTTTACAATCTATTCTATTTATTTAATGGTCTAATGGTAGGTGAATTTCAGGTAACAAATAGACCTTCTGTTTGGCTGAGATCGTGTTTGCTTATTTGTCGTGTGACTGAGGAGTTTAGTCAAAATGCCATTCTTAGTAAGTGCGTCACCTTGAAATCTTGAAAAGCAGCAATCTAGCAATGCCAGTACTGGCTACACATATATGAGCAAGAATATTTGCAGAATTGCATTCAGTGTGTATATGCTTGTACTCTTCTGATTGGTCAGTTTACGCTTCCAAGTGTAAATTGTCCATGTATCTGTGAGGGGAAAGAAATTAGCTCAACGTGATAGAGTTAAGGTGCAAAAGATTATTTTTGTCTGTTGTTACTGAAATCTGCTGCAACTAGCCTAAATATTGGATTCACAAAAAACGGGCCACTTAGGTACTTTTGTGCTTTCTGTACATTGAAATGGCACAATATATCCCTAAAACAAGTAAATTTTTTTCTCTCTAGTTTTGACCTTTAGTTTAAAAAAACAAAACAAAACAAAAACTACTTCTAAAGTGCATACGTCTGTGTCCACTGTCCAGCTCTACTGTTCTTCTGCTGGGTGTCCAGGATAACTTGCAGTGTAATCAGCTTCAGTGTCCGTGGCCACTAAAACTCTTCTGTAGGTTACAGCATAGCTTGTCCCATGTATTTGACTTGTAACAGAAAGAAGCAGATCGGACATAAAAGATTTGCACATGTTGTGTTTTTACTGATACTTAGCTGAGTGTTGCAGGTACTGATTGTTTACATGTGTAAATATGATCATCTGTTCATGTGCGTGCAATGATCAATAAATAAAAGCTTGTGCTTTCAACTAAAATTCTTTATTGTTGGCTTTGGTCTGAACCGATCAGTTTGACTATAGCCTTAAGTGCTGCCTGGATGATTCAGCCATGACATCAACCGACTCCTTTTTTAGCTAATCTGATATTGAATGATCCCCAGAATTAACTCAACTTTTCTGTGAAAGTATGAGCAATATCCATGACTGAAACATTTAGGGTAAATTCACAAGCCTCAGGAGCACAAACAAAGTAATGAAATATGCTTTTTTGTGTGATTTGATGCATTTCCTAAAGCAGTATGTATTGGAAACTTTTTGTAATGAACAATGTTTTAGCCTGCACTCATATTCTTTGTGTGTGTGTGGTGCAGATTTATTCCACAGCTGGAGAATTGAGTTCTCCAGCACATAAAAGATGACTGTGAATATACCTAATCCGCAGCAAGAGTTCAGGTAATGTGCTCCATATATTGACAGAATGATCCACAAGAATGCATCTTCACTGGGATGGACAATTTATAGAATCAGAATATTGTTTTCCAAGGTTTTGGCTGGATTTTGTTGAGCTTGCACTGCCAGTCAAATATTTTAAGGCCTATATATTTAAGGACTTCTTCTTCTTCAAAAAAAAAATAAAAATAGTATTAGAGATATAACAGAGAATAAAGTGACTTCAGACAAACTCATCGGATTGGAATTTGCATGCCTGGGCAGAGGTATTCTTGCTGTGTAATTTTCAGTCTTGGTATGCTTTCCTGTCTGGTAAACATTAAAGCAACAGCAAGACAATATAATGTTCATGTCAGAGAAGGTTTATACCAAGTAACAGGACACAAGTAGTTCAGTGAGTCATGGTGGTGCATTCCCCGAATACATTAAGTTACAAATACTGGTAATATATACTCTATTTTTTCCATTAGAGCTCATGCAATTAACAGCTATAAAGTATCGCTTTTACATACAGTATACATAAAATGAAAAGGATTAAAATTTCCTGAATTTGAAGATATTTAGTCTCTCCTAAAATTCATCTCTGTTTTTTTTTCTTCTAAAAATCTCTTCTGCACAGTTGATATTCAGATGTGTCTGCTAATTATGCTCTGTAAATCCTTCATACGGCTCTAATCTGAGGTGTTGATAATTGCTTATTTCAGGGGCTGGTAATTCTAGATGAACTTCTCTACCCACATTGCCAGAACTATCACTAACTGGTTTGCTGAGCAAAATATTACTGTGCTTAAATCTGAGCCAAATCACCTCACCTGAACTCCATAGAGATTCTATAGAGGATGAACACCTGACCCAACAAATACAGACAAGCTGAAAGCTGCTATCAAAGCAACCTGGTCTTTAATATCCTTTCAGCAATACCACAGGCTGATCGTCTTCATGCCACACTGATGCAGTAATTTGTGGTAAAGGATCAGAAGTTGTACATTTGTGTATTGTACATTAAATATTAGCAGCACAGTGGCGTAGTGGTTGTTAGCACTATGGCTTCATACCTCCAGGGTCCAGGATGCAATTCCTGCCTCTGGTCTTTGTGTACGGAGTTTGCACATGCTTATTTAGTGGGTTTCCTCCAGGTTTCCTCCCACAGTCCAAAAACATGCAGATTAGCCTAACTGGCGTTTCCATATTGCCCGCAGTGTGTGCATGTGTGCTCTGTGATGGATTGGTACCCAGTCATATAGCCTGTAATCATCAAAATAAAAAAGTGCTTGAAATATTTCACTTTAAATGTAATGAATCAGAAATACATTAGTTTCACTTTTTAAAAAGAATTACAATAATTAGAAATTGTAAATTTTCCAACACAGTTTAGTTTTTGAGACACACAGTGCACCATGCACACATATACATTTGTTGAATTGAAGCTAGGGACAATTTCCCTAAATGGACCCAGTGCAATTGGCACGTGTTTTGCATGGAAATTAGTGAGAACTGGGAGTAGGGAAGAAACTCATGTGGAATGTGGGAACACCACACAGACAGCAACACGAACAACATTTTATTTTTTTTCCACATAGACCAGGAAGACATAACCGTTTATGTCATGCATACACAGATACGGCAAAATAAATAAACACCAACTGGTTTACTGCAAACTGACGTCTTTAAGGCTCAGGTTATGACTTGATTCATGTTTTACCTTTCTCTTTAAACCTTGCTTAAAACAAAATTAGCTTTTTTGCTTTAAATTACTGGAGCTATGTGTCTTTTCTCCCTTGCTGAGGTAGAGGTTGTAAATTCCAGGCTGAAGTCATTGTTAGTGTGTACATAGCGCTTGGATTTCATCCCGGTTTTTTTCCCCACTCGCTTCCCGCACGCGAGCTTTTTAAGCGGTGCGCGAGACACAAACCGTTACAGCGCGCGCAGGCTGGAGGACATCAACATCTACCGGCTGAGAAAAACAACTTCATTTACACAGCTTTACATTCAGGTAAGTTTTATATTAAAGTTACTTTTTTTTATCCTTCATGTATAGCGTCTTCACATGAAACCCAAAAAATACTTTAAGTCTCTTGAATTGTCCCCGCGCGCGACTGACAGTTTAATTTCCTCAACAACGCTAACGTTAAATCTAATGTAGGGGTTAAATTGAGGATTTAGTGCGTCCAAGTACAAGGGTGAAATAAATTTTATTTAAAATTTTTTATTTGATGTTATATAATCTGATTCGGTATATAAAATGAACCAACGCTAATATGTTTATCTTAACAGTGTGGTTTAATTAAATAGCTGCTTTAATAGTACATTAATCTTCTCTGAACCAAACTACAGATTAAATGTCCAGTCATTCAGTTCAAGAGAAACCTGAAATTTTTTTTTTAATTAAATATGTTAATTACATAAAATATCAAACGCAATTATCTATCTATCTATCTATCTATCTATCTATCTATCTATGTATAATTTAAAGGATTCAGACTATCAAACAAATTTTAATATTACCAAAGATAACTATAAAATTCAGTTGTAAAATGATTTCATTTATTAAGGGAAAAAAATGTCCAAACCTGCCTGTCCCTATGTGAAAAAGTATGTGCCCCCCCCACCCCCTTGCTTGATTTTTTGGAAAGCTGAGTTAAACTTCTCTTCCCACACTCAGGCCTGATTACCGCCAGACCTCCTGAATTAAGAAATCACTTAAATAGAACCTGTCTAACAAAGTGAAGCACGCTAAAAGATCTAAAACATCAGTCTATACATCAGTCTGGAAAGGGTTACAGTGTCAATTCTACGAATTTGGGACTTGAGCGATCGTGATGATAACTTGGAGCATCAGTGAACCTTCCTAAGAGTGGCTGGCCTAAAGAACCCAAAACAACATCTATAGACCAGCATTGGCTCACTTGACTCAAGGGCCATCTCACATTTGCCAAAAAACATGGTGATTATCCCTAAGAATTTTGGGCAAATATTTTGTGGACTGATTGGAAGTGGCCAAAACACATTGGTGCTCATTTAAAAAAAAAATTTTTATACTTATATTACAAACAAAATGTGCATACCAAAGAAGCTACTTCTAAAATTTATGCAACATGGAAGTGACCAAACTTGCTTCCCTAAAAATTTCAAGTTGCTAACTTCAGCTGTTTTGGAAATCTAATTTTATATGTTCTCCAAAAATGGCCATTTTTCAGCATTATACTGTCTCGCTTCAAACAATAATAATTTAAAAGGGAAATTATTATTTTTTTATTCATAGTATTGATATTAAAATTGATGTAAACATCTAGAAGTATTTGACCTTTAAAATTTGTTGCTTAAATTTATACATTTTAAAAGCTTGAAAAGCAAAAAAAATTGTAGTGTCTGTAACCTTAACAGTTTTGGACCAAATTGGCCAAGTTTCATCTGAATGACAATTAAGATCATTGAAAGATTTGAATTCTAAAAAAATTACAGACACTTAAAAAATGGCCATGAAATTGTATTTAGCAAATGTGTGTGTTTTTTTTTTTTTTTTCCCTTTAATCTAATAAAAATATGAATGTGTATGCATATTTACAAAAAACGAAGCATGGAACATGAGATAAGAAGTATTATGAAAAATGGTGTTGTAAGATCTCATCTGAAAAATCACTTTTTCACCTAGGTGAGACACTTTTTAGCACTGATACTATGTTTTGGCGACAGGTGTGGCTCCCATTACATTTGGCATGAAATTAACACAGGTCAAGTGCACTTGCTGTTGCGTTTCAGATCATTGTCCTGCTGCATAACCCAAGTCCACCTCTGAATGGCTCAAAAAAAACAAAATTAAGGTTTTGGATTAGTTTAGTCAAAGTCCAGGCTTAAATCCGATTGAGATGCTGTAGCATAAACCTAAACAGGTTAAACCCTCCAATGTGTCTGAATTAAAACAATTAAAAAAATTAAAACGATTTATTGCCATATCAGCTTCTCAGGCTATTTCATGGCAAGATTCAAATGAAATATTAAGCTGGTTTATTTGAACCAGTTTTATATTATGTTAGAATGTAAGTGATTTAGAGAGTTGTGGGAAAGTAAAAAAAGATATAATAATAATAATAATAATAATAGATAAAAATTTATAAATATCACATTATAGCATGGTCTTGGCCAGAAGAACAAGATTTTACATTAGATTCTTTAGGTGCACTTTAGATAGAAATTGAAAGAGTTTTTCTGGTTTTTGTCTTGCAGAATATGTTTTTTAAATCTTGTTCTGGTAGAAATTGTTTTCTTATAGTATTAAAACTTGGGCATTCCAAAAGTATGTGTTTTATGATTAGAATAGTTTTACAGCGCGGACATTTTAGAGCTTCTTCATTCTTTCAATTTTGGAAAGAAAATTCCTCCACAGTGATGTGAAAGATTCATCTGCAGTTATTGAAAATGCTTGATTGCAGTTTTTGCCACCAATAGCAGCACAACCAGTTATTAGGTTTAGGGGGCAATTAGTTTTTCACATATCTTATCTTTGTGTAATATTAAAATTAGTTCCAACCATCCATCCAAGAGTCTCTGTAGTCCAACTAGGGACCGTAGAGGCCAGTGGTGACCACCGTATTTATTCCCATTTTGTACAACTGTGGTAGGACCTCCAGTCAACATTCACAATATGGGCAATTTGTAAACAATATTTTGGCTAATCTGCATGTCTTTGGACTGTGGGAGAACATGCAAACTCTAAGCACACAGACGTGACGTGGGACTCGAACCCAGGACCTGGATGTGCAAGGCGACAACCACTAAGCACAGGAGAAAGACTAAACAGGAGAAACAAATACATTTTCAAGGCACTCAATCATTTTAAAATCATGTTTTCTGAGACCATAACTGCAAATAATCTTGATCAGGGCATATAGACCTCATTAAACTTCATATAGCTTTATTTCTTCTCAGCTAAAACCATTAGCTTATTCATCCCTAAAAACCTTTACACACCTGGATGTTTGGCCAATACAATGACATCATGTCTCTTGGCATAACCATTACCTTCTTTTATATTTTTCCTCCCCTCTGGGTTTTTTTTCTCATCAGTCCTTTCTGTCATTTTACACCTCCTCTGATTCTCTGATCTTTTTGCTTTGTGTCTGTAGAGCACATAACATCAGGGCAACATCATCCTTGCAAAAATATTTGCTTGAGGTTGAGCAGTTCATCCATATAAGGTTTGTGCTGAGAGCACTGTTTGTACTCCTGGCTTAAGTGATTGAGAACTTTTTGGAACACAATTTGTGTAATTAGTCACCAAAAGAGCTTCCAGCAGCTGGATTATCTCATTCTCCCATCATGCTCTTCTGCGCTCCACTAGGGAGAACCTCCATGACTACAACTCAAGCATCCACCCTTAGCACTGAAGGTCCTAATTAGGTAATGTGGAGCCGCTGAGGCATGTACTGGGGCATTCTGTCCTCTGGGGGCAGAGTCGGGTTCCTACTGTTGAACCTATTGTCCATTATTCCTCTTTATCTGACAGGATGTAAGCCGTATGACTGTCCAAAAGCGATAATACTAAAGAGCTCCTTCTAATATTACATAACTGTATTGTGCAAGTTCAGCTCACCACAGAGGAATGAGAGGGGATAAGCCAACTTATGAGGACCTAAGCTAAGTGGAAAGAGACACAAAGACCTTTGACAAATCTTAGCACAAAGAGTCTAACTCTCATATACCTATAAGAGAAAAAATTACCTTTTTTAAATGGGTTTTTGATACAAACATCTCTATAATTTTTTTTATCTTAGAGATGTAAGAGTGAAATAATGCATTTATATGCATATGAATAAGGTTTAGTAAACTATATAGCCTATCATACAGGAAGCATGTGCTAACTTCTTAATTTTCCTGACTGGTTGAAATATGATAGAAACCCAAATCATATATATATATATGGGTGATTCCATCTCAAATCAACCAGTGGAAGAGAAATTTTCCACCATCACTTCTCAGATTTTGCTGATTTTTTTC
>JAQMYJ010000002.1:17011415-17027666 GCA_030014305.1 Clarias laeviceps | reverse complement strand
ACAAATATTTACACATTAAGGTTACTGAAAGTAAAAACAGTTGAAAGTCAGAGGACGTTTCTTTTTTTGCTGAGTATATATCTTCAAGTTGAGTGTTTAGTGATACTAGAACTAATTTCAGTAAAAAAGTGCAACATGCCTGCCATAGTGAAGTCTGTTTATTCGCAACAAATAAATGATCAGTGTTTAAATTGCTAATAGATATTTCGAATAACACAGATTTCCTCATTGCTCAACTTTAAATCTTTCTCATTGATGTCCGTACAGTAGTTCAGCATGATTTCCGCTAGAGGCACTGAACTGGGCCGTGGCCCCTTGGCCTTAATCCTTATCACGAAAAAAAAAAAAGAGAATTTTTACTGCTAAACTTTATTTTTCTGCTGAATTTAACTGCTTGCTTTTTGTATTGCCATATATTTTCTTTCTTTTTTAGATTTTCCCTTTTTGAGCTTGAGTATCTGTTGTGCATATTAGATTTAAGCACAGAAACCCCCACTCCCCTAGTTAGCACATGCATACACAGCCTCCTGAAACACTACTTGTTTTACCCCATGTCCACTGGGAATTGCTCAGCTCCTAAAGATCTCACACATCTGAACTAAACCCTTCTTCGTGATCCTGTCTGATTCTTGTCTCAAATATGTTGACCTTCATAATCGGTGTTTATAAAAGTGCTGCAGATGGTTCCTGACAGATCTGAAGCCGTGACTCTCTGTGTGTGGAGGGGGTAAGATAACAGATGAGTGAAGTGATGTTTATGAGTTGGGCCAGTGGGAGTGAGCAGGGCTATTTCAGGCCTTCAGAAGGGATGGTCTCAGCAGAGGACAGGTGGGATGGCAGATAAAGCTTTCCATCTCTATTGTATACTATAGTATCAGCTGCATATCCACCAAATGACTCATTTGGGCCAATGTCAACATTCCAACTTTTCAGAAATGTTATATATGGAAACTATGTTTATACACATATATCTTCACTCAAATGTCATCATAACTATATGGGCAGTTAGTCGTAGACAATGTGGGGTCTGTGGACCAAAGGGACCATGAAACATGCAATAGCATTTGTTTTCTAATTAGTTTGGTATTATTATTTTTTTGTAAAAAATTTACAACCACAACTGTGAATTAATGTCAACTTGAATTTAATGACAATTTTGATAAAAATGTGTTCTGAGTGGATAGTTGAGAAGTTATATCGAGCTAGGTCTTTAGCTTATTAAGTGTAATCACAAATGAGAGAGTGCAAAAAAGGTTAAATAAACTTGAGATGTGACTTAATTTGTGATTATAGATTAACGCATCAACATAAACTGCAGATGAAAAACATACTTAATAATAAAATTAACAAAAATGTACATTACCCATTTCAGACAATATTTGTTAGAAGCTAATTCAAATACTTTTGGACCTGTTTCAACAGTTAATCTTAAAGGCATGATTAAGTTTAAAGTTGTAAGTCACAGTGCTATAAATAAACAGCCAAGTAAAGGTAAGCACTCCGCTATTAATGAAATGATGAGACATGCCCTAACAATCTGATGCACTGGTGAACTCATAAATCATAATGGCTTAAGGATAAAACATACCCACTTAATCCACACACAGACACAAATAAGTGAAACATTATGCTTGATAAATGATAAACACATCTGAACAGTAAGAATATTGTATAAATAATATTTGTGTGTCGATCCTAAGCCTTTTGTAAACAGCTGATCTGATTCATTTCAGTCTGGTACACAAATGTCGAGAGATGCATCCCTGTGGTCTAAGTCCCCGCTACTGAAATGTCTCTCTGCATTGATGTCGTAACAAAGGAATTTCATCTCCAACCCCCTTTCTATACACTCCTGTTCCCCCTCCCCATTTGTCTCAATCCTAACATGGTTAGACCATGTGCTGGTTTCAGTTATGTTAAATCCTGGGACAGTTCAGAGTATTTGAGGGTGGGTTGAAGTCGGGGTATGCAAACAGACAGTGAGGTATTGGTGCTAACTGGGGGCGGGTGTGGTTTTCACTGGGCGTATATATATATATATATATAAATAAGTGTGGGGATACGTTTTTATTTACTGTCTACACTGACTTCCTTGGTCCAAGAGCTTTTCTCATTGCTGGAAAACAACCATGACTTTCTACAGGCACTCAGGTAAAAAGTGAGATATGGTTTGGTTAGTAGAGCATCATGCAAGGATGCTGGTGGTTGGACTTTTCAAACCTTAATTCTGTAACTGATTACCATGTGGACTATAATCTGCTGGATTCTGACTATATCAGTATTTGGTATTGCATTTGTGCTGTGGTTGGAAATTTATTCAGCCGGTCATCACTTCATTGTTGTTTTTTTCCTGTAAAGCCTTAAATCTCCAGATCTTAAATCAAAAGCCTGTGTAACATTAATTAGATGTTTGTTCAGATGTGGTGGGTATTGTTGAATCTTAAAGGTTTGGATAATTATGGTTTCAGCAACATGTAAACAAGCTGTAATATATTATATATTATTAGATGTCACTATACATGTGTATCTGGTCTTTGCTTTAGATAAAGTACTTTCTTTTTTGGTTTTGTCTGTCATTGCTGTCTTTTCCCCAGTGACCCAGTTGAAACCTGTGTAGACCTTTTCACATGAGCCATGTTCTTCCCTCTGCGGCACAATTGGTACTCTCTTAAATACTCTGGCAGGACACACCAAAAAAGATCACAGGAGCATGTGTGTGGCAAAGCCAAATGCCCTTACAGTGTTCAGGTCACGTAGATGAGATTCAGATTCAGATTCCACAATGACTTTAAATTTACAATGCATCAAAAGCTCAGTCCCAACATACTTACTAGTAATATTCACACTGAAGGATGGAACTAAACTGTAGTACAGTGCATTAGAATTGCTAGCGATGGGAGGGTCACCGATTTGTCCTGGGATTGGACGCCAATGTTATGAAGACTCGAAGGTAAATACTGCTGCATAGAGAAGAACATTAACATTTGGAATGTCAGTGGTCTGGATAAAATGTTTTAGCAGTATCATTTGAAAAGTAAAAACTGAAAAGTACAAGAAAAGAGAATAAAAGAAAGGTTTCTGCTGCCTCTTTTAAATGGTTCATGCATTTTAAGTAATAATTTTTAGTGTATGCTTACTAAATTATCTTCACTTATCTATAAGATTCACTTACTGTATATCTTATGGAGCGTGATAAAATTTTTTTATTTAAAATATCTTATTTAACATATTTACTAAGTATTACCCTGAAGAGTGACAAGAATTTGGAGTCAATAATATTGCAAAATCATTAATTGAGCATTTGAGGCATTTTAATCAAGCATTTTATCATGTTACACATTAACTCATAATCAAAAGTTGAGATGTTTGGATCTACCGACATGTATTCACTATTTTCAGATGAGCTAACACATTAGTGAGAACCATTCCTATTCATTACTGAAATTGAACATTATTGTTCATGGAAACTATGCACAGTAGGTGTCTTTCATGGAATTATTAATTCTACTTCTAAATCAAATTTGATTTGATGATTTGATAATGATGAATGATTTTTTCATCTTAGTATAATGTCCTGCTAATGTTGTTTTGATTTCTTCAGAAGCTACTACTCTGATCTATGGGCATTATGGGCTGTTTATATTATACTATACACTACCCTCCATAATAAGTTAACACACAGAACTCTGGGAACACTGATAGACTGTTGAAAGGAAAATTCCACTGGGATAAAGTAGCCTGTCCTTTAAAAAGTACAAACGCTCGTGTCAATGGCCAGAATATTTAGCTATTAAGTGGGGGTGTAAAAGCTAGTTGGAACTCATAATTGTGGGCAGTTGGGTCGTGTCCTTTCATACTTATCTCTTGGATGTTTGGCATGTGGTTGCCGGGCTGTCTGTGAATACAGCCAACGTGGAGGGAGAATGGATTAGCCTGAAACCATTCATCATCCCATTCTCATCTTTCAGGCATAGCTTTAGTGGAACCTCTGAGTCACCACCACAGATATACAGCTGTAATGTCATTGTATTTTCTTTCACAGTTTAAATAAAGCTGCTGACATTTGGTGCTGCTAATACAAGCAAACTGACACTTCTTGAATTCATGAATGTGCCAAGATAAATGTTGTTTTATTTTTAAATACTGTACCATCATCTTAAATATAAATCTTTTTTCGATATCCCTAACCTGTACTGTACTGACCTCTCGAGGACACAAAGCATTGACTCAATGATGGTATCAATATAAATTCTTACATTTAAACATTACATTTAAATTACAGAGTACTGGCAAACTTTTAAAATTAAAAAATGTTGAAGAAAATCTTTTTTTTTTCCTCCTGTCTGATGTCACTCAGGTCCACGAAGCTATCTCAGCTCCATCATGACGGAGCGCTTCAACTGCTTCTACTGCAGAGAAGACCTGCATGGCAAGAAGTACATCCAGAAGGACGATAAGCATGTGTGTCCCCGCTGCTTTGATAAGCTGTGTGCCAACACCTGTGCAGAATGCCGACGACCCATTGGAGTTGATGCCAAGGTTTACATCCTGTTTATTTACCAGAGAAATACTCTGACAAGTGATAATCTATGTTCAAAAGTGCATGTAATGTAGTGTGTTTAGCATAAACAGCTGATGCCTTAATAGAGTTCTCATTCGCTTTATCTTTATCTTTTAAGGAGCTGACCCATAAGAACCGCCACTGGCATGAGGGCTGTTTCCGCTGTGCCAAGTGCTACAAGCCGCTGGCCAACGAGCCTTTTGCAGCCAGAGACGATGGCAAGGTCATGTGCGGGAAGTGCGGTGCCCATGAGGATGGTGCCCGCTGCCAGGGCTGCTACAAAGTCATCATGCCTGGTGTGTGATTGCAGTGATTTGAATTGGTGTCTATTATCGCATCATAACCACATGTAACCCACCTTTGAGTATTTTGCTGAAAGACAGCTTCTTACCCACTGTGTTTCCCTTCAGGGTCTCAAAATGTGGAGTACAAGCATAAGGTGTGGCACGAGGAGTGCTTCATCTGCTTTGAGTGCAAGCAGCCAATCCGCTCGCAGAGCTTCCTGACCAAGGGGGACGAATTCTACTGCACCGCTTGCCATGAGAAGAAGTTTGCCAAGAACTGTGCCCGCTGCAAGGAGGTGACTGATGCAAGCATAGAGTAGAGCAGAGGTTACCAGTCATTAAAGGCATTAGGAACCCGGGGAACCGGATTCTGTTTGAAGTAAAAATATCAGAGATATGAGCTTTAAGTATAGTTCAGATATTAATGAAATAAATACAGAGAAGTCTAATTACACAATGCAAATCGATCCTGAAAGTCTTAAAAATATTTACAGTTATTATATTTTTTCCATATTATTTAAGAATAACCCAGGAATATTTACAGTTATTATATTTTTTCCATATTATTTAAGAATAACCCAGGAAAGCCCTTCCGGAATCACCTTCCCTGCCCCCGTCACCCAAAACACCTGTTCGTTCCAGTTCAGCTCTCATTTAGAAACACTTGTATATATATATATATATATATATATATAAAAAATCTGAGTGCAGTCAAACCACGTTAAACTATCTGTCCAGGAAAAACACATGAACAAAAAAAGATGTACAGTTTTTTTTTTTTTTTTTTTTGGCCAATTTTAGCTTTGATTACAATGAGCAATGTGGTGGCAAACCATGTGTGAGAATGATTCCTCCTGCTCCTAGAAACACTCTTTCACACTGTGCCATCAGGGAAGAAACAAAAAAAAAACATTGATCGGATAACCTGGTCACTCAATTCATTCAGGTCGTCAGCTGACTTCATTTTATTGTCACATAACGTTGACAACGTTGACAACGTTGACACAGGTCTAGACCTGACCAACTTAACCAACCCCAGATCACAACACTTCCTCCAGAGGCTTGTACAGTGGACACATGGATTCATGATTGGTGCATCGCTTCATGTGCTTCCTTTCCAACACACCAACACACACACCTCTCTGGAATAAGGTAGATCTGTTGTCATTAGTCCACAAGACCTTTGTGCTCCCTAGCACATTTTCTGACCAGCCTGACTAACGAATGGTTTTCTTAAGGACACATAGATGTTTAGTCCCAATCCTGTGAGTTCTTATCCTATTATGTTGTGCAGATGTTTTTTTTTTTTCTTAGCTTGAAATAACTTGTTTTTGGCCAGGCAGTGCATGTGGGCTACGTCCAGTTAATTTAGTTGGGCACTGATGAATGCCAATCAAGCTGTAGACACCTTAGGAAGATAGGAAGGAAGTGCAAGTGGATATTTCAGTCTTTTTTTTTTAAGTATATATTAACAAAACACTCCGGACACCTCACATTATTGTCATTGTGGAGCCTTGTGTGTAGAATTATTAAGGGATTTAAATAAGTGTGAAAAAAGATTATAGAGCACCACAGATTTCTACAATTTCATAACAGATTTTAATGCTGGAAATTTGTGAATAATCTTTTTGAACTTGTGTGTCCATTCAGTTTTAATTTTTAAAAAAACTTTTGTGTCCTTCCAGCCGATCACCTCTGGTGGGATCAGCTATCAGGATAAACCCTGGCACTCTGAATGCTTTGTGTGCAACAGCTGCAAGAAGCCCCTGGCTGGTGCTCGCTTCACTGCTCATGAGGACGACTTCTTCTGCGTGGACTGCTACAAGACCTCTGTGGCCAAAAAGTGCTCTGGATGTAACAACCCTATCA
The DNA here is from genome assembly GCA_030014305.1 of Clarias laeviceps. Classification (NCBI taxonomy): domain Eukaryota; kingdom Metazoa; phylum Chordata; class Actinopteri; order Siluriformes; family Clariidae; genus Clarias; species Clarias laeviceps. The sequence continues at coordinate 17,020,952 of JAQMYJ010000002.1, read as the reverse complement.
CTGGTAAACACGCAGCGTGCAGAGTAGCAGTGATGTTATAGAGATAGATTTAATATGTAGTGAATGTTTTCAAGAAGCCCTCACAGATACACTGTATACTGTACCCCCCCCCCCCCCACACACACACACACACAGACCACTCCTACTTTTGCCTTCACAGACACACACACACACACACAGACACACACACTTTCTCTTGATTGTTTTCAAAGGTTAAGTGCAGGTTCATTTGTTTTATTTTTACTTTACAGCAGTGATTCCGTTAGTGTGTCACTCACCGTTAGAGTGTCATTAGAGAGATTTCTTGTTTATTTTTCCGATAAAAGTGTTTCCATTGTGTGCTCGTGTGTGTGAAAAGAGTGAAGGAAGGATAACTGTGTAAGACGACAAGAGGGAGTGGAGAGCTTACTTTAGATTCTCACACACACACAGCGCCTGCACGCACAAACGGAAACACTTATCTGTCGGGATTTATTTTCACTTTTTTTTAAAGGTAAAGTGCAGGTTAATTTGTTTAGTTTTTTACTTAATATTTTGTGTTAATTATTTTTATGTATTTATTTGTTTGGGCTGTGGAAAGAATAATTTGAGTTTCCATTATTTCTTATGGGGAAGTTCGATTTGGTTTATGAGTGTTTTGGAATACAATCCCGCTTCTAGAATGAATTATACTGGTAATCCAAGGTTCCTCTGTAGATGTACCAGAGCAATGTATTTACAACACAAACACTTAATATTTTGAAAATGTGAGTTTATGCTTGAGTGAATTTTTGACACCTAAATATGCTTCTTGTAGGATTTGGCAGAGGGACTAACGTGGTGAACTACGAGGACCACACTTGGCACGAGTACTGCTTTAACTGCAAGAAGTGCTCTTTGTCCCTGGCCCACAAGCGCTTCGTCATGCATGAACAGAACATCTACTGCTCTGACTGCGCCAAAAAGCTGTGAGACTACAGATGCTCTTTTAAATATTTCATTTAAAGGAAAGGTTTCATTAAACAAACTAAAAAAAGAAAAAGTGAATGGAAAAGAAAGTCCCGATTGGCTAATAGAATGATTTTAGTGATGAGGAATTGAGATGTATTTTTCTAGTGAGTGGTGTATAATCAGTGTAATAATGAATCCACATTTATCTTCAGTTAGCCGTAATTTCACAGCATTACAAGAGTTTCTCTGGCGAGCAGTAATACTGAAATAATATTTTAGATTATATATGGAACAACGCTAAGGCGTTTCATGAAGATTCAAGGCGAATTGTTTCATGTTGCTTTGTGAAAATGTACTTTGTCTGTTTAACATTAATTAACACACCTGAGTATTATGTTTATGGAATTATGTCGTGTGACACATTTAACATGAATCATTTGGCATGCAGCAATATTAGTATATACTTTATTCATGACATTTTGGGTGAAGCAACAAGGAATCTGAACAATAAATTTCAAGCTTCAACTAAAGCCTTCATTCATGAATAACAAAAGGACGACTATATTACAGCTGGTATGAGCGACTTTACATCAAAAACATTTACTTCTTTTATTTAGCAAAACTTTATTTGAAGAGTTTATTTTCTTTTCCAGTATAGGTTGGGTAAATGTACAACTATAATTTGTAGTCAGGATTATTGTACGATACAGAATATTGCATTCTATTTAGGGACCTGGTCAAGTAAAATGATTGTCATGGCCAGTGAAAGCACATCATGTAACTTTTAGTCTGTAACATATGAAAAATAAATAAGTATCTCACTCTATTCCTAAGGCACCATTCTATCCTACCACCACGGTGAGCAGTGTAAGCTAGAGAACAGCTCTGAAACCCAAAACACTCACAGTTTTATAGGTTCATGGGGGGGAAAAAAAAAAGGAGCAGCGATTGCACTGGTGCGACGAGTGAGCATGCTGATTTCCTGCAAAAGCAGCGTACATCAAAAAACATACACACACACGAACACAAGACTGACTGCAGCTGTAGCCACCAGTGTAAACCATGTGGTAAGGAGGGACTGCTAAAAGGTTGGAATAAACTAAAAGGGTTTTGCAGTCTATTTCTCCCCAACACGCCAAGCACCTGCTTATTCAGTTGCAGTTCATTTTTTCCTTTTCCTCTTGCCTGAGTGTCACCTCTGGAATTCTGAACAGTGTTTGGGTCTCAACCTGACTGTTTAAACTGTTGGATGTCTCTTGTTCTGGGGGGGGCGGGGGGACACCATGTAACAAAAGAAACACACACACATGGCGTTCGAGTAAGTGATCCATGCCTACATTGGAAGGAGTGGTGTTATGAGAGGAATGATACTAATTAGTAAATGACCACATTCTTAATTAGCAAAATGCCCTGTGCACAGTGGCCTCAGTCATTTCTGAGTAAACTAGTGTATAAAAAGCCCACACATCTCCAAAATAGACTACGGACCCATAACCGTCCTTGCTCCACACTTCAAGCATTTTGAGGTTCAAGCTTTTCTTTGCAACTACAAACAGCATTATGAAACAGATAGGAAGGAAAATAGTATTCATCCTCTTAGCCATAAGTCCTGAACACAATCCATCTGGCTCCATCACCAGGATTCCCACATGTCCAACAATCATGTCCAACTCAACCTGACAGCATAACATCATAACTTGCTAACACAACCTCCTGCAACATTCTTATTCCTCGTCCATTCATTCCTCTGACAAAAAAAAAAAAGACTTAGCTGTTACCTGTTCTAGATCAGATGCTGTTGCGTAGCAGCAGTACAGGTGTGCACCAGAGAGAAACCGACCAAAACACCACTTCCCTTTCACTTACTCCCTATTCGCTAAGCTATAGCGTAACAGCTGAATACTGATCGTGTTCATAATACTTACACAAGTAGAAATATAACATTAAATATTATCTTAATATATGAGATCAATTTTACAAGATATAATAAAACTGGCTGAGCCACTGAATTAAGGATTAAAAAGTGAGGTGAGAGGAACAGAAGTAAAACAAAACCCTTTAGGACCTGGCAGAACGACGACCCTGAGGGAACACGGGGTTTTTCCAGAAAACTAGTAATTATTCAAGCTTTGAAAACGGAACAGAGAAACCCCAATGCCGGACATCCTAAGGGCAACAACATGCCCCTCAACAGCTCCTCTAAATGTGCAGTTAAGAAGAGCTTACAGTAATTTCCTGTGTGCTATAACTACAAGTTGGAGTAAAGGATGGGTTCACACTGATATTCAAAGATGTACGTTAGTTTGGAAAAACTCTTAAATTAGACTTAATGCAAATACCTAACCATGTATACACTTCTGTTGCAATAACCTATACATAAAAGAAAATGTCTGCATAGTGTGGCAGACGTTTACAATGTTAAACCTTCCTTCAAAAAAAAGAAGAAAAAAAAAGAAATGTTTACAAGGATTTTTTTTTTTTTTTGTCCCACACACCTTCATCCTTTAAAGACTAAAGCAATCTGAAAAGGTTTTGGCTGTGCTTGAAATCCTGCACTTTAACCAGATCCTATTTTGTCAACGTTTAATGAAATACCTTAAAAACTTGCTAGGGTTACGGTTTATACAGTGCTTCACAGCAGGAGCGAGGACAATTAGCAGCCTATTGGCCTGAGTCATCACATTAGTTTGGGCAAAAGCTGGAAAAAGCAGGTAAGGCGCCACATGCTATAGCTATCTTTCATTTCAATTCATTTCATTTCAGACACAAGAAACTATTACGAGAAGACTGAATAGAGTTTGTTCTCATGTATGCAAGGCATGATTCTTCACATACAGAAGATGCCAAATTTTACAGCATGTGTTTTTACCTATGGATCTGGAATTCTGTGTAGAAAAGGCCTTTATTCTTGGATAATTTATCCCTCAAAACATTTTTAAACCAGTGTGTGAGACAGTCGGATGCCCCTCCTCTGACCTCATCAGCATTACTTCACATTAATAGCTCACTACTGCTTAGGGCCTCTGACTGTCTGGGTACACTTGCAATATCTAATTGAAATACGATGGAATACAAAAAAATAACAGTAAAGCATAAAATGCAGGAGAGTCAGAAAAATAAATTACAAAAGACGCACCATAAAAATAAAATAAAAAAAAGAACAATATAACATTAATAATGACAAAGAAAGAAAAACAGAAAACTGACAAGATGCCAACAATGAAAGAGAGAGAGAGAGAGAGAGAGAGAGAGTCAGAAAATCAAGCAAAATGGAAATTGATGTTTCCCTGAAGCTTTTTAAAAAATTTTATCTAGGATTTTTTTTTCAACAGTATTTTCAACATTATTTTTGGAGGTGCAGGAATTCTTCTGTGTTTCTCTGGCAGTCCAGTTGAGCACACAAAACTTTGGAACTCCACCAGATAAACATCATAGAGTGCAATTAGGAACTGTCCAGGGGTGAAGACATCAAATCAAATCTCTGAGGTGAATCGTGTTGAGAAACAGAGAGAGAACAATGAAGAAAAGACAGAGCAAATTAACACAAAGCTTCATTAAGGATAGACAATATTTGAAATATATTAATCATGAAACGCCCCACCAGACAGGGTTTCAATAGGCTGAGCTGGATGGAGGGAGTTCACAGGGGCAGACTTGTCATCAAAGGCCACTCTGGGTCCTTCAGGTCCAATACCACAATCTATTAGATCCTGATTACAGGCATCAGGCTCCACGAGCGGCCGGCCTTTAGTGTGAACCCCCAGATCAATAAACTCTTCGAAGCTCCAGGACCCTGCTTTTCCATTCAGCCCCGGTTTACAGTCCTCATTCACAAACTCCAGATGTGTCTTCTGATAAGAATTACTAGAGGAGACAGAAATGGAGCTTTAGTTAGTAAAAAAAATCAATAAACCAACAACTTTATATAAAACATGTTGAAGTGAGTTCTATGTGACGAAAGATCACAGCAAGGTGTAAAACGAGATGCCCTGAACGTCTGACACATTACGTAATGCTTTCCAAGACACCTGGCCACGTGTGTCATGAGTATCAGAATTAAATCTGGTTTGAGATTGCTGCATGTTAAGACATCCAAGCTACATTTGTTGACTGAAACCATATAAGGAGTGACCGTCTGTTCAGACAGATTTCCCCGAAAATCTGGCACAGTCATAATAGGAGGAATTAGATGGAACACGGTCTGGTGTTATACAATTGAATTAAGTTGGATTTAACATGAATTAGGCAATAATGTGCTGTATTGCAGGTACACATCACTCCTAGCCTAGACAAAAGCAGACTATGTTCTAAAGCAGCAGAGGGGATGCAAGTGAATAAAAGAAAAAAACTTAAAAAAAAAAATGTAAATATTAACTTTAACACATTCTGCTGACAACCTCAGTAGCCTTGTCCTGTTGAATTACACTCCCTAGACTGCCTCCTTTTATTGGGGTGATGTTAAGTTTTTTAATTAAAATAGAAAATATCTAACACAGCTGCTGTCTAATTTTAAACTTGAAAAAAAAAAAAAAAACGAAAGAAAATGGGGAGGCCATTTGTCAATACTGCTTTAAAATAAGGACAAAGTGTCAATTTTGACACAATTTTAAATGATCTGGTGTCAACAGGGTCTAAGATGAAAGATCACAGGATGCCTCTCAGGTGATAAACAGAGAAGAGATGATGACATTTTCTGCACCTGATGGCTGTAGGCTGCGCTGCACTGAGGCCATTGTTGTTTTCTTTGTCATCCACTTTGGTCTGTTCATTCACACCGTCAAGCGGCTCTTGTGATTTCAGCTCGCCTTCTGAAGACGCGTCTTTCTCCTGGTTGTCGGACAGGTCGGTGACCTCTGTGTCGAGCTCTGATGGAACAGGTTGGTCCTCTGAAATCCGGCAAAATCAGAAACATGTGAATTTTAAAAAGCAAATAACTTCCATGTAATTGCAGATGTGTGCAGATCAGGTGTATAAACCCTTACCCTTGGGTTCACAGTTTAGCTGGTCAGTAACTTCTTCACCATTCTCGTCTGGAATGTCTTGCTCATCGTTACCCTGCAGAAGAGAGCGAGTCACAAATTAAAAGGCCCCATAGGGTCAGTTTAAAAGCTATAGCAACCCTTAACCTAGTCAAAGCGTAATTAGATGAACATAAGTAGACTCACCTTGAAATCATTTTGGTCCATTTTTCTGGTTCTTTTCATAATTTCATCGATTCTCTGAAAATAAAAATAAAATTTAAAAAAATCAATTTTTGCTTATGAATTGTTTAAAGTTATACACACTTGAAATGCAAATGCAAATGCAAAACCTATGTCTGAATTAGAATTTCAATTTGACTAAATAATTATGCTGCCATTAACAGCTTCTGCATTGCTTCAAAATATGTGCCCCTCCTAGTCCCATCATAATCATAATAATATTGTAAACTATATGGTGTATATATGTACTGTATAAAACCAGCATAAGATAATTAAATAACAATAACAACAACAGTCAGGTCAGCTGTTCTGGAACAGTTCTTGCAAAAACAGTATTGTCAAGGGCATTTGCAAAACCCATCGAGCACCATGATGTAACTGGTTCTGATGAAGCAAGACCTCTGCTGCAGAGGTAAGGTTTATTTAGAGTTACCAGCCTTAAAAATCACCAATTAACAAACAGCACCTCAGATTAGGATCGTTGTGAAGGCTTTTACAGTAACAGACGCATCTCAATATCAACTGTTCAGAGATTACTGCATGCCTTTTGGATGCCTTCAGCATTGTTTGACAGTGTAGAAAGAAATAATCAGGAAAGTCCATGTAGTTAGAACTTTTGATTGGTAGTATACACAAAACTCTGATGCAATATTTTTGGTCATAGTGCTATATGATTACAACAAAGTATGTAAGGGTCTCTCCATATTGTTTCTATGTAAAAAAAAAATAATTCAGATGACATTGGGTTTTTCTTTAATGGCAATTTCCAACATGTTAAATCACATTTCTGAGCTTGTGTGTGTTCCTGGGGGAAAAAAAAAAAAATAAAAAAAAAAATTGCCGAAACCATAAGTAAACTGTCGATTCAAACTTGTGTTACTGATTGTTTAAAAGTAATGTCCGATAGAAAGTCTTTTTTCTGACGAACTTCAGCTCTATACGCAAGTCCAGTAGCTGATGGCATCGCAGCAACCATACAAATTCAAAAGATGGGGAAGCGATAAAATTTGAGCCTCTGCGGAAGATGCAAGCAGGTTGTAAACGGTAGTGGGATAAAAGAAATTGCTTTAATTTTAGAGCATTTAATATGTGCAAGTTTACCTAAACAATTTAAAACATGTGAATCACTTCCGAATCTTGTACTGACCCATCTATTCATCAATGAATTTAATCGACAAACTAAAGATCAATTAAACTACATAATTAAAATCACTTCGACCTCCTAGTGGTGCAGTGGTAAAGTGCTCACCCTATCATCTGGGGATCGCTGGTTCGATCCCCGGGTGACGCTGTTACCTCTCACAGCCGGAGGCCTAGAGAGAGCTGATTGGCCGAGCTCTCTCAGAGGGGAGGGATGAGAGATACTTAGTGCTCCCACATTAATCACGGCTCTACAGCCAGTCAGGGGCGTCTGTGAGCTCGTGCACACGGAAGGAGCGGCTAGTGCTTTCCTCCGAGTGTGTTACTCCGCCCCTAACGGTGTGTGAGTGAGCAGTTCGAAAAGATGCGGTCGGCTGGCGTCACGTGGTTCGGAGGAAACACGTGATAGTCTTCGGCCCTCTCCTGAATGGTAGTAGTAGCCTTAATGTGGGAGCCCCCTAGTGACGGGGAAGAATTGGCCACGACTAAATTAGGAGAAAAATCGGGGAAAAAAATCCAAAAAAAAAAAAATATATATATATATATATATATATATATATATAAAAATCAATCACTTCGCTCCAGAAGAAAAATGCAGATGAAACACTACTGTAGTCCCATAATTTGTACCACTGTGAAAGAACTGCTTTGCTGTCTAAAGGCTGTCATCTGACACGCTTTTCCTTAGGTTGTTTCTCTTTTTTAGATTTGGGCAATAATAAGAGATCATGGGAGATAATAGGAAGTTATGCTAATAATTTAATTTGGGTCTCATACAGTAACCTACAAAACCCGACTATTATCTCCTAAACAGTGAAATGGGGCCATAGAGAGGGTGTCTAATAAGTGGCATGATGGTGTTCACCTTCTTCCTCTCCATGCGCTCTTGCTGATTCTGCTGCATGATGCGCTCTCTCTCCTGTCGTTGCTTCTCCGCCTCCTCCTGAGCCTTTGCTTCCGCCTCTTCTCGCTGTAATTGGATATGTAATCGATCACTCAATATTGAGCCAGATCGGTCTCAGCTATCTGAATGGCATGTATGAAATATGGACTACAGCTTGCCTCTTTCTGTAACTCTGCCCGCTTCTGTTGTTCCTCCAGCTCCAATTTCTCCCTCTCCTCTTCTGCCTTACGAGCCTGCTCCTCCTCTTCCTTCTTTCTCTCCTCTGCTCTTACCTTCTCCTCCTCCATACGCCTCACTCTCTCCTCCTCTGCCAGCCGCTCTTCCTCCTCTTTTCTTAGCCTGCAGTGTCGGAAAACTGGTTAGCTTTTCAGTGCATAAGGTGAACTACCATTCCTGCGTGATGTTGCAAACCGATCAAAGAACCATGCAATTTTACATCTGACTACACAAGAAATCCTATAGTCATTTAATAGAAAGTGCTTTTTAAACTGGAAAGCACATTTTAACTCACACACCCACAAAACCAGAACCTCATCTTTTCTGCTGTTTTTAACATACAGTACTGTATAAACACATGCAGTGGTTGTGTCTCTTATTCTTCAGAACCATTTAAATAGCCAGAGCTACAAGAAGATTTTATAACAGAGTCATCAGACTTTCTTTGGTAATGTATTGATCATTTAGAAATACAAATCCAATAATAATAATAATAATAATAATAATAATAATAAGAGAATTATTTAATATTGTCAAATTATTTAAAGTAATCATGAAAAACCATGGTTTATCACCACTTGAGCTTGTGTTAATTCCAACTGTTTAGCAAGAGGCTTGTAGTAATAAGCAATTTAAGTTATCCTTTTCTTCTGTTAATTTAAGTCTAAACACATTTCAGATGACATCTTTGTCCATATACTGCAAACAATCTTGATCACAACAATCCATCAATACATCAAACCATTATCTATAGGAGGTTGCGTAACGTCTTTTACAAGGTGTATCTAGTATCCATAGTGGTCTGATTGCACACACACTATGCTTTTATTTTAATAATTTTATCACACACACCTCTCCTCTTCCTCTCTCTGTAGTCTGAGCTGTTCCTCTCTCTCTTTCTGCTCACGAGCCAGACGCCTGTTCTCTGCCAGGATCTTAGCAGCTTCAGCAGCCGAGTTAGTGCCGGCCATGGCTTTCATACCAGGATCTGGAAGAGTCATATGGTCAAATCAGTTCCCTTGACAAACACGCACACAACATGCAGATGATTGACCAGAAAAAGATAAGGGCCACCAATTGTGCAAGTTCTCCCACTTAAAAAGATGAGAGAGGCCTGTAATTTTCATCATAGGTATACCTCAACTA
>JAQMYJ010000002.1:16980342-17001389 GCA_030014305.1 Clarias laeviceps | reverse complement strand
CACACGTGTATATATATATATATATATATATATATATATATATACATATATATAAAAAATTACTGCGACAGACTACAGCAAAATGTATTGTTTTTTATAAAAAAAAATTTTCGTGCTGTTCAGTCACCTGCTTTTTACCGAGCACCTTTGTAGTAAAAAGAATGCAGAAGGCTTTGAGGTTCATCTGCACAGTAAACCCTGTGGCAAGCCCCACCTTCTACATGTCTGGGAAAATTTCAAATTCAGCTAAAATTAGCTAGCGCACCACACAAGCAACAACTGTGTCAAATTCCATGCTTTGGTTTTCTGAAAAACCTATTTGATCAGACTAAAACATGCACTAATCGTAATAACGTAATGGTTAATTAGTTAAGGTTAAGTACTGTAAGCTATTCATACAGATAAAGAGAAACAAACAAGTACATGATCATTGTGTTTGTGACCTTGACAAAGCTGTTGGTCAATGTTTCGTCTAAAAGCTGTACTAATCTTTGCATTAGACAAAATGTATATATATTTGAAAGTAAAATACAATGCTATATTAGGCTTTATTTTCTTTTTATATGTTTAACTGGAAAGTTGATGGTTTTCTTACATCCATTAGTGTTTCCACATGTTGTGATGTGGCAGAATTCAGAACAAGTAACGTGAGCTATAGTTACGGCAGTTAAAATCTAAAACATGGAATTAGCTTGATCTGACTATGACCTATCACATACTATTAATCAATCTTCCCCTATTTACTTGTAATTGGCAAATTATAGAAGAAGAAGACCTCATCAACACCACTGTCAGGCTTTATTCTGTATGAATGGCAGGCAAGTTTAACTTCATGCAAATCTCTGGATATCCTTCTGACTTTTATTTAGCTTCTCCAAAACCACTAACAGAAAGGCAAGAGGGGGAAAACCTGCACCTGTCCGTTCCACCTGAAGCTGCTTATGCACTTCCTTAGAAACCCGAGGGACATTGCTAGGCAACCGGTTCAAAGATGAACTCCTCCGCTTTGCACCTACAAAACAGAGAGATCTCACAATCTAAAACAGAGATTTAATAAACGGAGCAACTGTTCTATGATGTTTTAGCTGTCTGTTTGTGCAAGAGTTGGCACAAAATTGATTTTTTTTTTAAATTAATCTAGTAAAACTATATTGATTTTATTGCCATTTACAGTTGAATGAGTTCAAATATGATATCTAGCACTTTATCTTTTAAGGATCAAAAGTATGTGATTCTGTCTCCCTGATCTGTGTGCCAGAACAGAACATTTTGAATGTATATCTGTGAGCTTTTTCTTCCTAATTACATTAACACAAATAGTAAGTACCCAACAAAAAAAATCATAATAACAACAACAATAATAATAAAGATAATTATATTATTATAATATATTATTATAATAATATAATTTCATCAATGCTCTTGTGATATGATTTCAGGAACTGCATTCTGGTACCCATCCCAGGGTAGAAAGTGTGTAGTGTTCTTAAGGGAAGGAAATCAATCGTATCCAACACAAATAGCGCTGGTGCTGAAATTAGCTGAGTCACTACTGAATGATCCCTCTAGAGGAAACAGAGCTGTAGAGAAAAACAGCACTACCACAGGTATCATTAGTACAGCCTTTCAGGCAGAGTGAATCTAAAACATTCATAGCATTGGTATCCTAGCCAAATAATTTGCCAAACAAATACATCCAAAACAACCCCAGAAGGTAAAATCATCCAGAGAACCAGTGTGAAGCAAAAGACACATAAATGCCTTTCCCTAGTGATTATTCTCCAGTTAGATCACATTAACAGAGAAATTTCATTTAATCAGTGGACAGGTTCTGATTTAGAGACATGCAAGAATGGCACTTGCAAAGAGTTACCATCCATGTCTTGTTGTTACCCCTGAATAACACTGAAAACTGCAGACATCCTGCATGAAGGGAGAGAGGCGGTAAACACACTGGCAAGGGGTCGGTTTCTGAGGAACATGAGCAAGGGAAAACTCACTTTTGTCAGGAGAGTTGAGGAGGGCTGCGGAGGAAGAGGAGAGGCGCTTGCTGATAGTAGAGTCTGTAGGCTGTTTGAGGTTTGTAGTAGAGGAGGAACGTTTGTCTATAGGGCCGACAGACAGACCAGGGCAGCAAAATTAGGGGGAATGAAGACAACATGGGATCTACATTAGGGTGGATCCTACAACATGCTTAGTACAGGAAGCAAAGACACCTTTTACATTTCAGCTATAAGCAGCAAAGAAATGTTACAGTTTATCATTTCAAACTAATTAAGATATTTCTATTCAATATAACTACATTATAAACATATTTCAGAGTAAGTTCTTCTTAAATCATAATCACAACAGTCACAGTCTCAGCCAAAATGGCAGCATTTAATAGAGTCGGAATGTTGCACAAAGACATACAGTATCATACAGTTAGTCGCCAAAGAGCTAGTCAAATTCAAGAAAGCAGGCAAACTCTTAAACCTCAACAGAAACATGGCAGTTTCTTAAAGGTGCATATACATTGGGGATGCCCCATCTCAGTGCAAAAAACAAAGTCAAGAAAAGGAGTGAGGGAGATTAAAAGGTAGCACCACTTGTGAACAAACCTTGTGAATACAAGGCGTAAAGAATGAGTCAATGGTGAATGAATGAGTGAGAAGGAGAAGGGTACAGAGCTAGTTCGTGCCAAGCTGTGCCACTAGGGGCAAGCAAGCAAGCAGTGACCACCTTGTGGTGTGTGGCTTCTTGAAGGCTTGGAGACCGGAGAGGCTGGGGAGATTACTATAGAGACTGGGGAGGAGGTGGGGCCACTGTCGCTCTGACCTGTGGGAGGGGCATGGATAGACATTCTAAGGGAGATACATATACACTCTCCACTAGAAGGGAGAGTCAGAAAAAAAACAGCTGAGATCATTTGGGAGTTACCTGTTCTCAGGCAAACTTACTCAGGCCAATGTAAACCAACATGGAAAACAAAGGAAAAAAAAAAAGAAACAAACACATAGGCAGTTCCACCATTATACATGGAACATTTAAACTAATATTGACTTGCAAGTATTTCATTGACAAAGTTTGCATAGTTTGTCATATGATCCTTCAGAAGAAGGTTAGACTAATATTCTGAAGCAAAACAGTAGACATACAAATATCTGAAAATTAACAAATGTTTGCAGGAAACTTGAATATTCTTTTCTTTTTTACCTGATCTGTCTGGAGTTTATTATCTACCACATTTATAAATTATTTGTAAACTAGAATAAGAGAAGAAATGCAAGAGATTAAAGAAATTAGAAACATTTTTGCTTTAGTGTTCATACCATTTTTGTTATCCGAGTCTGGCAGGCCACTCCAAGACCATCTCTTCTGCCTCTGCTCCATGCGATGACTGCGCTCCACAGTGCGCCGCATCACTGCCTCATAGTGCTCCTATGCAGCAAAACAATATATACTGTATAAGTAAATAATCTCAAGGTTCTCAGTTAGAAAACAAACCAGGGGCTATTAGCACTGCCAGCAAGCCTCACCATATTTAAGTAACAGAACTAAGGCTAGTTTCTCTTCTTACCCAGGAATGATGCATACTGAGCCAGAAAATATGTAGAGGAGAGACAAATGGCTCTAAAAGCTCCAAAAATTTTCGACTTAAAGAATCAATTTGCAAAAAGTTTGATTACGTTTCCAATGAAAGTGTAATGCATTGCTGCTCTATAACTTTTAGCATATACTGTACATAGTGCATCTTCCTTACCCCACCACACCCAAACACAAAAAAAAAAAAAAAAAAAAAAAGCCATGGGGAATTGGGAGGGGCGCAATGTATTTACCGTTAATTCCTTGACGGGAACGTGCAGTGTCAAATATCATAAATTTTATGCACTATGCTCTGATGGATGGACTAATTAAACTTTGTTAAAAGTTAAATAATAAATATAAAACTATAAAGAAAAGAAATGAGCTGACCTTTTCCTCCTCCTGCTTTTGTTTCCTCTTCTCCTCCACAGCAGCTCGTCTCTGCTCCTCTTTCCTGCGCTGCTCCTCCAGCTTTCTTTGTTTTTCTTCAATCTGTTTCTCAACCTGAAGCTTGGCCTTTCGTTCTCGCTCTAGAATCTGAGAGCCACGCACTGCTGTATTGATAACACAGAACGTATGAATTTGTTACCACAGTCTGAGTGCATATCTACAGTTTATAACATATAAGGGAGGGGGGGGACTGCATGTGTGCAAAACAAAACAAAAAACACAGCACAATGCATGACCCACCTTGCTGCTTTTCTTGTTCTTCTCTCCTTTCTTTGGCTACTCTGAGTTTGTCATCGATTCTAAGGGTTGCTCCGTCAATCACTAACAGAAATGCAAATATATTGTAGGTCAATTCATTTAATGAGAGCTACTCAGCTGAGAGCCCAGGTGTCAGACATAGGCTGGGTGATATAACATGATGACATCATAGCTTTATACACAGCCTAGCCGAAAAGTCGCACACTTAATTTTATTTTATCACCTATAGCTTTGATTACAGTAGCCACAACGTGGTGTCCAGCTCATGTGCGAAAATGATTCCAAACGCTCCCAGAAAATCTCGAGTCTGTTGCTTAGTCTAGACCTGACCAACTGAAACAACCCCAGATCATAACACTCCAGAGGCCGATACAGTGGCCACTATGCATGATGAAGCGATGCACCCCTGGGATAGGGTCAATCTGGACACATCAGGCTACATGACCTTTCTCCATCGCTCCAAAGTCCAATCTTTATGCTTCCTAGTAAATTCAAGCCTTTTTTCTGATTAGTTTCACTTACAATCCCAATCCTGAGAGTTTATCATATTGTGTGGGTATGGAAATGATCCAGTAATTAAAAATCTCCTTAGTTGTTTCCTTTGCCTGACAGTCCAGTAATTTGACCATTTTGAAATGGCAACTGGCAGTGTATATAATATACAAACATTGTAATACAGAGGTTTAAATATAGTCAGTGGTTTCATATGGATGAATCCTCATTCTGTACAGATCAAACTGTATCTAGTCATGTTTTGTTTGATGCTTAAATTTAACATTTTATTTTTTTCTCAGCATTTTCAAAGTGCATCTCATGTCGTCAAGATTATTACAAGTATTCAGACAGTTTCTGTACATTCCATGCTTTGTTACGCTCAGGCTTCCACATTACATGATGTGATTTGAGCTCATGTGGCAACATGTTTGACAATACCAATCTGTTATGATGATATCTATATACAGTGCAATAACAATCTATTATGTCAATGATGCAACAATTTTCAGTACAAACTATATTATAGTATCCTGAGACACCACTGATTCTGCCCTTCGGGCCTGCCTAATCCATGCATTACTTCTGATTGAAGTTCTCTTTGCATGGAGACCACACACTTCTGCTGAGGATGTCGCCATGTAGAATGCTTAAAGATGGCTTTGGACTAATTTGATACAAACAGTGCTGCTGTGGACTTTTGGGACTGAGATGAACAGAAACACATATGGACACTATTATTTAAGCCGATACCTGGTTTAGCATGGCTCTTGGCAGCACTGGCTGTAAGTGATGCTGGGCTGCTCCCCGCCTGGCTCCGCCGCTCTTCAGCCTGTGCCTGTGCAGCTGCGGCTGCATGTGATATAAGGGAAACAAAAACATAACGATGAACAAAAAAAAAAAAAAACCCAGATAGCTAAAATAAAAAAAATAAAAAAAGCAATAAGAAGGAACAGCCATACCAGCCTTTATGCAAAACAATGAGAAGAATTCTGTGGTTATGGAATTGACCATAAGAGCAAATAGTGTGACAGCCCTGTGTGGTCAGATTAAGCATTGTGAGGCACTGGGAACATGGGACATTAACAGTGGAATAGGTGTGTGCTCAATACATGCATGAAACAAATAGAAAAAAGATGACCTTTTCCTTGATTAAATATGCAGCCTCTGTCCTCAGACAATACAGTAATGTTTTGAGAATAAAGGAGGAAATGAAAAAAAAAAAAAAATACAGAGAAAACATGATCAACAGTTCTTTTTAACCCTGAAGTAAGAATGTGTGCCAGTAAGAGAAGAAAGTTTAAGCAAGACAGAAGGGCATATAAAAGGTTCACCCTTGAAAAGAATATAGATATTTATACTGACAAATGTGTTGACGCTAATTTTTTGGTAGATGCTGTTTTATTGGTTTGTTTCCACGCTGTTATAATACTGTTATAATTCGCTGTACCTTTCACTCTCTTCTCTGAGTCTCTGTGTAACAGCTAGAATCAATGCAATCAACGCAGCATTTAATTAACTTGTACAGAAAGTTATATCTCAATTAGAAATGTGCATATCTGTCTTTTATCATATGCTGATAAAAAATAATGATATAAACGCAACAACGAAAGCAAATGTGATGGTTTGAGACATGTGCATTGAGGGGACACACACAGCATCAAAAGAAGCCCATCAGAAACAGGTTGTAATATAAAATATTATAGACTGGACACCCGTCCAGATTGACTGGCTGGAATTGAGTGATAAAATCAGAGTGCAAAATACTCAGTTTTATACTCCGATTGTTGTCATGAAAATAACAGCATACTACTCCAACTCCACCAAGTAAACTAATTAATAAACTGAATAATTCGCTAAACTTTGGTCGTATTGGTGAATTAATAGTGTTTTGTTTTGCACTGCGTGAGTGTAAGTGAAAGCATCTGGGATTGTTGTCACATGAATAAGCAAACACGTGAATGCAACATAATCTGAATTCAGGGAAATACATGCATCTGCGACATTAAGAAATGAGATCGCATGTATGTAGGAATCAAAATGTGACCTTTTTTCGATTAATCGTGCAGCCCTACAGTACCACTGTACTAGGTTTTATTTAAAAACTCAACACCAGCTTCATTTACTTCAATTCACACTAACCATTAGGATATTCTCAACTGTGTCTGGTTTGGGCCATGTTTCTCACATTTAGTGCTGAGTAGCAGGGATAGTTAGCATAAATTTACAACACAGCAGAAAATTTTAAGGGGGAAATGGCTGTACCGGATGTCCGGCAACAATAAAACAAAGCAAGGTTATCAGCTGTGAAAACAGTCATGAACAAAAGCACATCTAGGGGAATGAGGCTTTTTTTTTTTTTTTAAGTATGGGACACAGTACAGGAAAACTCGACATGCTACTACATTACCACAAGCAGTCAATTTCAAAGGAATCAATTTCTAACATTCTAAACTAGAAAAACCTGAGAAAAGAAATTATATAATCCCTGTTGAGAGAAAAAGAAAGAAAGAAAAGGGTATTATAGTAAGTGGAAACATTTTGTAAGCAAGCATTTGTCCCAAATTACCATACTGCTGACAGACTTGGGTATCACAAATGTAGACATGACTGACAATCCAGTCTGAAAAGCTTATTCATCAAACTGAATGAACATTTGGGAGAAAAATACTCCATACAGTAAATCTGATGAAAGAGTGTGATTTCAGGAAAGAGCTCAGATGACATAAGAACTAATTTGGTGAATCTAATTTTTTTCTGGACAACTTGCATATACAGTTACACATAATGAAATCTGATCCTAAAACAAGTGAACGCAAATTGCAAAGACAATTTCAATTTCACCTTTAGGCGTACCTGCATGGACAAAACAAAGTCTTATCAGAGCTTATCTAGGCTTAATGTTTTAGTAAACTGAAAAAAAGTGGTTAGTTATCCAAAATTCAATCAATAATCAATAATTGTAGAAAGCGGAGATGACCAAGTAAACATAAAAAAAAAGCCCTATTTTAAACAATGGGAAACTTTTCCTATAAAAAAAACAAACAAACAAAACGGTTTGGTATTCATTTGTAATTTAGAATGAGGCACACAAGTGAATGTTTATTAGCTCAATAATTCAATTAAGTCATTATGAAGCTCTGATCTGTAGGCAGAGTTTTACTGAACAAACAGGCAATTTAAAGCTGCGTGGATGTTACATGATTTTTGAGATTATTACAGCATTTCATCTACATCCATTTCAGCCACTTTAGGAGATGTATGTAATAGTTTTTTTGCTTTTATTGTAGCAGCCTTCAAGCTACCTGCGTGTCCAGACTGAGGTGAAAGGAGCAGCTCCAAGAGTACTTCAAAGCCACAAAGCAGACGTATCTGCTCAGTATGCAAAAGGACACAGAGTCACCCTCTGCCACTGTGGGCCACGCAACACGCAGCATGCAAATGCACAGCTGCCAAACAATGAACGCTAGCAAGGCGTTCGAGCCCATCTCACTAAAAGAAATATAACAACATGTTGAGAAACAACAACACAAAGCATAAAAGCCAATAAGATACATTTTAGACAAATTAACAAGTGTTGTTTAAACAGACACATCTGCTTTTTAATCGATGTACAGCAAAACACCACCACAACCATATGATGCTCCCACTAGCATGCGTCGCAGGTGTGATGGTGCTCTTCAGATCAGATTCCCCCCCACATACAGTACACAGAGGTGGTGATTCTGGCCAAATTATTTTTGTTGCATCAGAGAACCCTCCTCCAAAATGCTAGGTCATTAACCTGGAGATTTTAATTTTCCTGTAAATGCAGTCTGCCTTTTTAATCATGCCAAGGAGGTTATTTCTTGAGCAAGAGTTTTCTAGGTCATTGGGTAACTGTAGACTCCTTCACCTGTCTTGAGGTTCTGTTAAACCTTTCAGTCCAAAGATCATTTATCCTTTTTTGCACCTTTCTATTAAAGAATTAATTATTTTGTGGCTTTCTATTGAATAATTAAATGTCTGTGGTGGAGTTACACAGATTTTCCCCATGGTATCCTTTTAATACAGCCACAAATGCACTTATAATTATAAGTTAATTGTAACAATTAGCCAATGAGAAGTTCCTAAAAATTCACAACATAATATTTCAATTGTTCGCGACCATTTAAAGAGTGAACTTTGGACCCACTGAAAACTTGATAAAGTGAACCAACAGTGCAATAATTCGGTTTCTAATCACTCACTCACTCATCTTCTATACCGCTTTATCCTGTATTCAGGGTCGCAGGGGACCTGGAGCCTATCCTAGGAGGATTAGGGCACGAGGCAGAGTACACCCTGGACAGGGTGCCAATCCATCGCAGGGCGCGCACACGCACGCACGCACGCACGCACGCGGCAATTTGGGGACTCCAATTAGCCTAATCTAATGTCTTTGGACTGTGGGAGGAAACCGGAGTACCCGGAGGAAACCCACCAAGCACGGGGAGAACATGAAAACTCCATGCACACAGAGACGGGAAGCGAGCCTGGCTGGGAATCGAACCCGGACCCTGGAGGTGCCAGGCGACAGTGCTAAGCACTACACCACCGTGCCGCCAGTTTCTAATCAACTGTTTTAAAATGACCTCTGATGTGAACAAGCCACATAGATGAAGGGGAAAAAAAGCAACTTTCTGGCCAAAGGTTTGTAGATACCATAACACTCATGAATGCATTTTGATTACTGGATTCCACATTCAGTCCTCATTTTTGCCAATTTAACCACGAGAGCATTAGTAAAGTCAGGCACTGACTTTGGGTCAGTGTTTCAGTGGGCTTAAGCTCAAGGTTCTGCGCAGAACACTCAAGTGTTTCTACTGCAACCCTGACAAACCATGCCTTCATAGAGCTCGCATTGTGTACAAGGACATTGTCATGCTGAAATTAATTTTGACCTCTTTGTTTAATGAAGGGAAAGTGTAAAAAGTGTACAAAGAATTTCTACACACATATGGATATGATGGACTGGTGTCCACAATGTTTTGGACATAAAACATATGACTTATAAAAAATTAAAAGTTAACATCTTTATCCTAGGAGTGATTAAACGTTTGGCCTCAACCATAACTGTGACATATTTAAAAACAGTCTCATTTCCCCTACCTTCCCCCTGACTTGTTCCTCAAAAACAGACCAATATACAGATATTACACAGACTTCTACATATTTATATGGTGATAGGAGTGTTTGTAATTTCAGAAGCAAATACATTCTGGGTTTCATAAAGCTTGTGTTATCAGGAGTGTCCTTTCAGACAGCGGATACCTCCAAAGCTAGGGTGCTCTGGGGCACATCTGGGGCAAAAACAATTATGTGCTGCGGATAATTCAAATTAAATAACCCTGTTATGTTACTATGCTGAATACACTTCAGAATTAAACCTTTTTTTTTTTTTTTTAGCAACGTACCAAATTCACTCAGTCAGAGAAAACACTAGGAACAGTCATGTAAAAACACTACAGCCTTCTGTCTTTCTCCACGCTGACAGGAACACCAGGCAGCGAGAGTCAGCTCATGGCCGGTCAGTGAGCTCATGTTACCAGTCTGCGTGAGCTCTGTGTGTGTGTCTCTCTGTGTTTTGCTGCAGTAGCTAGGACAACAGGAAGTGCTTGATTACACGTGCCAATAATGCAGACCTTCACACAGGGTATGGCTGTGATTGCTCCCACCTCTCTCTTGCACCATGTTACTCATATGTACATGACCTCATTGCATGTGACAAGAAATGATAAATAATAATAAAAATGATCAAAAAAATCTCTCACACAGCATTACACTGGGTTTTAATTCTGTTCTGCTCAGCAATCAGGAGTTGTCACACTTTTTTGCAGCCAATGATTATTTAAACTGCTACATAAACACTATATGCAATGTGTACAGTTTTATGAGCATAGTACTCAACTGTTCCTATTTTAAGCTCTTAATGTAAGTGTGTACAATAATACTGCTGCTGCTGTTTACTGGAGACATTATTGCTGAACCTTTCACTGAAAACTCAGCAGGTCCAAATGTCATTGTTTATACATTGAATTTTGTTAACTACAAGATAATACAGTGCAAAAACAAAAAAAACCAATAAATAAATAGGCTATATCAATATACGCAGACTGCCGGGAAACGCTTCAGACACCTCTGAGGGTCACACTCTGACAACCACTGATGTAATCTAGATTTTTCAGATGGGTGTTACACCACTATATATTCTCCATTTTTAGATTAGGACTTTTATGAAGTAGCTCAAAAGTTAACAGATGTGAAGTATCTACAACATCAGACTGGTTTGACAGGGTGTCCTAAAAAGTCTCCATACATACAGGAAATCAGCATAATTAAACAATTACAGTCATAACAACAAATGTGTTAGTACGCGTTCATCATGAGTGGGAGCAACAAAAAAGGCAATCGTTTAGAAAATGTTTAGTAAATGAATGTATATTTTGCAAAAAATTTCCCTAATGTATGGAGACTTTTGAGACACCTTGATTTACCACAATTTTCTACCAATGTTTTGCAAATTAACTGATTTCCTACAAATAATCTTTTGATATTTTGAAATGTTTTCCAATGTAAGCTACAGAAACAACAGTTATCAGTTATTTTTTAAATATATAGACAGACTGATAGTGAAATGTTATAAGAAATTATAGGTTACCAACAGATAAACAATGCAATTACACATAAATGTTGTGTCATGTGACATGATGCATCACATGGCTCTGCTATACACCAATAAAACCCCCAGGAGGAAATGCAGGACGTCAGCATTGTGCTGAATTCTTCCTGTACCTCTTTATAAACGAGAGTGTGATCTCAACTACACAAACAGCTATTCTCTCTGACAATGGATTCCGTTAAACAAATAAGAAGCTTGATATATTGTATTCAGGTGATTCAAGTATTCAGGTACATCTTCAAACTGAATGATTTTAGGTTGAGTTATAAGCAAATTCTGCTTTAAACAAAGTGAAGAATAAAATTCATAAAACTTATATGAGAATCATAAGATATATGAATGCTAATCCACTCTTCGTAACTGCCATCTTGTGCCTGTAAGAATGGATGGATGCTGAAACTTTCTACAAAATCCACAAAATGATATAGTATTTGTATGTAAAGAGCTTCAAACAGCCATTATGATATTCTGACCTCTCTGCACAACAGCTTCCGATTACAGTAGTAGCTACAGTCCTCCAAATTTGGTCAAAGACTCCCATCATCCCTTTAGGACTGTACTTTTGGAGCCATTCAGAGCACTCCATCTATCCTTCAAGTTCTCCTTACCAGGTCTGAAACAGTCACATACATACATCATCATGCTGCCTTGCACAAAAGCTCCTCAGGTCCCTCATCTCCACTGTTAGCATCGCTGAGAGTGTCTCATTTGTCAGACTAGAACAACAGTTCTGCAGACAAAGTGTAGAGACAGTGCATAATACAGCCAGGTGTATGCACCCAGAAGTAATGTCCAGTTGGACAAAGCACATGTGGACCTGTTTGTCAATGAAAATGAACCCACTGTCAGCTGTGATCCTTGTTTCTGGAGTGGGCCAGCTCTCTAGATCAGGACACACTAGCTCACAATTGGCCATACTGTTTCCAGTAGGCATTTCTTCCTCTCCCACTGATTCTTCCCAGATTGGTCAGAATTCAGCAACAAGGCCAACCTGGTTGTGGCCTGTGAGATGCGATTTCCACTGTGTTCAAAACACCTTGGCAGAACTAGACTCCCAGAAAGGCAGTTCAATCTCAGAAAGCAGTGTGATGTGACATAAATATTCCCAAGTCCTATACTGACTTTTTATTTTTTACCTTCATAAATTTTAAATGTGTATAGTTCTCCAGGCATTTAATGCACGTTTTCAGTTGTTAGCATGAGGTAATTTAAAAGATAAGCTGCAAAAGAGAACAAAGTACATTATCGACCTCAGGAACAATTTTACAACCTCAAGCCTCTTGCTATCAACAACAGCAAACCCTCTTCACGTGCTGTTCATTACAGCTGCACAAAGTTTGATGATTCTTTTCAATACCACACTGTAATAAACTGTTTGACTGTATAGCAGCTGATTAGCTCCATGCTGCTAAATTGTTTTGGATAGGCCAAAAAAAAAAAATAAAAAATAAATAAATCTGTGGCTTCAGCAGCAGGTTCATGAATTTAGAAAACATATTTCCAGTTCACATACACAAATTGTGATATTAAACAAGCAAATCACTGAAACCGTATGAATTTATACTGCTTAATGCTAGGTAGTTCCCTTCAGCTCTTTATCCAATACCCGCGAGGGATATTTTTAGTTTCATTACAGCATACAATGTTGTACAGCCCTGACATTACTCGAATAATTAAATGAAAATGTGTTTTAACTATGCTGTAACATTCTAAAATTATTTATTTTCTAATAACAGCTTTATGGTCAGGGCCAGGGCTAAGAAGAAGTGTTAACATATGGCTGCAGGGCACCATCCACACACGCAGATTCACAATTTGGGACAATTGAGTCCAGGCAACGAACCTGCGGGCATGTTTTAGGAGGTGAGATGAATCCCACATGAACACTGAGAGAACATGCAAACACACTGCAGACATACAAGGCTTATATGACTGGAGAAAATCTAGAACTAAAATACCGAGCTGCACTAACGGAAACATTTCTAAGAATTGGTAAACCAAATGGGTCCAAATGTAATGTGGAAAGTGTCAGAATTTAAAACCACAGAGTTCAGAACCTAAAATGAAGCAGATAACAGGCGTGTGAGAAGGAGGTTTTTATGGTATCTGATGAGCAGTCAGATAATACAGACTATAATTTCATTGTTTTTATCTGTTTAGTGTAGGTCCAAGGGGAAGAACAATGTATAGAACATTGTTTTACCCTAAACATCCCAGTGCTGTTACCGTCCACAATCACCACTTGTTGAAAGCCTCTCATCCATTTTGATTGCTCATTTAGAACTAATTGTTGTATAATGTAAGACACACAGTGTCACAGGTGCTCTAATAACTGTTAATAACATTGTTGGTCACAGCAAGGGTGAAAATAGTTTAATAGTTTGCGGTCCGAAATACTAAAGGTAAAGCAGCTGCCTGCCAAAACCCACATTCATAACCCATCACAAAAGCACTTACAGCAAGAAAACACGTTTGATAACGTTATAAGATCTTAAACAACACTTTGTCTCCTTAATAACTGCGTCCAAGTTGTTCTGAATGGCATGCGAACCTGCCTGTATACTTTTAACAAAAACTAACTAGCTTTTAACACAAGGCTAAATTCAAATTCTCTCCAACCCCTGATCAATGGCGCTGCTTGTGTGGGACAAGGGATTGTACACCCTAAATAACGCACAAGCTTTCCTTTCAACACTATACGTGATTTAATCATGGAATCCAGAAGTTAGCTGGTATTTTATAGCAGAATAAATGGAAATATAAAGACGACCTTACAAGATCTGCAGGATTGTCCACCACCTCCATGGTTTATTCTCCTCACCCTTTGACTACATATATTAGGACAAGTAAGAACTACTTTAAAGCTAATTTTCACCCCTGTTAATTACACTGCCGGCCACCAGCTCCACAAGTCGCGGTTATTCCTCTACAACTGGAAAAACTAGCTATGTATTAGCAGAAAATATAACTGGTTAAAAAATAATAATAATAATAATAATCACATCTGATGATAATAAATGGTGTTTGTGGAACTGCAGCAGAATATCACACTTGAGGTCATGCCAGGCTGAGATATCAAGCACAACAATACTCCCTCTAGTTTGATATTGCTTAAAACTACGTATAAATAACAAATGCCACAGTACCTCAACTCTGAGGTCTGAGGTGAAGTTCTTAGCTCAATGTGAAAAGTTTAAAATCTGTTCTCAGAAGATGATTCTGTCCAATCAAAATAGCAAATATCTAAATTCTAATCTAAAAATTACAGAACTGGTTGACTTGTATTTATTGTTCTGATCTCAGAATCGGATCCTGTGTCAACCTTATTCCACTTGGGGGGATGGGACGGGATTGGGGGGTTGTCCTGAAGCCTATCCCAGGGGACTTTGGGCACAAATCAGGATACACGCTGGGCAGGGTGGCAATATATCCAAGGGCGCGCGCGCGCGCACGCACACACACACACACACACACACACAAAACAACAACCAATTAGCCTAATCCACATGTCTTTGAACTGGGGGGAAAGGAAACACACAGAGAACAGACCCTGGAGGCCACAGTAATAACTACTATGCTGGCTAGCTTCCTCTGAATAAGGAAATTGTTATTTAATCTAACGACCTTAATTCTAACCCCATGAACCTTAATTTAAATGTATTTACGTTTATTATTTGTTATAATACTTGGTTTTGGTATCGAGCCTCGTGGTATTACACCTAGGAAGTTAATGATACCAATGTTGAGTTGGTTGGTATCGTGACAATCCTAATATCTACAGAACCGATATATAAACTGCTAAAAAAAATCTTATTGAACAGATAAATTGAACATATCACTCAAGTCTCAAAGAAATTACCACCACGAATACACGGTGGCTAAGAGGAAACTAGCGCGCCGGTGAAGTATGCAGAGTTGCTGCTGATAAGCTAAGTTAAGCTAATTAGCTAGAGGATGTTTTTAACAATCATAAACTAACGGAGATTTACAATAACCACAGCGACTACGGGTACATGTATTTACTACTTGAAAAAGGCGCACGACGTATGTTTATCTGCCCGTATTTACTAAATTAAGGAGTTGTTATTTGCCCCTGGTGCTATTCTGGCTAGTCAGCTAGACAGTCACAAGATGACAGGAGCATCCTTTAGCTACGTGTCGCTGAGAGACTCCGGCCAAAGCGAACCAGACAGACAGAGAAACAGAAAGAGAGACCTGTGTCAGTCGACCATTGTGCAGTTTTCTGTCCCTGTACATTGTACAATCTGTATTTATCCCTGTAAATACAACCGGCAAAAATAAAAAAGCATACAAATCTACTTACCTGCACAGTTAGCTAGCCACATCCATAATTAGTTTAAATAAACAGTGACCAGTTACACACGCACACACAAAAAAAACATCCAATGATTAGGTTCGGTCCAACTTTTGTGCAGGACCAGTAATCGTGCAATATAAATACGCTGAGCGCGATTTAACGTTATCTGCACATCTGAAAGCCGCTAAACTGAAGCCTGTCTGTATGAAAGTGTCTGGCTTTCAGCCCAAACCTTACAAACTGCCCCAAAAACACTTCGAGCTTCTCACACAAGCCTAATTTGTAAAGCAAACTCTGCGAGAGCTGATGTAACTAACGCGTTCCTACCCATTTGTGCTCGCAGTCCTTTTAGAGACGTTGTGCTTTCCGCCATTTTCACCAAAGTTTTCCTTCTCTTTTTCTCCCCTCTGCTACATTCATTAGCTCGCAGCGCGCGAGAGCCGGGCACGCGCACACACCATAACAGCGCAGCGCAGCGCCATCTACCGTTAATCTTGGTACAAAGCTCCTGCATCGTTTAAAAGTCTTCATTAAGACAGAAAAAGGGGGTTATATGACCTAAGTTGAAAACTAGGGGTATCAAAAAGTTTCGAGACAGCAGCACAAGGCTGCATGCACAGTCACAGAGAGCATTGATCTTTATAAGTCAGTGTGCCAAAAGACATCGTCCTGTGTACATTGGGAGCTGTGCAACTGGAGCTATTCTGACCATTCCACAGACATATTTGATATGATGTTTGACATGTTCGCGGCGATGCTGCAATGAGTAATTTGAGATGTTTTGAGAAGCACTGCACTATGAGAATGAAAGAACTTCACTGGAAGACGACAAGAGATCAGGAAGATCTTCAACGAGCTCAACCCTTGAAAATGTTGAAACCATTCGTGAACTTGTCCATGATGATCATCAGAGAACAATCCACAACATTGCTGCCATTACTGCAGTTGTGAACTGCCACTTTGTCCCTAGGCTGCTGAAACATTAGTGGAAGGAGTTGCATTAAAGTCTGCCAAGAACTCCATCAGTGTGCCATGGATGACCCATCCTTCATGTTGAGGATCATTACTGGTGACGAAAGATGAGGCAGCTCGACCAAGTGCACGCTCATTGTTTTTTTTTAACATTTGTGGCATTGTGCATTGAGAATGCGTCCCCAAGGGCCAGACCCTCAATAGCAAATTCGACTGCCAGGTTTTAAGGTCCTCTGAGGGAGGAAAAGAAAAAACAGTGCTTGTAAACAGAGCTAATCTCAAAACTTTTTGATACCACCTTGTATAAGAATGAAATAGCTGTAAATGTAAGTTTATTTGATTTACAGTGTAGTGCAGACATAAAAAAACACATTTCCTTAAACAGGTTATTATTATTATAAAGACTGTACTAGGAATAAGGAATTTGAGGGGAGTTACATAGTGGTGAACCACTCTTTAAAAGAAAACACTGCTTGCTCTTGGCACACTACTCCATCCTTACAGATGCTTACCTCTTCTCCTCTTGTTCCACTATCTGATGAGTCTTAGCCTGCATGCCTACTCGTAAATTTTTCAGTTTGGCCTCAGTTACCCTAAATAATGTAGTGCCATCATTGTTACCGGTCACTAAAGAGAGTGTTAATGGGAGTGTTAGTGTCATGTGGAAGGTCATGTTATGTATGGACTGTTAGTGCAAAGTTTCATCCACTGTTATGCTTGTGAGACATGAAAGCACTGTCCTTTAAGCTACTTTAATAAATATCAGATGTAAATATTAATTAAAGGTACCCAAGACATAGATTAGACATAGATGTCTTGTCTACTACTTGATCTACTGTGTATGTAATTTACCGCCAGGATCTGGTGAAGTGATATAAGGCCTTTTAAACAGAGCATTGTTTTTCCTAGATGAATACATACAAAGGAGTGTGAGAAAATTCCTTTGGACATGTGGAGAACATGAGAACCAGACAGAAATCAGTTCTGAATTCAGGCTCTTGATCTGTGAGGCCATAATGCTTCCCACTGCACATTCCACTGTTAAATCAAGCAACATTTTAGTTCATCAACACTTTGCTGAAAGAAGACAAATGAATAGCCGGGAATCGAACCCGGATGTGCAAGGTGACAGTGCTGTATTGGTCAACACTGTTCATCAGTGTGCCGTCTATACCAACACTGTTCTGCGCAATAGTGTTCCATTTAGTTTAATTTATTACACAATATACATAAATCAGACATTACATTACAATGCAAAATATTGTGTCCAGTAAAGTGTTGGTTCCCCTTGTGCCACCTGGGCAAGTCTGGCCCATCATGGTATGGCTCCACAAGACCTCTGGGGGTCTGCTGTGGTGTCTGGCACCTGGACATCGGCAGTGGATCCTTTGGGTGCTGTGGGTTGCGGGATGGGGCCTCCATGGATCGGAGGTTTGTCTGTCTGGTGCAGCCCATGGGTATTTGATCAGATTGGGATGTGAGGACAGGTGTGTGCCTTTCCAAATCATGTTCAATCAACTGAATTTACCACAGGTGGACTCCAATTAAGTTGCAGAAACATCTCAAGGGTGATTTTTTTATTTTTAATAAATTTGCAAAAATCTCAAGTAAACTTTTTTCATGTTGTCATTATGGGGTGTTGTGTGTAGAATTCTGAGGAAAAAAAATGAATTGTATCCATTTTAGAATAAGGCTGTGACATAACAAAATGTGGAAAAAGTGATGCGCTGTGAGTACTTTCTGGATGCACTATATATTTGCAAAAAACAAAAAAACAAATCAACATGCTTTTTAGACTTTTTGTTTGTCTGTTTGTTTGTACACGCATCACATAAATTCTGCTGAACGAATTTTAAAGGGCTTTTCACAGGTGTATTTGGCCGAGCGTGAGGTACCATATAGGTTTTGTTTCATTGCAGTAGGCCCACGGTCAGAAATTTTTGAATTTAAATGGAAAACGCTGTATATAAAAAAAATATTTGAAAAAAAATATTTGAAAAAAATAATTAGTTCATCTCAAAATTCAATAGATGGCGCTGTACATTTTTAATACGCGCTGAGAAATGTTAAAATATACTTATAAATAAACTCACATCTTCTCATACTTTCATTCTGCGTACTTCACGGTAACACATAAATTTTTTTTAGTTTATTCCAAAATTCAACAGATGGCATTGTACATCTTTTAAAACATGGTTATGAGTGTACAATTTAAGTCGCAGGCACATCTAGTATATATAAAAGTTTGGGATCATGTGCAGTAGTGATTTATTTTCTACATTCTACAACAATACTTGGTATTTTTAAATAACACATGGAATTAGGTAATTATTTAACAACAACAACAGTCAGGTGTTATTTTAAGACACGTAAGTCAGTCTTTCTGTAATAGTTCTTTCAAGAACAGTATTGTTAAATGCATTTGGAAAACTCATCAAGCACCATGATTCTAACTGGCTCTCAAAATGACCATCCCAGGAATCAAGACCAAAATTTACCTCTGCTGCAGAAGAGAAGTTAATTTAGAAGTTAATTTCATCGCTTCTGCAAAATCGTCAACCTGTGAAATAGATCCCTATACCGACACATTTTCTCAAGCAGATAGTACCAGCAATAACAGAAGCCCTTGTTGAAAATAATTAATTCTTCACTCAGCAGTGTGTATGTTCCAAAATCTTTCAAATTAGCAGTTATTAAACCACTAATTAAAAAACAGCTATATTCATATCTACATAGAAATAGCATACACAAACTGTATGAGTCAGTTAAGCCTTTATTTGTCACATATACATTACAGCACAGTGAAATTCCTTCTTTGCGTATCCCAGCGTAACTGGCATCATTTGCCAGTATTTGCCATCTATTTGCCATCTATTGGCCTCTGATCAGGGTTGCGTCACTATACTTGTGTTACTCGACATCAGTACAGCTTTTGACACCATTGATCATAGTATTCTCCTTCACAGATTTGAAAATGTAGTAGGAATTAAGGGAACGGCCCTCTACTGGTTTAGATCCTATTTGAATGATTGCTATCAGTTTGTAGATTTAAATGGTGACTTTTTTGCATGTTCTCAAGTGGAGTTTGGTGGTCCACAGGGTTCGGTTTTAGGCCCACTGAGTTTTTCTCTTTGTTTCCTCTGGGCAACATAATTTGTAAACATGGTATTAGTTCTCACTGTTATGCTGATGACACACAGTTATATGTTAGGACCACATGCAAGCTTTTTGATCACACTGTATCTTTAGATGGCCTTTCTGTTCCATCAAGTGCAACAGTAAAAGACCTTGGTGTGATTATAGATTCCAGTCTTTCCTTTGAAGCTCATGTAGAAAATATTACCAGGATAGCATTCTTTGACCTTAGAAATATTGCCAAGATAAGGAATATGTTCTCACTAAACAATGCAGAAAAAAATAGTTCATGATTTTATCACCTCCAGGTTGGACTATTGTAACGCCTTACTTTCTGGTGAATAGCCTTCCAATTAATGTTCGGAAATCAGACACAGTCTCAGTGTTTAAGTCTAGTCTAAAAACCTATTCATTAAGCGAAGCATTTTTGTAAATAGATTTGCCTTAGGTAAAGAAGCAGATCTTGGGAACTCATGATGGAGTGACTGGTTGCTTTACATCCCTTTGCTTTACATGGGGATGGTTCCACTTTACCATGAAGACGGTCCTGGCCTCGGCTGATGCAGACAGCTGTTCTCTTTGGACAATAAAAAAAAATTCTCTTTGCTGCATAATTCAGGACTGGAGTTTCCTACATTACCTGATGGACCTGATTATCCATTAACAAACTGGACTCCATATTAACTTGAAGACATCAGATGTTATATTGAACTTCCAGCCACCTGTATGTATTCCACAGTATGACTGCAGATCATCTATCTGTTATCACCTAAATGAAAATGGGTTCCCTGTTGAGTCTGGTTCCTCTAAAGGATTCTTCCTATTGCCATTTCAATGAGTTTTTCCTTGCAACCGTCGGCCTCAGCTTGCTCAACAGGGACAATCTGATCATTTTGATTCATACGCATTTTTCACATTCCATATAAATTTCCATAATTGTTTAAAACCGTTCAAAAGTTTGGGGTCACTTTCTAACTCCATGATCGTTCCTGATTTTTATTTCTGTCTACATTGTAAAGGAATGCTGAAGGCGTCCAAAAATGCATTAATCTCCTTTGAACAGTTAATTGTGAGATTATGTTTATGCTCTGTAAAGACTTCATAACGCCTCTAATCTGAGGTGCTGTTAATTGGTCATTTTTCAGGCTGATAACTCTA